>BQKN01065252.1:529585-552102 GCA_022839385.1 Asparagus kiusianus
GGGTCAGTGGCACCCAAAGCAGCAGTGACATTGGTAGGGTTGTCAGACTCAGGGGTTAGGTTTCATAAACCAGTTTGCACCTTTGAATATAATGGAGGTCGCATCATTTTCCTTCTGTGGCTCTCTACCCACTCGAGTAGCTTTTGGCGGACGCTCTTTAACAAGTTACAACAACGATATATATAGATGATTGTATGTAACGCGTACGAGAGAGAGAGAGATGGGACGGGGCAGGGCGTGAGTCGTCAAAACCCACCCTTTCTTTCTCCAAATTATTATACAAGGAAGCCTTCAAAGGCGAGCGAGGGGGAGAGGGAGAGAGGACCACCGCTTCAAAATCCAAAGGGAGCTACATACGGCCCAAAAGTCAAAAACAAACACAACCGTCAAAGATCAAAAGGCGTGCACAGGGAAGAACACCGTGCATGCAGCGTATTGAAAAACAAACAAACAAGGGACACGATGAGACCACGGCATGAGTGAGAGCATGGAAAGTCTCCCACATGAGCAGCCCGGGACTGCTTGTCCTTTACTACGAGATGTCAAATATTCTCCTCACGCATCATCCTCCCATTCGTCGTTCCCTACTCGTCCCTGATTTTTTAAACAAGGGATCATAAAATCAACTGCTAAAGAAACACGAACCCTCACCTGCAGGCTTATGAAACGACTAGTTAGTGACGATGATCAACGGCTGCTAACGTGTTATAATACTTTCTCGATTATATGTGCTAAGAACGATTACAAATCATGATCGCTGCTCCCAATAGTCGGTCACGTACCGTTACCTGCATAAATATGTCGGTTTCTATCGGGCGTCAAACTCCTACCAAGGGCAAATTTGCGTGACTTTTGAGTACGAGAGGAGATCTTTTGCTTGTAGAGCTAAAGCTCCAGAGAATACGCAAGCACTAGTTCTAACTCCCTTGCACCAATAATTTTAATTTTTAAGACGGAGACAAGTTAATTGTTAAGGTCTGGAAAGTTCTATTAATGGAACTAGTCTAATGTTGATTCCTTGTGAATCAAGAGAAGGAGAGTTACAACATATATACAGGTAACTATCGATCACTACAGCACGTTGACAATATAGCTAATATACCCTCACAGAAACGTAAAATCAACTAAAGCCAGTCTTATCACTTTCCTCCACGCAACAAACCGTCATGCTACCCTTCCTCAGCTTCCTATCACCATAATTAGACTACCATATCTGGGTGTTAAAAAGTTCTGGGACATGATCAATTCAGCTGACCTTGATCCTATCCTTCAACGTGGTTAGACCCATTTTCTGCAACCTATTAGGGAAAATGGAATCAAGCCTTTGCCTCACATTAAGCTCCAACCTTGATTATTATAATAATCAATGGTAATTGATGTTACAGTGTTGGGTTGGGTTTGTGGGGTGGGTGGGTGTGTGTGTGTGTGGGTGGGGGGGGGGGGTGCAAATTCTGAAGCAAGTCTCAATCACAGCCATGGCTATCCAAAACGCATCTAACAAACTGTAGAAACAGAGGAAAGTGTGAGGGGCACTGGTAACTTAAGGGCATGTTTGGATTTCAATGGGGTTAAGTGAAGTTAAGACAAACTAGGTGAGAGGAGAGTAGGCAACGGAAGAGAGTTTCCTTCCCCTTAGTTACACCCCAATTTGGGGTAACAAACTTTATACTATAAGGGGGTGACCTAAGGGGAATTAGGGTGAACAACTTTACCTCCTAAATGTTCCCGAACAAGGTGAATGATTCACCTAACTTCCCTTCTTTTTATTCCCCTCAATCTAAACAAGCCCTATAAGACGAGCAAGGAGAAAGAAGAAAACAATCAAGCCTGAAGATATGAACTATGATAACAACGGTATTCCATGGTTTTTGTCAACTCCTTGGGCTCAAACAAACAAAAAGGGATGCAAACGATCAAGCAATGGGGTCATGGACTAAGTTCAACCTTTGTCGACCATACCTTGCTCTCGAGTCATCTTTTCTTTTACCCCCCTCCAAGACTCCAATTGTTTCTGATCAATGACGTAATGCACAATCCAAGGACCATGTATCATCAAGGCTACGCAAATAGAGAAACTGGACGGCAACAAAGCCCAGCTACTTTGACCAACAAGGTGTTAGCACAACCATTCTGGGCTACAAAAACATGAGCGTTAGAGCACCAACAAGTAAGATCACATCACACCCACAAACAACAGAAAATACGTGCCTACACTCAAGGCAATAACTCTGAGCTAAATATGGACCCAAGTGTTGGATGACTGGTAATATAATTAGCGATTGGAGGACTGTCCCACGACTCGTCCCCATATATAAATTACCAAACAAAGATTTGACTTCAGAAAGATCAATCTAAACGTCTAACCCACAAACACAGAACACAGCATAAAATAAATCATCTCTTCGTCCTAACTGAGGATTAGGATTAGAAGAAATACAGCAAACTGCATTAAGAAAGATAATTTGATAAAAATGACAGGACACCCTAATCTGACGGCAACAAAAACAAACCATTTAATGATTTAATCAGACATTATGCTCCATTCACGCTTGCCAGAATAAAACCCAGTCGAGAACAGGAAGATATGAACAAATAAACTAGTTACACGTGAAATTATCCCTGCTATTAAAGAAATTCTAGGTAACATCTTGTAATTCATCAAGGGAAAAATATTCACAGTTCTACTCTATGCTCCTACATCAATTACAAATTTCCTTTCCTTTGTTTGGTTCTCATAAACACAAAAGTCTTGCCTAAATCCTGTATGTAAGCCGCAATAGTAAAGATTTTTAAGCTATATGGATTATTACGGAGTTATCCAAATATCACCATTTTACCAAGTTTAATAACAATCGATTATTATTGTTCACCAAGTAATGAAGAAGCAAGATGAGAAAAATTACTGTCCCTTGGTTTGGGGTAAAGTATCCATAACAAACAACATTATGTTTCTTCCACTGACTGAACGTGTCGTGTAATCTCGTGAAGCCACATATTTAGAAGGCAGGGTGCTACTTAAAATCACTTAACAAGAAGACTCCGCCAAACAGAAACCCATTTCCGGAGGAATTAGCTTCAAAATAGTAGGGAAGAGAGGCATAATTCAAAATGCCAAACGATCCAAGTAAAATACAATATCATGTGCGTAAAGATAGTTTACTATTCCGAAAACCTAAAACTCAAAATGACTTCCTTAATCTATTTGAATACCCATTAACCTTCCATGATAGCATCACTCACTTTATTATATAGGTTCCATGTTTAGATCGAATGGTCCAAAACTATGGTAGAAAGCTCCCCTAGCCACAAAGAATAATGCGAATTTTGTGACATATAAACCACTCAGAATCTAATTTTTGTATTTTTTTTGCGCATCATTCCAATAACTTACCTTCTTGGTGCCTAAAACCGTCTTACGTTACATCTTTCGGCTTTGCTATTAGCTCGTTTCTATTCAATCTTGTTGGAATGGGCTACAGAGGGCCCTTTCTTGTCAACTGCACAGTGACAGAATAAGCCGAGAAAAGGTGGGTTAACGACCACATCATAGCCGTATCCCTAAGTGCTTCTAGTACCCTTGCAGGAGCTTCTTCCGCAAGGGCACGAGTGTGAAACTATGGCCTGCTCTCCGGAAAGTGAGTAAATCCCGCCTCCACAAGTCTGTTCATAAGCATTGAAGAACCTCTGTATGGACTAGACAGAGTCCAATGGTTCTCTTCATTTTCATTCTACCACATTAGGAATCTCCTTTTCGTAACTCTTATATCACCCCCTCATGATTCTAACTTGTTTTTGCTTCATATTTACCAAATTTTAACTTCTTCCATTATTGTGAAAGTTACAATGGCAACAAGTAAGTTTGCTTAAAAAGTTCAAGTCGATTGGTAAGAATGGAAAAGGACAGGCATTACAAGGCACCTCAAGAGTAAACTTCATTGTAACTATCCCTATGGTGGAGTGATTGGAACTAATGAATCAGAAAGCAAAATGACTGACAAAAAGGATAAGGTTCTAAGATGATTACAGCGCATTATGCAGGAAGCTACAGGGTTTAAGATATACAGGTTTGGAGTTTATGATGGTTGATAATGCAATGAACTTGAAATGGAATTTATGGGCACGAAATCAAGTTGGGGTTTGTTCACAAAGAATGAGAGAAAGCTATGCAGGATATATTTGTGGTTTTTTTTTATAGAAACCACCTTTAAAATAATGTCATTCTATAAAACCACCTTTGATTTTCAATTTATACATAAACCACTTTATAAGTTTTATTTATTTATTTATTTTTATTTTTTTTATTTTTATTTTTTTTTGCAATCAACCACATGGACCTACTTTTCAGTTAAGTTTTTTTGATAATTGACCCTAGTCACCCTACCTAACCTCAATTAAGGATCATCTCTCTATATATTTGGTATTTGACAGTTAAATTATTACATCAAATCTGGGGGGAAAATTAACCTATAAGTAGGATCAGGTGGTTGATTGCAACAAAAAATAATTTAAAGGTGATTTACGTCTAAATTAAAAATGAAAGATGGTTCCTATAGAATAACCCTTTTTAAGGGTGCTTTCTATGAAAAACCCATATATTTATTATGCTACATAGCCTACAATGCTACTAAAGTTTGTATCATATCCAGCATAGAGGAATAACTAATAGTTAAAAATAATCCATATGAAACTTTGTCCGAAATCCTCTCGTCTTACTGAAAATTTTATCAGGCATTTAAGTTCATCTCACTACTGATTCATAGTATGCACTCTGCAACAATAAAGGGACATCCTAAGGTACTAGTAAATTGTCCACTCAATCACATATTAAATTTTCTAAATATGCTTTTTAAAAATCATGTTTCGATCTTTGCAAATATACTAGTTACGGATTGAAGATTTACAATTGCAGACAGCCAATAGTTAATACCCTTCTGCATAAGCATAAACCCTTATGCGGTTCATGTTTAGCAAGTTCAGTTATTGAGCATATCAGTATACAACTTCTTGATAAAGATATGTAGCATGTTACTTCAAACAATATGCATACAAAGGGGTTGGGTTAATCGGATCAGTTTTTGGTTTTGTGACACACTGAAAGCTTTCATTAGGGACATTTCTACAGTTAAGAATGTATTATTTGAGGTGCGGCCATGAGTAAGATAAACACATGAACCCTGTTTACCCTATGCTTTAGGGTAAGTGTAAGATTTTCTTTCCTACTGTTCATCCAATAACCTATCAAAATTAAATATTAACTAATACTAATAATGGTTTATAATACTTGTTAGCCCGGCTTTAGCTATGTGTTTTGGTTGAAGTGTAGTTAATTGGTTTCTACATTTATGTCAATTTTTACGGTTATACCCATCAATTCTATACGTTAATCACTTAATTTTCTACAATATGAAATGAGTTTTTCTAAGGCTGATTCTTGTCTTTTTTAGTACAATATTCTTTAATCACTTAATTGTATGCTTAAAAGGAATTTTATTTCTATTAACACTACAAGACATGAGCCTCTTTTCTTTCATTATTATCTGGATACAGAAAATGAGCAGCTTGAAGTCTTGGCTGGACTTTAGATTGCAAATTGTGATCTCTACTTGATCTAATCCTTAACTGACTTATGTACATACATATGTATGTGTATCTACATATGCATGTGGATGTGCAAGTGCATGTTCATTAGTCCGACTTTTTGAACAACCAAACCAATCCATTTCAAGTCAAACGTACATTTTCTTTTGTTTCTTTTTGCTACAAGGGTTTATGATTCTGGCTAGCACACCACTTTTCTCCTTTGTACCATCATGGAGGCTTACACATAATGTTCCCTTTAAGACTAACCAAACCAATAAGACACTGAAGACCAACTAAACCTATTAATTGAAGCACTGTTATAAATAGCGGTAAATAGCCCCGCAATAGCGGCGCTAATAGTGTTAACGGTCCCTTCCCGCGACGCTATCGCCCGCTACGCTATCGCGCAATAGCGATGACATATTGCGGAATATCTCTGTTTGCAAAAGCGATCAATAGTGTGTCATAATGGTTAATAGTGAGCGAATTGCATTCGAAATTTGCTTTTTGACTCCTATTTAAAAGCTGTTTGAGGCTTATTTTTTAAAATTAAACTCAACCCTTGACCATTACATTCCACAGTCTTCTGTGATTTTCAGCATACTTCCGTCACCTCTCATAGCCTTTGACACCTACCTTGATACTTCCTCTCACCTCCTTCACCGTGAGTTCCTCTTAAGGCAGTCCTGTCATCGCTAACCTCTTCTCGAAGACGACGACTTTTTAACTCCTCCAGTCATCTTCGGTATTACGTTATGATTACATGTCTATTTCATGTTTAGGATCTCTTTAAATCATCCAATATTTACTTTTAAATTTCTTAGATTTTTCTTTAAATTTTTTTTTTAGTATTTATACATATCTAAATTAGACCGCTATTTGACTTTGCGCTTTTTACCGCTATTTTGCAGCAATAGCCTGAAATAGCCTTAGCGATGCCTTACCGCTACGCGACGCTATCCGCTATCGATAACCTTGAATTGAAGCTAATATACATTTTCTTTTTTCCTTTTTCCCCCTTTTCTACAAGGGGATAGGATTCTAGCTAGCACATCAGTTTCCTTGGATACATAGTATAGATAGGTTCTGTGATTTACAATACACACATCATCCCTTGAATCTAGAGATGTTACCTTTCGAAGTTAAAAGATGATCTGCTGTCAGCTTCTCAGCAGCTGTTGCTGAATGTCTTCAGTAATGGCTCCTTCGAAACATGGCACTTGATTTCAAGTTGAACAGCCAAGGGAGGAACATTTTAAAGCAAAAGGTATATTTCATATATTGCTGTCTTAACTCTAGTCCTTGTCCTGCAGAATACCTTTGATGCATATTTATAATGCTGAACTTTGAACCATAAATTACTGCCCAATCTGTGTCCAGTATTTGACCTAAAAGGTTGAAGAAACAAAATTCGTATGCTGGACCTTTTCTATGTCAACATATTACCACTTGCCAAATGGAATCCTATGTGATAATGTCTGTGCTATGTCCACAACTTCTACCTATCAAACTCTTTAGGGATGATGTTTTTCAGATTATAGTATTACACTTGAAACAGAGCATTTTAAGGATATATAAGCTGGAGAAATCTTTTCTCAGCATTCATACCATTTATGAGATACATTACATTTATCAGTACACCTGGCTCAAAAAAAAGCAGATTATCGCATTGAACTGGGGATTAGCTTCCCTTTTGAATGGAGTGCAATTCCTTGTTCAGCATCTTGTATAGGAAGTGCTGTATAGTTCCATAATATGCCCTAAAAATTTAGGATACATATAGTGATGCTCCCAAGCTCATTTTTCATCATTAAGAACAGGATTGGGCACTCGAGATATACATGCACCAAAAGCAAGTTGCTACAGATTTTGCATATAGGTAAAATTTTCTGTTTGTGAAGGATTTATGAAAATAAATCAGTTTTACTAACAAGTTGTCTCTTTATGGAGAGCTACAGTGGCGTAAACATGGAATTGGTTTACATGTATAATAAAAGTTTATGTGAAACTGAGTTTCATTAGTTTCGTTAGTCATCATTATTTTACTTCAATTGATGGTAGAAAGGGAAAATAGGAACCTTACATGTAAGCCTTCGTGATGGTACTATATACATAAACAATAAAGTAACTTACGGATCTTTAATATTTTAAAAATATTATGTGTTATATACTTCATGTACAGTTTATTTTTATTAACTTATTAAATTATAATTTCAAATTTATGTTTTGTCTCTCCCCTCTGGCATATATATGCAATTTATGAAGCTAAATTTCATTATCTTGCAGCAGAATTTATTTTCATTATGACTTTGACATTTATATGATTATATCCTATAAACTTTCCCCTGTTCAGTTTTGAAGCATATTAGGCTTGCATGTGCCATAAAATTGAGCAGCTAGTAAGCTACATTAATGCAAAGCACAAGAGGGAAATTACAAGATCTTTAAAGCTTACCCTGAAGGTGGACCATGACAGTAACGACGATTGTGAGATAGAATTACCCAGGAACATGTTTAGGAGTAAGATCAATATTTAAACTAGTAAGTGCAAGAACCTTTAACTTGCTTGAGAGTCCTATAATGTAGCATTATACTATTACTAACGTAGTAAATAGAAAGAAAGGCCATGTCTCATCTCAGAAGATGATAAAAGGAGAAGACCAAGAGTAGACAGGAAGTTTAAGATGACGTTCACGCTGCTCATAGTTGGTTGGTGATAGAGATTGATTGTTTTAGCTGCCCGTAATGTTGAATCGATTTCAAGATAAAATTGATTGAAAATCACCTTTGAATATGTTGTGGATGAATATTAATGGAAGGTCGGTATCGGACGGCACCGGATTTACTGCTTATTGCATTTGCAGGTGAAATTTATTGAATGTTACTGTAGAGAGAGAGAGTGTGTGTGTTATGATTTAACTTTGATATTACAGGTAGATGGACCATGGTCATGATTATCACAAATTGCCTTATTATACTCCCTCGCCATTGTTTAACTAGATAAGTTACTTTAATCGATCAGTAGATGGAAAGACGAAAGGATGAAGAATAAAAATCTACTACCATCTTTTTTATCAACTAAGGTAACTTTTCCAGTTAAACAATGATGAGAGGGGATAGTGTGACAATTTCTCAATCTAGCTGGAAAATCCATTACTCAGCAATCACCTTGCATCAGTAAGGAGGGGTAAGAAAAGGTCGAAGATCTGACCGGAGAGAATCATGAATGAAGTTTCATATTACATGGACTAAGATTCACTAGGCAAGGTTCTTAATCTAGGAAAACAGGTAGCGCAGACAAATACAATTAAACATACTCCAAATTTTATTTCTCTAATAATATAATTGAAAAAGCGTAATAAGGAAAAGGTACTTTCCAAGGTTTTAAATGTCGGCCGACATGTTCGACATGTCGGCTGACATATCGGTTTGAGGGCTTGACTGACACGACATGGACGTTTTCAACTCGTATGTCGGTTTTCAGCCAAATCGGATATCAGGGTCATATCGGGCATATCGGCCTATTTTTTAGCTTTGAAAATTTGGCCGATATGGTATTTTTTTAAGATCTGTTTTTTGTTATCGGGTTTAGGTTTAGTGATAAATACCCAAACCCGTTTGACCCGTTCTCATATTTAAGAGTTTCTTATGAACCCGATGGAAAGAATTTATGAACCCAAATCCATATATTATTTACTTTCTTATATGTTTAGTCTATAGAATTTCTAAAGTATGCTTATATTGAATTTATGAATGCTTAGATTACATTTAGGACATGATATTATACATATGCGTACTACCCGATATGACAATCCGATATTTAGTCAATGTCCCCCGATATATCCCCGATTTTCGCTATCTGACATGGATTTTAGCCATCCGACATGAACCCGACATCCGACATTTAAAACCTTGGTACTTTCACATTTGTGTAATGTTCTTGGAGACTTCAATGTCGTCGTAGCTGCTATTTTTATGGTTTGGTGCATTTTGGCTAAATTCCTCAAGCTTAAAATATTCTTTATCTCAGAGAAGGAGAGAACATTGTTAGTAAGGTTTATGTCAAACATAAGTCCAGGATGAAAAAAATGACCCAAGTTTACATGACCATCAGACCATGAGATTACAAATGTAGAAATTTGACAGAGAATATAAATAGTCTTGAAGTTTCAAGTCCTAACTCGCCCCAACGCGAAGCACTTAGTTCTTCTCTATCATGCATAAGCTGATCTTGAAATTTATGCATGCTCTTATTTCTTATACAGAATCTAAAAGTTTATTCTTTCTATTTAAGGATATGTAAAGAGCCAGCAAGATGACTTTAAGCTAGCGCCTGAATCTTTAGATATTCTTCAACATGAATATTTTGGTACAGTTAGAATGTGATGAAGGAGGTTGCTTTGGAGACAAAGGTTGTTCCCTTAAAGTTGTATGTTGTAGCATAACTCAAAGACTATGTTGCACAGGTACAGGTGCGGACACGAACACAGGTGCAGATACGGGACACGGTAAATTTGTAAAATGCAGGATCTAGGGACACGGCTATATATATAATTATTGAAAATGGTAATATATATAATCGATATTATTTTTTCATCACATATTATCAGAGCTGAAGTCCATACAACATTTTTATGTTTCATTGATTGAGTAGATTATAACTTGAAAAATTGCTCACTTTTGGACTAGATATCCAAATCATCGTTTAAAATCAAACTTATGAACAAGATATGGGCTGAAATGAACACCATCCGAGTCCAACTAGTTGCAGAAATTTGATGTGAAGTGTAAGATATATAGGTACAAAAAGTGTTTCGCGAGTGCTTTAAACTAAAACATGTATCGTATAATTGGGCACATGTCTGCATAAATGTATGTATATACCTAAGAAGCGTCCAAGAGTGTCCGACACGAACATGGATACGGACACACGAACATGGATACGGACACAGGAGCCAAGATGAAGTGTCCGGGTAACCTAGCTCAAAGATTGATATCAAAACAAATTATCGAGCTTTATTAACTTATTAGTAAAATGTTTTAGATTTGAAGTTCTCCGTAACTTGTATCTCAATTAATTTGGGGGCAAATGTGACGACAAATTTTATCAACAAAAGACCGTATTAACATCGCAAGATCATATGCAAAATCAGACGAAAATTGCATCCTCCTACAACTACTCTAGTTCACACCGGGTGAATCATTTGTGTGTACCATATATATTGAATACAACCGCGAAATAAAATACATAACAAAAAAAAGAAGGATTACTCACGTCGCATTAAGCCGATCATCGTCACCTCTCACAGCCTCATCAGCATGCACCGGCGAGCTCCTCATCACTGGCCTTCAGCATCCACCACCTCCGCCGCTTTGAGGCGCATCTCCAGAAGCCTCACCCTGAAATGGCCGTCGCTGGCCTTGAGCATGTCGGGCAGCGGCATCTGCAGCCCGGTCTCCAGCAGCGCCCTGTGCCTGGGCTTGATCCTCCCCTCCAGGCTGAAGGAGAAGTACTGGGGGAAGCCCTTGAGCTCCTCGACGCCCCTCCCCATCTCCCCGGTCAAGAACTCGGCCTTGGGCTTGAGGTTGTTGGGGATGCTGAAGGTCAGCAGGCCAGGCGACCGGAGGACCATCCTGGCCGTCTCCCTGTGGGAGAAGCCGAGGGACCGGATGAAGTCGAGCTTGGGGACGAGGGTCCGCTCGACGTCGGAGACGAGGAGGAGGGTGGTGTGGGGGGAGATCCGGTGGGGGCCCACGAAGCCGAGGCGGCGGAGGAAATGGAGGGCGGGGCGGAGCTGGAGGGGGACGCTGGAGACGAGGAGGCGGGGGCAGCGGGCCACCGAGAGGCGGAGGTCGGGGAAGGGGATGCCGACGGGGCCGAGGAGGAAGTCGAGGACGGGGCGGAGGTCCGAGTCGGGGTCGCACGTGAGGAGGTCGGGGTACATCTGGAAGATGCGGGCGGAGTCGTCGATGCCGTACGAGGAGAGGAAGTCGACGACGGAGACGACGGACGAGAGAGGCGCCGACCGGAGGGTCGGGTTCAGGGAGAGCGCTCGGTAGGAGTCGATGCGGAGGTCTCGTTCCAGGTACAGAACCTTCTCACGGAACGCCAGCCCAGGGTTCGGCCCCGGCCCCGGCCCCGACCCCAGAGGGCAGGGAAACAAGGGCCTCCTATTATTCTCATCAATGGCGCTGATGTTGATTCGAGGGGTTCTGGGTTTTGGAGGAGAAGGGGTGGAGAGCTGAAGAAGCTGAGGGACAGTCGACGCCATCATCGGCTCCCTGTCAAATCCTGTTTTTTTTTTTTTTCCTCTTTTCTCACTTTCTGGGTGGTGCGGTACTGAGAGAAAAATAATGGTAGGGGCACACCCCCTAACACACCACCAACCACACCCTTCTCTCCCATCGTTACAGTAAATCGGGCATCACATGAGATTTTAAAAATTTTAAAATGTCATGTGAAGTCCGGTTTACTGTAACGATGGGAGAGGGGGGTGTGGTTGGTGGTGTGGTAGGGGGTGCGTCCCTAACACCACTCGATAAAATCCTAATCTTAGAGTTTTGTTCAAAAAAAATTTATAGATTTTAAAATTCATAAAGTTGCAACAGTATGGTGTTTTTATGGAAACCCAAATCCTACTCAATTGGTAGGAATTGTGTCAAAAAGCTGACAACCGGTACTTTCTCCCTTTCTCTTTTCTTTTTCAGATTCCGCCTCTTCACGACGAACCCTAGATCCGGTTCGGCCGCTACCGCTATTCTTCTCCCGCCTCCTCTCAATCTTCTTCGCGCCTCCTCTCAGGCTGTTCTTCGATTTCCTTTTCGAAGACGAGGCTCAACCATTGTGCAGCGGTGATCCCTTCTCGAATTTGATCTACGGTTCAGTTGGTTTGCTGCCTTCGGCTTCTCCCGCGAATCTTCTCCTGCCTTATCTCGATCATCTTCGCACTTCTTCTAGTGTCACGCCCCGCTTCCCAAAATATAGGAAAATCGGAACATGAACAAGTCCGCGACGTATTAGAATGAGGAGAATAAATAAAGATCATTTTTTTCCTCAACCTAATACGCTAAGCGTCAAGCAATATATAATGCGAAGTTACAGGTTCCCAATCACAATTATCAAGAATATAATGAACAACTCAGAACAAAAAAGGTCATATCACAAATGAGATTACATCCAAGACATAAAGTTTGGGTCAAACATGCCATTATTACAAAACAGTCCAACTAAATGCTGAAGAGATATAAAGATACATCGATCAACGAAAATGGAAAGAACTACAAAAGTAAACTAGGACCATCAACTAATAAAAGAAAAGACTAGCCTTCGACTCCTTCTTCTGCTCTGTCTGCAAAGCACTCCTGCTGAGAATACTCGGGCTCTGGCGTATGCATATCTCCAAGCTGGACCTGTCTGTCATCTAAATATGACTTACACCAGAGAAAATAGGTGTACGTCAGTATGCATGGTACACGGTAAGACCCCATAAAAGAAAAATAGAACGGTCAAATGACCAATGCGATAACTGATACAACAACAAAAATGACAAAAGATATGTGCAACTGAAAATCTAACAAAATCAAAATGTGATCCGCTACTAAATCATGATAATCATAAGGCCAACAACATACAATAACATGATCGAGTACTAGTCATCCTAAAAAAACTCATTGGTCCATATCTCAAATAGGTCAAGGTTCGCATTTTCAGATAACTGACTGTTCACGATCCTCTATGCGCATCAAATACCGCGAAACGATTCGGTAAGAGGACTACACGCAATCTGATTTCAGCCTGGTCCGAACTCAAGCAAAACTCGGGTGACGAAATGATTTCACTGACCACGTGCGAAACGATTCACTGGCCTGTAGGCGTCAAAAAATGCTTACAGACATCCAAATACCACTCAAGACAAAGAGAAGGCGGTAAACACCAGTCTCTTAATCAGAGGGGATCATTCAAAGGAAGCGGGACAACATAAAAGAACAATATACACATCATCAGACAACACACTGCGGCGCGGCAGGACATGGTGCCGCGGCTAAGGCGCAGCAGCCCATGGTGCCGCGGCAAATGCGCGACAGCCTATGGTGCCGCGGCTTAGGCGCTGCAACCTATGGTGCCGCGGCCATTATAGGGGGATGCTACAGTGGTTACAATGCAGTTATGTGATGATTATTTGAAGTCCACGTGGCAGCGTATCAGAAATAGAACGTGTGCTGACGTGGACAAGCGGTTAAACCACGAAAAAAGTGGTTAAAGGTCGTGGGAGAACGGTTTCAAGCACGATGAAACGTGCTGGTAACCGCCTCTTTGGCCGCGGCAGTCTATACTGTCGCGCCAATAGCCGCGGCAGTGTAGACTGCAGCGGCCAAAGAGAAATCATCCAGTCAGTTATTTTGCCCCCGTTTCAACTGTTGTGCACTTAGACCCCTATAAATACCTCCCTAGACACGAAATAAGGAGAGAGAGAGAGAGAGCATTGTAGGCTGTCTAAAAATCACAATAGATAGCTTATCCCCCATCAAACACCGATGATGGAAGTTACAATCTGACGACTTCCAGAAGACTACAATTTGAAGACTTTCACGTAGAAGGTTACAATCTGACGACCTTCGCAACAACCGATGAAAGCTCTAATTCAACAGCCTTCATAATCAATATTGGGAGTTACAATCTGACGACTCTCATATTTTCAAGGAGCCAAGACGAAGGTTACAAGGTGACGATCTTTGCGGCGTTCTAGCAAAGGAGACTACAAATCGACGGTCTCTTCATATTAAAATGCAGATATCTCTCAAACCGTAAGGAATTTGGAGAAACTGAGAACGCAAACCGAACCCTATGGGGTTGGTTTGGTCGGCTCCGCCTCGTCGAGATAGCCGATTTTCATATATAATTCGTCTAATTCCGACTTACGGTTTGGAAGTTATGACCTGTTCTTCGTAACAAGTTCTGTTCTGAAGTCCGTCTGCAAGACTGGACTTCATCAGAACATTAGACTTAGCCTGAAGCTCGCCTAGCCCGCCTAAGGTTCGCCTCTGCATTACGGAATCAAAACGCACAGGTAGAACCAGCGTCATAACATCAAAACGCAGAGCAACGGCCCAACTGTGCGTTTTCAGCCTTTAAACAGGCTCATCTGTGCGTTCAGCCAATAACTCTGCGTCTCAGAGCTCATCTGTGCGTTCAGCCAATAACTCTGCGTCTCAGAGTTCATCTGTGCGTTCAGCCAATAACTCTGCGTCTCAGAGTTCATCTGTGCGTTCAGCCACCAACTCTGCGTCTCAGAGTTCATCTGTGCGTTCAGCCAATAACTCTGCGTCTCAGAGTTCATCACGCTGCGCGGCCCGTGCGTTTGACCACCAAAATAGGCTTAACTCTGCGTTTTCAGCCTAAAACGCAGAGTTCGGACCCTGAACGCTATCTCTCAGCGTTTGACTCGTTCAAACCACGAACTGAACAGTTCCAGGAACTGTTTTCCCCCACGATTTGAGGGATTTCCGCCCCACTCAGGAGCGGATTAAGGGGGGGCAGTTACCACTCGTAACCCCCTATAAATAGCAGAAACTCATTCAGAGTTGGGGATGGGATTTTCTCATCAACAAGGGAGATTCGGTCAAGAGATTGTTTTTTTGGGATCTGAAGCTTGGCAACAAAGAAGAGCCTTCATCCTTCGGCTAAGATTTTGGAGATCGGCAACAGGAGCCTATTCGGCCTTGGCTTATTAACCGAACTTTCGGTTTAAATCAACTCTTTCATAGAGTTTCAAACTCGATCTGAGTTATCAACTCGTCCAGAGTTTTAAAACTTGCTTTGCAAGTTCTTCTAAACTCGGTCAGAGTTTTAAGACTTGCCACGCAAGTTCTCCACAGCGTCAAATCGTGAGGAGAAGACATCGTTCCAGTGAATTAAGACGGTCGGATCGTCAACGGAGAGCAAGTTCGACGCGATCAATCGAAGGAAGCACTCCATCGCCACCGTGAAGAACCCAGAATTAAACAAAGGGGAGAATCAAATTCATTCTCCTCTCTTTTGTAATCGGAATCCAAATTGTAATCGATTTTGAGAGAATACAAGTCAAATTTTCTTTCATTGTCTTTTTACTGCAAATTTCCAACAAACAAGCATATTGGAGCAGAAAAGGCTTGAGCTTTCGGAGATTTTGAGGAAGAAAGAGAGAATTTTCACCCTTCATAAACAGCGTTTGGTGATTCCTAGAGATCTAAGCTCAGACTTGATCTTTGGAAGAGTGAACATCTTACATCGATAAGATATTCGCTTCAAATCCCTACTTCGATAAACGAAGGAAGGATCCTTAAACAACCTCACGATCTACGAATCGGTGGTCCACGAGCCAAAGCACTCCCGGCACAGGCAAAGTCCCACAAAAGCAGTAGTTGATAAACGACTATTGTGTTATTTTCTCGAAAGTTGTAATTTTTCTTAATTTTTCATTGTAACTTTCTGTAAACGAACGAAGTTTAATGGAATCTGCAATGGGAACGACTTTCGCTGAAAACATGGCCTAACAGACTAACCACAGTGCGAAACGATTCACTGGTGCAAGCCTGGAAGATAATCAACAATCATATCTGATCATGCGAATTAAGACTTTCCTACCCCAACATCTCTTGTTTTTCTAAATCAACAAACACAACCTATAATAGAGTTCTGGTTCACCTCCTAATTTAGTCAACACACTCACACATGTCACTAAGTCTTGTTTATGACGCACGAAGTCACTAAGTCATGAACTACTAATGGTTCTCAAACACAACATGGAACAATAAATGCAGCTAATTCTATACAAATAAAATATGGTATGTCACATAATTAAAATAAGAATCATGGAATCGGCGGATGATTTGCACATAAAATATCACGGTCAACAACCATCAATCACACGACCATAAACTAAAATAATTCAAAATAAATAATTCTTTTGCAAAATGTTCCTTTCAAATTATCTCTCACCATAATTATTCTAAAAATAATCTTTTAAAATAATAAATTCAAAAATAAACTTTTTCCAAGATAAATTCTCATTAATTTCAAAATAGTCTATTTTTCCAAAATAAATTCTTTTAAAAATAATTATCATTTTAAAATAATTCCTTCCACAAAATAAATTCTAAAAAAATATAAGTATTCTAAAATAATCTCGTTGTCAAAATAAATTCTTTAATTTATTATAATTATTCTAAAATACTATTTATCACATAATTATGATTCATTCAATATTATTCACCAAACCCACGCAGATAATTCATAATAGATCTAAAATTCTAATAAATAACAGTTAAAAATGTAAATTCGCAGGACAAATATAAGAATTACCATAAACTAATCTAGAATCGGAATCTTAGGCATAATTAACAATTCTAAAATTATACGGAATAAAATAACAGGACAGAGATCTTGTACATAATTAATTTACGACAAGCACAATAATTGACACGAAACTAAATGATAATCGGTATCTAGCGCCTAATAAGTTTTATGATAATCTAAAAAATTAAAATAAAACAAACGAGGTTGGGGATCTTGCCTATGAGGCCAAGGGGTCTATGGATGAGGCGGCGATGTTATTGTTTGTTATTCGTTGTTTTGCCGATGAACGTAGCGGATCGACGAGAAGCTGGACGGCGACGGCGACGACGGTTGAGGAGCTGTTTGTTGGTGTTGGGGGTCGGTCGTCGGAGCTCGACGGGGCTGGTTGAGGGGCAGACGGAGGAGGGCTCGGGGCATGAGTGGTCGGCGGTGCTGAGGTGGGGCAACGACGCGAGGGGAGGCGAGAGAGGTAGAAGGTGTCGGGTTTGGGCGCGGATCTGGGCGCAGGTCAAGGTAGGCTCGGTGGAGGTCGAGGGGGATGCGGGGCTGCGGGCGTGGTGGTGGTGCAGGAGGACGGGGCTGAGGGCGGAGAAGGTTGGGCGGCGGAGTTGCGACGGTTTGGCGGTGGTGAGGGTGGTGAGTGCCTGGAGGGGTGGTCGGTGGTGTGATGCAGGCGGCTAAGGTGGCGCGGGTACCTGTGGTGGAGCAGCGAAGGGCGGCTGGGTAGTTGAGTGGCTGAGGGAGAGGAGTGTAATACCCCAACCCTTGAGAGGGTAATGTGATTAGTATTGATAGATTTGATTGGAATACTCATACCACCAAGATGCATCTTCTTTTCGGGAACCCAACTCTTAGAAACTCCAAAGTTAAGCGTGCTTGGCTTGGAAAAATTCTAGGATGGGTGACCCCCTGGGAAGTTTTCCAGGGAGCACGCGAGTGAGGACAAAACGTGCTGAAAAGACATGTGATGGTTTGTGAGGCCAGTCCATCAGATCTAATAGCGTACCGACTTCGGGATTCCGGGGCGGGGCGTTACAAATGGTATCAGAGCAAAACCAACCGGAATTGTGAGAGCTAAGTGCTATACGGCGCAAAGTGCTACGTCGAGAGGGCGGGAGCCACCTCTTGAGGCCGTAGGAGCCACCTCTAGAGTCTCACACGGATGGTACAGTCTTGGATGATATGATTTGGCACAACGAGGACGTTGTGAGTTTAAGTGGGGGAGATTGTAATACCCCAACCCTTGAGAGGGTAATGTGATTAGTATTGATAGATTTGATTGGAATACTCATACCACCAAGATGCATCTTCTTTTCGGGAACCCAACTCTTAGAAACTCCAAAGTTAAGCGTGCTTGGCTTGGAGAAATTCTAGGATGGGTGACCCCCTGGGAAGTTTTCCAGGGAGCACGTGAGTGAGGACAAAACGTGCTGAAAAGACATGTGATGGTTTGTGAGGCCAGTCCATCAGATCTAATAGCGTACCGACTCCGGGATTCTGGGGCGGGGCGTTACAAGGAGCTTGGGGAAGAGGGAAAGGAGGTAGTGGAAGAGATGGGTGGCGGCTGGAAGAGAGAGAACGAGAGAGGAAGAGAGAGGGTGGCGCGGCAGGCGGTGAGATGAAGAGAGAGAGAGAGAGAGAGAGAGAGAGAGAGAGAGGGGAATTATACATGGTTAATGTTATAATTAAGATATAATTAAGAAATTAATTAAGAAAAATTAGAATAATTAAGAAAAATATACGTAAGAATAATACTAACATAACAAATATTAATTTAATAATTTTCACTACATCAAGTCAATTTTATAATTATCAAAATTATTAAATAAATATAAAATTGGATTTTTAAATCGTAGAAAATTCTAGAAAATTGGGAAAATATAAATACTCTTTTGAAAAATAAAATTTAATATTTAAAATACCAGAAAAATTATTTAAACCAATATTGAAAATTCATGGCCATTACATCTAGAACCGTTCTTTAATTTATTTTTCGAAGAAGAGGCTCGACGCTATTTCGGTGGGTTCAGTGAGTTTGTTCCGTTCGGTGGGTTTGTTGGCTTCAGTGGGTTGTTGCATCGATTTTTGAATTATCACCTTGGCAACTACAACTATAAAACTTTTCGCCCTTTTCTTATGATCGTTTCATTGTGCTTGATCTGAAGAAATGAACATGTGTAGTAGAATACGTTGGTTCTGATAATTAATTACATGTCTAATCTCTTGTGAAACAAGGATTTTGTTACATGGTTGATTAATGATTTTCAGTTCTCTGGATTATTTGCTTAATACGTCTGCCAAACGATTAAACCCATGGATTGAAAACCTTATTTTTATTTGTTTGATTAGCATGCATGCTTAGGGTGCAAAATATGAAATAGTTGTTTCATTACTTGATATAAATTTATGGATATTTAGATATCTTCATTACAATTTTAATATTTTTATTAGTTATTTAATTATTTTTAATCGTCAATGAGTAGAACTATTAAGTTGTAAATATATGCTAATTTTATAATAGATGTAGATGAATAACGTAGATGAAGAATAATCGAAGAGGATGTGTGTTAATACAACTGTTTCTACCGTGGTCACGACAATAACTTGTATTCTGAGAATGCATGTTAAGCACAAGAGAATTTCATCTTATACGAAGGAAGAAAAAATCAAAAAAAAAATTATTGCAGAGAAGCTCACTTCAAATATGTACTGGAAGGCTATAGCGATAGTTGTCGGTCTTATATTAGAATGAGACCGAGTGCCTTTTTAAAACTTGCTGAAGTAATGAAAGCAACTGGTTTATTAAATGATACCAGACATGTTCAAGTCGAAGAACAGCTCGCTATGTTCCTAAGTATAGTTGGACATAAAACTAAAAATAGAATAATAAGGACTTAGTTCATAAGATCGGGAGAAACAGTTAGTAGGTATTTCAATAAAGTCCTACAAGTAATGAATGAGTTACAGGATCGCTACATGAATCAAGCTCCAAATGAAGTTCCTACGGAGATTGTAAACAACCCAAATTACTTTCCTTACTTTAAGGTAAAAATAATACATACACCTTAACATCTGTTTTAAATAAATAACTATTTTATTGAATATTGTATAACTTATAATTTTTTATAGGATTGCATTGGTTTGATAGATGGTACACACATTGACGCAGTGTTACCTAGTAACCTAGTTGTACGTTTTAGAGGGCGAAAATGTGTGACACAAAACGTTTTAGCAGCCTGCACCCCCAATAAACTATTCACTTATGTCCTAACTGAGTGGAAGGGAGTAGCAAATGACCATATATAGGATAGTACAAGATGCTCTGTCGAGACCACATCCTTACGGGCTTCGAGTTTATGATGGTATTAATTCTTACTTATTCATATTTTTAATAATAAATTAAATACTTGTCAATAATTGAGATCTTAAGATACTATTCTATTTAATATAGGTAGATATTACCTATGTGACTCTGGATACACCACAATGCCAGGCTTCATATCCCCATATTGTGGTGTACGATATCATTTAAAAGAGCACACTGGTAGAACACCAAAGAATAGAAAAGAGCTATTCAATTTAAATTAATATAGGACACAGAGAGAGGATCAAGATGCAAGAAATGAATGGAAGAAACTACGAGATCAAATTGCTTGGGCGATGGGGGTGGATTATTGTGGAAAGTGTAATGGTGGTAACACAATGGAGAGTAGATTAACTTAATGTGTCGTTTATTCTATCTCGATATAATAACTTGTCTTATGTAACTTATTATGACTTTTAATGTTCGCAACTACCTATTTTAATGTTTTTTAGCCTATACTAAACATTATTACGATTATCATCTACTCTCTTTTTATGTTGTATGAGAAATGCAGGTGTTTCAATATACCTTTTCTAGCTTGTTTGGTAAATGCATGCATATCATATATTGATTTAGATTCCTTTAATATTAATATGTCTATGTTTATAATATATATTAGGTATGGCTAACAATTCAGCAGATAAACAAACAGTGCCTTCTCATTCCAATGAAATGCCAAATCCTACAGCTGGCATTAACATGAACTTCATGCATGTTCAACCACAACCTTTCACTTCACCCCCTCATACATTCTCACCATTCTTATCATACGATGTCAATTATGGTGGAATGACACAAGTCACAACAGCCAAAGTCATACGTGAGCATGTTAAGCAGTCCACAAGGTTTGCTATTTCCCACAGCCAGTTCTCAAAGTAGTGGACCTAATCAATTTTCACCAAACACTGGTGATTTAGTTGGGAAGGTTATTCATGAAGTTGATGGTGAGGAGCATACTTCGCCAAGGAAAAAATGGAAAAAATAGCTCATAAAAAAAAGGTTCCGGAGGCAAGGTTGAACTCAAGAGAGGCGTGACTAATAAGTTTTGGCTTACAGAGTACGATGATGTGCTCATTCCTGTATAGCACTTAATTTTAAACTTTCAGCTGACAACCTTGCTCTGGTAACATTTATCACGCCCTGGGCCTACAGAACCTATTGGCGTGCGCAAGCCGTGTGGCTCACCAAGAGCAACTCGATGTTAGCTTTAATTCACCATCAAAATACTAGCACTAATTGTTATTGGGTCATTATGCTTTTTTCTATTTAGACTACTAACAATTCTTCACACTAGTCCATGTGTGACTAAAGTGTAAGTGTCACTATAAGATTCACTAGAAAAAAGGTTCAACTAAAAACATAACAGTGACATAAGCCTAGCAGACTATTTATTGATTGAGTAACAAAAATAAATAGAAAACAACAACATGAAATAAAACAAACTGAATCAATTCTCAGAAGTAATACTGACAATAAAATCAATGATATAAATACCTTTGCATTTCCAAAAGCAACCAAGGGAAGTGCACACAGTATGAATAACCTAAAGCTAGAGAAAGTGATATTATACGTCTTTAGTAGCGTTAGTTGATGGCAGCGGTCGGGCAATGGCAATAATGGCGGTGCTTAGGTGACGGCGGTAGTCGAGTGTCTGTCAGCATCGCAGCAAGAGTTGAGGACCTCGACATTGCCAAGGACGGCAGTGGTCGGGTGAAGAAAAGAGTGGACAAATTAGGGCTCAAAGTAGGGCTTATATTTTCACCCAAATTGAATTAATAAGGGATCTGATAGGGCATCAGGAAAGAATAGAGAACAAAGAGAGAATGAAGGAAGAAGGAGTTTTCTTTGGGGAATTTTGTGGAGAGAGATATCGGAGAATTGATTTTGCGAGAGAGAAATTGAAAGAGGAGACGACGGAGAGGAGAGTGATATTTTGTGGATCATGAGGGCTGGGTATCTTGGGGGTTTTACCTAAAATTATATAAGAGCAAGTGCAGCAAGCTCCCAGTTGGGAGTCCTAGTCAGCAAGCTCTCAAGAGCTCTCAAGCATTTTGAAATAAAAAATTAAAAAAATAAGCCTTAGGAGGCATTCCTTATTTTATGGAGCTCCAACAAGCTCCTAGTTAGGAGCTCCAACAATATCAAAAACCCCTCTTCTATCAAAAAACCCTATCAAAAAAACCCCTCTTCTATCAAAAAATCTCCTCTTCTATTGCAAAGGTACAAAAGCAAGGAGTT
>BQKN01065252.1:552502-567940 GCA_022839385.1 Asparagus kiusianus
GCCCTAGGCTTTGTGCCACGGAAGCTCTCAGAGCTCCCTTAGGAGCTTGCTGGAGCAAGTCCAGCAAGCTCCCACCGCCACCTCAGCCTTAGGAGGTGGGGTGGGAGCTTGCTGCACTTGCCCTAATACAAGATACTATAACTTTAAATTATACTACTTCGGTTTAGAGATAAACACATAAAGTTAAATAATGGGTTCAATGACACAAAGGAAAGTTATTGGATTTCTAGATAAATCAAGGTAAATAATTGGGCCCAAAAGCAAAAACCCCTAAATAATAAGGATTTTTGCTTATATCCTAGAGTTTGACCCGATTTACTTTGAATACCATATAGTTCCATACATTTTCATACACCCCAGATACAAAGATGATTTACATACAACAAAGTGAATACCTAAGTAGTACAAAGTGTATAGCTCCATGCTAGGATGTATAGTTATATATGGTGTATATAGTTACATAATATATGATGTATAGCTAGTTGTTTGTAGCTATATGCGTAAATGGGAGTAGAACTTTGCAAAAATTCCTAAGCAATAAATTAAAGTTTAGATAAATAACAAAAAAAACGAGATTTTCAAGGCCCTCCCTATGTTGGGATATTTGCACTTTCATACCTTAAAGTTACATCTCTTTTAACTTTACCCCACATTCTTTATTTGGCACACGGACGCTCAAAAGCTTACACTTTTTTTTAACTTTGATACCTTAAGTGTTTTTCCCCAAGACTTGATGCCCCAAAGTTTACACAATTTTCTTTGATGCACCAAATTGTATGACACCTTAGAATTTAAGGGACTTATGAGTAAGTTTCAAAGATTTGAATGGCTAATGTAGAATGGTTAAATGTTTGAGGGACTAATACAAAATATCTCAAACACTTAGGTGAATATTGGGATTTGTATAGATAAACTATCCACAAATCTTTAGAATTATGTATTGAAGTTTATAAATGGTTTAAATGAACTTTAGCTTGCAGAGTAATATAATTTTTAATTTGAAGTTTATACCCTTTTATCGATTGATAAATAATGAATATACATATTGTTTTCTTCAAAAGTCGCCTCCATTATCGATTTCATTATAACTTTAATCGTTTATAACGAATTCAAATAACAAAAATAAAAGTTACAACTCTCTTAAAAATAAACACAATAATCGTTTATCGGCTCTTGCTTGCGTGAGTTCTTCGCCGGTGCCGGGGTTTATCCGTGGACGATCGCGGATCGGATCTGGTTGTCGGAAAACTGACTGAGCTCCTACTTCACCAAGGAAGTATTCGCTTGAAGCTCTGAAATCGACCAAGCAAAATCAGTAGCTCTTCTCGAGATTAAGACCAAGCCTAATATCAAGGAACGGACGTATAGGGCTTCGGATCCTTCGAAATACTTCTTCTTTATGCTGAAGTTCATCGGGATCTCGTTGGCCTTCGCTGAAATTTCGTGCTCCTTAACTCCTCAATCCAGCAGCACCTCGTCCTCTTGATAAAATTCCACATCTGTAAAATGGAGGCATTGGGCTGATATTTATAGGCCTCGGGTGCGGGTATTTGAATGAGAATGAGTGATTTGGCCTTATATTCGGTTAACAACAGCCTAACCACGTTTGTGGATGATATCAAATCAGTTAGGAACCCCTGGAACAGATAAATCCTGCGAAAACCGCTTTAAAACCGTCGAAAATGTGTTTTGGGCTATCGACTGCGCGACGGGCTCTGCTGACTCGCGGGGGGCGCGGGTCGGCAAGGTCTGACCCGCGCTTGCGCGGGTCGGACACATCCGACCCGCACTGGAGCGGGTCTGTCGCCTCCGCCGAACTCTTTCTCTTTTGACGCTTTTCTTTTCGGGACTTGTGCTTTTTACCGTTCTGCGTATTTGGTTGGCTCGTCGGCTTGCACGCTTCGCCGAGGGGCTGCCTGACACGCGAGCTGATTGACGTGCGCACGTTGACCGACGCGCGCGGGCTGATTGACGTGTGCGTGTTGACCGACGCGCGCGGGCTGATTGACGCGTGCGTGTTGACCGACGCGTGCGAGCTGATTGACACCCGCGTGTTAACCGACACGTACGAACCGATTGACGCCCGCGTGTTGACCGACACACACGAGCCGATTGACGCGCGTGTTGTCCGACGCGCACGAACCGATTGAAACGCGCGTGTTGACCGACGCGCACGAACCGATTGACGTGCGCGTGTTGACCGACGCGCACGAGCTGATTGACGTGTGCGTGTTGACCAACGGCGCGAGCTGATTAACGTGCGCGTGTTGACCGACGCGCGCGAGCTAATTGACGCGCGCGAGCTGATTGACGCGCGCGTGTTGACCGACGCGCACGAACTGATTGACGCGCGCGCGTTGACCGACGCGCACGAACTGATTGACGCGCGCGTGTTGACCGACGCGTATGAGCTGATTGACGCGCGCGTGTTGACCGACGCGCGCGGGCTGATTGACGCGCGCGTGTTGACCGACGCGCACGAACTGATTGACGCGCGTATTGACCGACGCGCGCGTGTTGACCGACGCGCGCGGGCTGATTGACGCGCGCGTGTTGACCGACGCGCACGAACTGATTGACGCGCGCGTATTGACCGACGCGCTCGGGCTAATTGACGCGCGCGTGTTGACCGACGCACACAAACTGATTGACGCGCGCGTGTTGATTGACGCGCGCGTGTTGACCGACGCGCAAGAACTGATTGACGCGCGCGTATCGACCGACGCGCGCGGGCTGATTGACGCGCGCGTGTTGACCGACGCGCGCGAGCCGATTGGGTAAACCTTCTTGACTCGTCCACTCTTTGCTTTGAGTTTCGCGCGGGCTCTCATAGGAAATTTTAGACGCCTACACATATATCAAAACTCTAAATAAGGACCCATGTTGGCTATACCTATTAAAGAAGAATTTATCCCGACACTCTAATAGAGATTTACTATTAAATTGGTTTCTCATTTTATCCAACAAGATACTATTTCCTGTCAAAAGAAATACTCTAAGATTTCAAAGTGAAAAGGTAGATAGATTGGGTGTACCAAAAATGAAAATAAGTCACTAGATAACCAAAAGAATCTTTTAAATTAGTCTCTTAAATCTTTTATATATTGAAATTAGTCCTTCAAATCATTTAAAGTGCTATTAGCTAGGTCCTCCAATTATTAAGCTACGTCAGTGAAATTGCTGCCATGTCCTTCTTTACTCAAGTAGTTATTCTGAAATTAGTTCTTTAAATTATTGAAGAGTAAAATTAGTTATCAGAGTGATCTATTCAAACAACTTACATAGAATTGAGCGGTCTAATAGGAATTTAGACGTACAAACAAAGCGGTCACGTGTACGTGTTACTCCTCACCAGGAATTAATTAAAAATGGCAAAACCGAAGACAAGAGCACGTACGAGTGAAACAGTTGTTGAGGAGAGGGGGAAAAAAGGAGGTACAATGATAAATGCGCAACTAAAAAGAGGAGTATAATAACTGACGTAACAGCTAGCAAGTGAAGAGCGTGAAAGCATGATAATGACTTGTGTTTTTGGATTTGTAGGTGGTAAAAGCGAAGCAAAGGAAAAAGAAGAAAGGGGGGGAGTGTCAATTTAAGTGTTGAGGGAAAAGGCCGGGGATCGAGGAAAATCTCACGAGAAAGCAAGAAGGGGGAGCAGGGGCCAGAGACAAGGCTAAGCTGGCTAATAGCGGTAAGAATCGAATCTATAAGTTATTTATTTGGGACCATCGACATCCAAATGCATGCGGTACACGGTCACATACATGCATACCTCACGATCATCTAACACTGTTGGGCCAGGCCCGACCCATACGAACAATAATGGCAGCGTCGGCATCTTTCGGCTCCTGTGTAGCGTATGTATATATGTAGGTATTATTTATTAGGAGGAGGTGGGGGGAAGCGGGGCTAGTGCAGGGTGGACGGTGTCGGTGGTGCGCGGCCGACTCGTAAATATGACGAACAAGGGGGGGTGGGGACGGACGTTAAAATGAGTGGAGCGCGTCGTTTTTATCCTCTCTATCAAAGATCATAACACCACACAGCTTCCCCCAGCTAACAGCGATGCGACACGGACGCCATCTGTGAGCACGAGATCCCAGACAGAGCGGGGGGGAGTTAATTGTGTGTGTGTGTGTGTCCGTCCGTATAGAAAGAAGAGCACCAGTCTTTTCTTCCTTCCTTCTTCCTTTTTCTCCATAGACAGATTAGAGAGACTGAGGTTGGGATTGAGCCGTTGAGATTGGATTCCTCCTACTACTAATCTAGGGTTTTCAATTTGGGGGTGGAGAAGAACGAAGAAGGGCTCTGAGAGAGAGAGATGCTCAAGTATTGGAATCAGCATCACTCTCAAAGAGGAGGAGGAGGAGCATTGGCTGCTCTGGTGGTGCTTCTTCTTCCTGCGCTATGGCCTTCTCTCTTCACTCCTCTCGGTCACGCCTCCCCTTCCATCTTCTCGGTGAGCTCCTCCTTCCGGCGATCTCAACATCATTTGAGGCTGCCTTTATTATTATTATTATTATTATTATTATTATTATTATAAAATTTACGTGTTGTTTCTGTGGATGGGGGTAATTGGGATTAGGTTTAGGTAACCGCTATTCCCCCTCCGATATCAATATTAGATGTTTACCACCTGCTCCGGCTTATGCGTGAGCGAAGGAAGGAGCTTGTAGATTGCATAGGTAGGTAGGTAGGGTGGGTGGGTCCGTGATGCGCATAACATTGGGGGAAATGGTCTCAGGTTCGATCAATATCAAACTCCATTCCAAACAGGTGCGTATGAAAGAGCACAATTAATTTTGTAGGGCGGTAAACTGATTACATTCACATGCTCACAATGCGATTACTTTAGGAGCGTATTTCACACATGGACACTTTATTACCCAAAAAAAAAAAAGGAAGCTTGATCCTTTTGACGTTCTCCTCTTTGGAGTTTGGAGAAATCTGATTTGGTACGGGTACAGGGCCTCACGCATTTGTTATTTCCGCAGCTTATCACAAGTGTTGGGAGATTTTTCTCAGTGGTAAGTACATCATATGTCACCCTTATGAGGCTGGATGGACGTCGAAATTGAAATCATGGACTCCCAGCTGGTGCGTGACGCAGAAGTAGTAGATTCATTCAACTTGCTATGATAGATTGAAGAGTTCTTGAAATTATCTGATGACATTGCTTCCTTAAATGCCAGGCTCTCCAAGCTTAACCACTGAATTTATTCTGGTAAACTGGTATAAAGAGTACATGGAAAAGAATTAGTGAGGAGTTGGGACTTTTGTAATTTGTTATTCTGAGTGTATGTCGCAAATATTAGTAAAAAATCAAAGGCAAAAGGATCTAGGGAAAATTGCTAACAGACCATAAGACAGAAAAATATAGTGCTAGAGGTTTATCGCAGGAGATGCACACTAATTTGTAAGCGCGTCATGAATCAAAATGGCACTTGGTATGAGTCCTCAAGGATGTGTTGAGCGCACATCTGAAAAATGCCACATAGCCCAACATGTCCGTAAATCTTACTCTACAACTTTCAATATAATAGGAGAAAACTTCTCCATATGTGGTAAATTCATTGTTGATTGTGTCTGCATTGGTTTGATGATCTTAATGCATAGCATAGGACACTACTTTCTATCTAATTTTTTCCCCCCCAAATACTTTGACTTAATATTTCTGCCACTATTACATGAGCTCATTGGATTAGAATCTGAGCGTGGAATCAATATTGTAGATTGAATTACTAACATAAGCAATTTTTTTAACTGTCAATGTTTCGATATCTTCAAGTGTGTCTTCCTATGCATATGTCTCATTTTCCGTTTTATTCTTGCTCTTATTGGTCATTGTTTGAAAAAGAGTAAATTGTTTCCTGCAGGAGTGGAATGCTCCCAAACCAAGACATCTCTCTCTCCTGAAGGGTGCTTTACAACGTGGGATTGTGAGTGGAGCCATTTCTCCAATATTAATCTTTATGCTTTGTGTCCATATTTCTTTCAGCTTCTTATTAATGGTGTTTTCTTTTGTTTCTTTCCTCTAGTCGGATGAACAGAAATCTGAGCTTTGGTCGCCCTTGCCACACCAAGGATGGAAACCATGCAATGCAGATGCAAACAGTGGTGGTATGTGCATTCAAGTAGCAAAAGTTTCTATTCATCTAAACCTCCTGATGCAAAGGAATTTTTTCCTCTATTAACGTATTGTACCATATTTAGAAAGGGGATCAGTTTTTTTCCAGCTAACAGTATCTTTTTATCCCTTGTAAATAGCACTCCCGGAAAAATCAACTGGATACATCCAAGTATTTCTAGATGGAGGGTTGAATCAGCAGAGGATGGGGGTAGTTCATTTATTCACAGACTACTTGCTAAATATTTTACTTTGATGCTTTCATTTCACCCGAGTTAAATTATTGATACGGGCTACTCTACTATTCAGATATGTGATGCAGTTGCGGTCGCAAAAATTTTGAATGCGACTCTTGTGATCCCTCACCTTGAAGTAAATCCTGTTTGGCAAGACTCCAGGTAGCTTTATTACTACATTTCCCTATTTGTTTATCCAAAATGCATCCACATGGTAGAATATCAGAGATTTTGACAAAAATCTATATTTATTCTTTGCAGTTCATTTGAAGAGATTTATGATGTGGATCACTTTATCAATGTCTTGAAAGATGAGATCTCGATAGTTAGGACCTTGCCTGATGAATACTCATGGAGCACAAGAGAGTATTATGCTGTTGCCATCCGAGCTACGAGAATTAAAACTGCACCTGTTCATGCTTCCGCTAATTGGTATCCGGAAAATGTCATTCCTGTTTTGCAGAGGTTAGTGCATGAATCTTTAATTTCCTATGAATTTGTATTAACAATAAAATTATTTAATGTCATTTGTGATTCAGATGTTATTGTCCTGATATGTGAAGGGGAACTTATTTTGCCAAAAGTTCTGCATGATGATGTGGATCAGTGTAGAAAATAGCGCGTTTCATAGCGCAAAATAGCGCTTAACGTAACGTAGCGTTAACCTAACGCTACGTAGCGTTTTCAAATAGCGCACGAACAAAATAACGTGCGCTATGTTAGCCATAGCGTAAGCTACGTAACGTAGCGTCGTGGCGTTTTGTAACGTAGGTTATTTTGTTTAATAGCTTGGATTGCTTTTAAAATAATTCAATGGCTGTGATTGACTCTCCCACTTCTCATAAGTAATTAAATTCTAACAAAACCCTAACTCTTGCTGTCATCGTCGTCTCCCGCCGCCCCTTTCGACATCGTCGTCCTATCCCGCCATTCAACTTCTGAAATTAGCAAGGTAAATACATAATACAATCTTGAATACTGATAATCAGACTATGTTTCACACTTAAAGCCATAAAAATTAATATGTGTGGAAGGGTGAGCTTGACTTGTTCCCTGAAGTTGCTATTGTTTTACTCTTTAACATGATTAGCGTGATAAATTTGATCTATTTGGCTGGAACACACGATGTTAGGTTTCGGTTAGTTATTGATCTATCGTCGAATTTCGCCTTTGGATTGATCGTTAAGGCAAACACGGTTGATTTTGTTGTGAAATTGTGATCATATATTGATTTGTGAAATTAAGAATTGCGATGATTATTCATATTTTTTATTTTGAATGTTATATATTTATAAATTATTTAAATAATAATAAGTTATTTAACCTACGTTACGCTATGCGTTATCGCTATTATAACCTAACTGGAGGTAAGCGTTACGCTATGCGTTATCGCTATTTTCAACATTGATGTGGATATCTTGTTTGCGAAGAATCTCTTTGTAGCAAGGACACTTCAATCATTAATCCATAACCATGTTAGCGCATGTTTGGCAAATGGTCAAAGTGGCTTATAAGCCACTTTGAGATGCTTGGTAAGTGGCTTATTTTGGCTTATAATCTACGAAAAAATAAGCTAGGGTACTTAGCTTATTATTTGTTGGATTATGCATGAAGTCTGATCAAGTAGTACTGATGGGGGTCGGGGCGAGGGTTTCGATCCGAAAGTAGATGGCTTCCTAATGTGTTGCCTTTGGCGCCAACCCGAATCCGATGGGAAAGCACGAGATTCTCGATATTGTGAATTTGGTAGGTGCTCGAATATGAACGTGATTTGGAAGGGGAGATGATAGATTTTTTAGTCATCAATAACTTTCCGGAGCCGTGTTGTAAGACATTGGCGGCGAGGACGATCGGAGGAGATTCGATGATGGCGATACTCAAGCAGGGGTCGTTGTTGGGGTAAGCAATCGGATTCGAAGGATTGTGGCGTCATCAGAGGCGAATGGTGTAATCTTTTTTTAGTTAGGAGATTTGATGCGGGACAATATTGGCCGTCCATCAGAAGATTATAATTTTAATTTTAGCAATATTTGATTTGATCCTATGTAATCTTTTTTAATTAGGATTTCTTTAGGATTTGATTTTGAAATCTCTTTCTATTTTAGCTAGGATTTTATTTGATTGCATCTTTTAGTTTTGATTTGATTAAGACTTTTATTTACTTCCTTACGTGTTTATTTGCTTTTTTTCTTATAAATAAGAAACGTAATCCTCCATGAGGAATAGACATTGATGAATAAAAGAAGTTGAGTTTGAGAATTCTCTCTTGAGCATGTGAGGTGCTCTTTGACACGTGATTTGCCTTTTTTCTTTAAGGTATAAAGCCCTTGGGTGTGATGTTCCTAGGTGTGAGGCCTAGTTATTTATCTAAACTTTCTCCATTTTTAATCCTAGCCATCCGATCTCAGCCACAAAATCAAAAAAATAAAATAAAATAAAAAGTTATTGTTGGCGGATGAACACTATTCGCTGTAGCCTCAAGACCCGACGTCATTCGCCTCCGATGATGCCACAATTCTTTGAATCCGATTGCTTACCCTAGTGACGACCCCCGCTTGAGTATCGCCATTACCGAACTTCCTCCGATCGTCCCTTAATGAGTTATGATCCCTTGCTGCCAATGTCTTATAACACAGCTCTGAAAAATAATCGACTAAAAAATTTACTATCTCCCCTGCCAAATCACGTTCAGATTCGAGCACCTACCAAAATTCACAATATCGAGATTCTCGTGCTTTCCCATCAGATCTTGAGGCTATGGTGGGTACCGTTCATTCGTAAATAGTAACTTTTTTTTGATTTGTGGTTGAGATTGGATGGTTAGGATTAAAAGTGAAGAAATTTTAGATAAATAACTAGGCCTCACACCTAGGGGTTTCACACCCTAAAGAAAAAAAAGGCAAACCACATGCCAAAGAACACCTCACATGCTCAAGAGAGAATTCTCATTCAAAATTTTTATTCATCAATGTCTATTCCTCATGAAGGATTATATTTCTTATTTATAAGAAAAGAAAACAACTAAACACATATGGAAGTAAATAAAAATCTAAATCAAAGCGAAACTAACAAAACTAAAAGCTGCAAGCAATAAAATTCTAGCTAAAATAGAAAGATTTCTTAATCAAATCCTAAAGAAATCCTAACTAAAAAAGATTACATGAGATTAAATCAAATATTACTAAAATAAAATTAAAATTTTCTAATGGATGACCCATGATTGTTCTACATCAAATCTCCTATTATTAGAGAAAACTCGACCTCAAGTTTTATAATAGGAGAACGTAATATTTGACTTGATTGGTGAGAAGAATTCTGTTGTAGATTGCAAGATTTTAAAGATGAGCTATAAACTCCGATATTGAGTTAGTGGTGGAGGGTCTGAAATTACGACCTCAATAACCAGGTTATCTTGAAATTTGCTCTCCATATTGATCTTAAGTTCGGATTCTAGGCTTGACTTGAGCTCAGGGTTTGATCTAAGCTTAGGCGTTAAATCGACCTGTTGCTTTGTTTTTGGTTTCAACTCTTAAGCCTAGGCTTTGGATCTATCTTTTGATTTGCTTCGTCTGGCTGTAGTTTAGGCTCGCATTCTACATTGATCTTTTGATCTACATCTGATTCTAGCTCACGCTCAGACTCGGGCTTTGGTTCTTGATCAAATTTTTGCTCTTGCTCTGCTTTCTCGTTTGACTCAAATTGAGGCTTCAGATATGGATTGAAATTAAATTTTGATTGAAGATTCACATCTGGCCGGGGTTGAGGAATTTGTGTTGGCTTTTACTTCAGAATATGAAGAGGAATGATATCTTCTAGATGACGGACTAGAGCACCTCCTATCCAAAAGAGCTTTCATAGTTGTCCATGAATGGATATTTGAATGATAATAGTTTCTATATCACAAATATTTTGCCTCTCTTTAGCCTACAATCAGCATACAAATACATTTCCAGTTCTGACATACTATAGACAAAATATATCTTCTATATTGAAAATTCAAATGTCAAAATTCGTAAGGCTCCTTATATCCATCAAATCCGTAAAAGTAGGCTAGGGTATCAAATTTAAGTGGATTAAAATCATACTCTTGTAAAGGAGGTATCGATATTTTAACCCTGATAACTGTGGATCTTTCGGCTCTAATACCAAATGATGAGGGTCGGGGTGTGGGTTCCAATCCGAAAGTAGATGGCTCTCGAATGTGTTGCCTTCGGCGCCAACCCAGGTCTGATGGGAAAGCACGAGATTCTCAATACTGTAAATTTTGGTGGGTGCTCGAATCTAAACGTGATTTGGAAGGGGGAGACGACAAATTTTTCAGTCGTCGATAACTTTCCAGAATCGTATTGTAAGACATTAGCGGTGAGGGATCATAACTCATTAAAAAACAATCAGAGGAGAGTCGACAATGGCGATACTTAAGCAGGGGTCGTCGTTGGCGTACGCAATCAGATTCGAAGGATTGTGGCATTATCAGAGGCGAATGGTGTCGGATCTCGATACTGCAGCGGATGCTATTCATCCGTGAACAATAACTTTTTTGACTTGTGATTGAGATCGGATAGCTAGGATTGAAAGTGAAGAAATTTTAGATAAATAGCTATGACTCACATCCAAAGGCTTCACACCACAATAAAAGGCAAATCACATTCCAAAGAACACCTCACATGCTCAAGTGAGAATTCTCAAACTCAAATTTTTTATTCATCAATGTCTATCACTCTTACAGGATTACATTTCTTATTTATAGGAAAAGAAAGCAACTAAACACGTAAGGAAATAAATAAAAATCCTAATCAAATCAAACTAACAAAACTAAAAGATGCAATCAAATAAAATCCTAGCTAAATAGAAAGAGATTTTAAAATCAAATCCTAAAAAAATCCTAACTTAAAAAAGATTACATGGGATCAAATCAAATATTACTAAAATTAAAATTAAAATCTTCTGATAGACGACCCATGATTGTCCCGCATCAAGTACCCTAGCTTATTTTCTGGTGGATTATAAGCTATGAAATTTGACCAAGTAAAAGACTATTATACCCCTACGACCCATGATTGTCCCGCATCAAGTACCCTAGCTTATTTTCTGGTGGATTATAAGCTATGAAATTTGACCAAGTAAAAGACTATTATACCCCTTATGACTTCACAAAATCAAAGGCCTCATTTACTGACTCATCACCAACCCCATATTTATAAGCTATGAAATTTGACCAAGTAAAAGACTATTATACCCCTTATTATGACCTCACAAAATCAAAGGCCTCATTTACTGACTCATCACCAACCCCATATTTTTTTGGTCATTTTGACAACAAGATGGATTATAATCCACCTATTTGCCAAACATTCTACTCTTGAAAATGGATTATAATCCACTGAATTTCCCAAACACTAAATTTGTGGATTATAATTCAAGTAAATTATAATCCAAAATTCCCAAACATGCTCTTAGATATGTAGATATGTCAAGACACATTTCGACCTTGGCACTTGTTTGGACAGTCCTTAGATATGTATCAGACGCATCCAATATAATACCTAGTAGGTCATGAGTGTCTTTCTCAAAATAAAGAAACTAAAGAAGTAATTGGTTTTGCTCCAAAACAAAGGAAGAATGACAATTAATGAATCACATAAGCAAGGTTTTAAATGTCGGATGTCGGGTTCATGTCGGACGGCTGAAATTCATGCCGGATAGCGAAAATCGGGGATATATTAGGGGACATGGACTAAATATCGGATTGCCATATCGGGTGGTGCGTATATGTATAATATCATGTCCTATATGTAATCTAAGCATTCCTAAATTCAATATAAGCATACTTCATAAATTTTAGAGGCGGCATCGGCGATTGGTGGATTCCGACGTCGCAGGGAGGCAGTGTCGGCGATGGGACATCGTAGGGAGGCAGTAGCGGGGATCTTCTTCTTCTCCGTCTGCTTAGGATCATTCGGATGAGTCACCGACCATCATCTTTTCTTTATATCCCGACGACGGGATACCCTGCCGCCCTCGAGTTCGGTTGGGGTTTGGATTTCGGGGCGCAATGAGAGATGGATGACGAGGGGCCGAAATAGAGGTGGGGGAAGGGCGTCGTCATTCACGAAAGGAGTGATGAGTTCCCAAGTCCACTGCAGGGCTAATTTTTCTCTTTTCTTTCTATCGAGTTCATAAGAAACCCTTAAACATGAGAACGTGTCAAACGAATTTAGGTTTTTATCACTAAACTCAAACCCAATAACAAAAAATAGATCTAAAAAAGAGCCATATTGACTGATTTTTCAAAGCAGAAAAATCGATCGATATGCCCGATATGGTCCCAATTTTTCTGATTTGGCCCAGAAAAACCGACATACGAGTTGGAAACGCCCATGTCGTGTCGCTCAAGCCCTCAAACCGACATGTCGGCCGACATTTAAAACATTGCACATGAGAACTCCGAGGTCAAATTAGTTTCCTTCTTATGTTAACTCAACAGAAGGCCTAAGTTCTACCCAAAGACTGTAGACTTCTAAAAAGCTTTTTTGTAGTAAGCAATATTGAAGGAATTATAATTCTATAGAATGTGAAATGATACCAATTAGATTTTGATGTTTTTAAAATATATAGAGCTCTGCCAAACACATGCATTTGCAAGAGGATTTTAGATTTTAAAGTAAGTTGTTATCAAATGCAATCTAAAGGTGAAATAAAACATAGGAATTTTACTATTGTAACCGAAATCATCTTGAAAGTTAGCAAGTCATAATGGTGTTAGTTGAAGAAAAATTATAATGAATTTTTGTTGAAGTTGCATATTAGAAGAATGTTTTTTTGTATTGAAATCAGAAAAGCTTAGTACACAATCGTCTAGAGGAGAGCAGAAAAGTGAATGATATTGCTCTTGTAACACTAAGGGGTAAAGGATCTTTGCAGTAAAAGAGTATATAGAACAGGCTTTCTATGTATGCTCCTTGACACTCCTTACTCTTATGCCATTCATAGATTGTTGAACAATATTTATTTGCAGACTTATAAGATCTGCCTGTGCCTTTTTCTCTCACAAATGATTGGAACTCAATATGGTATCAAGTCCTACTTCGAGGTTTATGAAAGATCAGAATTTATAAAGATAATATAATATATTTCTATTGTCCTTTTGGCAACTCCTCGGAGGTTTGGCCCTAGTCTCATTTTGGGAGGAGAAGTGTTTGGCAAAAGCTGGACCAAGATTGGACCAACTTTTCCTAGGCCAATTTATGGCCTCTAAACTAGTTCTTTTGTAAATGAAACCCCCTGGGTTTACAAAAGAACTAGTTTAGAACAAAACTGGGCCAGATTGATACTGGCCCAATTTGTAATGATTTCCATACACACTTTCTTTGGAATGGAACGACTACTTTCTATTTATTTTTTCCTTAAAAAATCCAATATTTGTCATCCCATGTTTCGCAATGTACCGTCATTAGCTATATCAATTGTTTCTGTTATTTAACCTGATGCACGATAAATAATAGACATGCAACCTCTTTGGGTTTTCCTTTTCATCTGTCCGTGATAATTAATAGACATGAACATTGTAATATATGTCATCTTACTTCAAAATGTTCAGGATTAGGCTTGATAGCATGGATGGAATTTTTTTAGTATCTACTAACTTCTGATGGATCAAACTCTAATATAATGGAATATTACATTTCACTTTTATCAGCCCACCTTGACCTTAAGGTCATTTGGTTAATGAAATATACTTTGCAGAAATCAGATTGTTTTATAAAACTTATATAACTGAATTCATGGATACGCTACCTTACACGGTACTGGAAGGGAAAAAAGAAAGAGGGACAAAATAACAAGAAAAATAAATTAGTAATTTTGCTATTATGATCATGATATACAATATATGTAGACTCTACTTCATTATAAGTTATTAACTAGCACAGGTGTCTGCGAAGGAAAAGAGATACCTTACTTCATTGTCATACTCATGATTATAAGATGAGCAAGACTTGTCTACTTTGTTGCCTGTCCTTCGCTAGTTGTTAATATATTTCTGTCTTCATTGCTTCTCTCTTTCCCTGTTCTGAGATATAGTTATTGCTGTTGTTATTGTTACAGTTATGGTATTGCGGCCATAGCACCCTTTTCGCACCGCCTGGCTTTTGACAGCTTGCCTGCAGATATACAAAAGCTTCGTTGCAAAGTCAATTTCCAAGCATTGGCTTTTGTTCCTCATATCAATGCTTTGGGTGAGGCTCTTGTGAACCGCCTGAGGTTCCCAGCACCTACTGGAGAGTACCTGCAGGAGGTAGTAGATAAAAATGTTAGGGGATCGGGCAAATTTGTCACCTTGCATCTTCGGTTTGATAAGGTATTTGTATGATTTTAAGCTCATGCACAAATCTAGAATAAGATTGGACATATTATTTACTCAAATGACTTGATATTTCCTGAGACTGTTCCCTTAAGTGTATGGTTACACATAATGGAGTCAAATTTGTATCTAATGACGTAGTTCTGGGAGTTAAACCTTCTTAAAATCAATCCAATTTCAGGACATGGCAGCACACTCAGCTTGTGATTTTGGCGGTGGCAAAGCTGAAAGGCTGGCCTTGGCAAAGTACAGGCAGGTGATCTGGCAAGGGAGAGTCCTGAACTCTCAATTCACTGATGAGGAGTTGCGTAGTCAGGGTCGCTGCCCGTTGACCCCGGAAGAAATTGGCTTGCTACTGGCTGCTTTAGGCTTTGACAACAAAACTCGCCTCTATCTTGCCTCACACAAGGTTTTGTTTTATTTTTATTTTTCCTGTTGGATTAGGGAAATTTCCGCAGATGCAGCCCCACAATGTGAATAACAAAAGCTAGTGACTTTTTTTGGGTACAGGTATACGGAGGAGAAGCCAGGATCTCAAGCTTGCGGAAGCTTTTCCCACTGATGGAGGACAAGAAAAGCCTTGCTTCTGAAGAGGAACTTGCGAAGGTTGAAGGGAAGGCTTCTCTTCTAGCTGCTGTTGATTACTACGTGAGCATGCACAGTGACATCTTCATTTCCGCATCTCCAGGGAATATGCATAATGCTATGGTGAG
>BQKN01065252.1:568340-590744 GCA_022839385.1 Asparagus kiusianus
CTCCCCCTCATAGGTCAACACATTTGATATGTGCTTAAAATAACCAAACGGCTTGTGGTTTTTGATGGGATGCAGGTTGGGCATCGCACCTACGAGAACTTAAAGACAATAAGACCAAGCATGAGCTTATTAGGTCAGCTGTTTTTGAATAAGAGCATGGAGTGGTCGGAGTTTCAGCGGGCAGTCCAAGAAGGACACAAAAATAGGCAAGGGCAGATTAGATTGAGGAAGCCAAAGCAATCGATATATACATATCCTGCTCCTGATTGCATGTGTCAGGCATGATCGGCCCCTGCCCGTGGTTCTAGTCTATTATTATCACGAATTTGTACTATGCTGCCCTTGTGTTTCCATGTGTTCATTGTTGTATTTGTGATAGAGTGATTGTTTAAATTTGTAATATTCCATCAGCTACTCAAAAGTATAATCTGTGTTCCTCTTACGATCTAGTGGCTCAGCGTGGACTGAAGCTGGATTCTATAAAGGACGAGACAAATTAGTTTGTGTTCTTGATATATTTCTATCCTATGCTCGCTATTTTTCATATATATATATATATATATATATATATATTCATTCCCTCCGAACGGGCTGAAATGCAGGTTGATCTTCTGACTCTACTATACAGACTTCGAGTTCATTGGAAACTAGGATGTTCTAATGTTAGCAACCCGAACTCCATGAGCGCCTGTTTCCGTTTTGATCAGCAGCGACAGCCTTCTATGTGTATCGTCTCCTCCGTCTTTCTTCGGGCCCGAATTTTATATACCATCCAGGTCCCAGCGTTTTTTTTATTATCGTGTGTAAGTGAATGTGGTTAAATATGGTGCAAAAATGGATTACTTGGGTCGGCAAATGTATTTTCTTCCGAGATACTACTTATGTTTTTAATTAATTTCTTGATTTTTTGGGTAATGTGGATTAAGGTAATTTGAAGCTCTCTCCTTCTCCAAATAATGAAACAAAAAGGCTTAATTGCACTTCGGCACCCAAAAGTTCAACCCAATTTGACTTTTAATAACCCAAAGTTAATTTTTGCTAATTCGATAACCCTAGTTTTTTTTAAATTTTTTTATAAGTTTATTCTTTAGTAAATTTGTGATCAAAGACGCAACCTAGTTTGGAGTTTTCACATCGAGGCGGTCATTATAAATGCGCCTAAAACGAGGGGAAATTACCAAACTCTATCATTACACATTTTGTTTTGGATGTTCACAAGAATTTTCATCCATTTCAAAGGCGTTGATGAACCGCAAACACATTTTAGTGGTGGAGCTTACTAACTGTGAGGATGTAGTAGTTCAGAATAGATCAAGTGCTAAGCGTGCGATCTCAATTCAACAGAAAAATAAAAAATCCGCAAAGCCTTGGGTAAAAATAAACTTTGGGTGTCAATCAAATGTGCTAAAATAAACATCGGAGTATCGAGGTTCAGAATGGACTACCAAATGGCAGTTGAGCCGGGAAAATAAAAAGAGCAAAAAAAAGCAAAAAAGAAGAACAAGAAAGAAGTAAATAAAAAATAATAACGTGAAGATAGAAACTAGGAAACGGTGTTGCATCGCGCTGCCCCATCTTCTCTACCGTGCTGATCCAAGTAATGACTTTGGGTACGGATGAATTAAGACATTATATTATTATTATTATATAATGTATAGTAAAGTAAAGTGGCTGGGGGATTATTATTATTATTATTATTATTATTATTTTGAGGGGGAGGAAGAGGGGAAAAGTGAGAACGAACGGCTCCCGCCTCTCTCGTTTCCTCTTCCTACACTTCCCCCTGTTATCGCACCTCCGCTCGTCGCCCGCTCCTCTCCCCTTTCTTCCCCATTTTTTTTAAAAATTTTACACCATCACCCTTGTTCTCTTTTTCCCTCTCCTCTCCTCTCCTCTCATTTAATTCTCCTGATAATTTCCCCCTCATTCATTGATTATTTAGAGATTTTAATTCGTTAGTTATCCCCCCTTTTACTTTCTCGATCGATAATCCTGCTCCCTTCCTCCCTCCCTCGATTTGGACTCCGATTCCGATTTTACCATTCCGTCCCGTCTTTCTCGTCCCTTAAATTAAATTAATTGTCGCCAGAATCGGGGGGATTTGGATTTCTTGTCTTGGGTATCCCCCCCCTCTTTTCTTTTTCTTTTTCTTTTTCTTTTTCTTTGCCGCCCCGTAAAACCTAATTTACAAGGATCTGTGGTGATAATAACAACAACAACAATTGTGATAGAGAAAAAGATGGGAAGGGTGAAACTGAAGATAAAAAGGTTGGAGAACACGAGCGGGAGGCAGGTGACCTACTCGAAGAGGAGAGCAGGGATACTGAAGAAGGCGAAGGAGCTGTCCATCCTCTGCGACATTGACATCCTCCTCCTCATGTTCTCTCCCACCGGTAAACCCACTTTGTGCCTCGGAGAACGAAGGTACGTACACAACGCACCTACCCCCCCTCTATTATTATTGTTTATTCATCCATCCATCCACCCATCGAGGGTCCAATTTGGCAAATTATAGACCGACGGTGTGCCCCTTTGTCTTCTTCTTGCCAGCAACATTGAGGAGGTCATTTCAAAGTTCGCACAATTAACTCCGCAGGAGAGGGCTAAAAGGTGCGGCGGAACCGTTTTGATTTGCGAACCTTCTTTTATTATTACGCTGCATCGTGTATATAGTTGAATGATCAGGAACCTCACTACTGATGTCATGTGTGCAATTTGTTTCTTTTTTTTTTTCTTTTGCAACAGGAAGTTGGAAAGCCTTGAGGTACCGATTCTGTCCGTTTGCGTTTATTAACATCATCTTCCTTCTATATATATTAATATTAATTAATTAAAAATAAATAAATAAATTTATGTTGCAAGATGCAAGCCTGCCTAATACCAAGAAGTACTTACGATCTCAATTAATGTATCTCTGCTTACATCTCCTCCATCAGAGGTGGAACATGAAAAATGTAAAATCATTCGGGTGGCAGCTGTAGGAGAAAGGAAATATTCTTCTTATCTTTTCCATAGACGTCCAAAGTAGAATCATTCGAGTGGGACACGCTTCGCTGAGGACCGTCTTGTCCCTCAGAGCCATAGAGGCCTCGCACCTTATTTCTAAGCTAACGACTCACACTACGTAAAATTCTTCAAAAATAGTCCATCTACGACATCAAGGGCCTTTCTTGCCACCTACGAGGTCGTAATTCGAGTCGTGCCTCCAGTTAAATATAGGAATTACGTTACCAATTTGCAGGAGAGGCTTGTGTGCAAATTTTGTCTCAAATTAAGTCTGTAGATAGATGAACAAATGAGTCAAAATGAATAAAAATAAAGATCATGGCTTGTATAGTTTCCAATTAATATAAACACTGGCAACTTAATTTTCTGCTAGATACTTGCATGATTGACCGTCATCATGGCACTGTTCTGGCGGAGCTTTATTAATTGTAAAACTGAGATCTGTGTGAAATTTTGCAACTTATCCAGTAATGAAGCTACCTGACAACACCAGCAGCCACAAGTGTCTTCTGCTAACACAAAATATCATCTTTTTTATTTTATTACGAGGATATAGGCACTGAAGAAGACATTCAAGAAGTTGGATCATGATGTCAATATACAAGATTTTTTAGGTTCAAGGCGAGTGCTGATTCTGGACCTTGTTATCGTATTTATCTCTTGAAACAAATTTCTAACACTTGTCTATTTTTTTCTATTTCAGCCAAACAGTTGAGGTATGCAGTTACGAAGATTAAAGCTATATATGCATCTTGTCCTTTTCATGTATTAGAATTTGATGATAAGTGTTTCTTCAGGAGCTGGCTAATCACTCCCACTCATTGCAAGCTCAGATATCCGAAGTAGAAAGAAGACTGAGGTAATACTCCGAAACCTTTTCTTCTGTTTAAATTTTCTCAGCTGAGTGTCACCAGTAATGAAGATAGAGTAACAATAAGTTTACACTGCTGAAATTGATATAATCTGTTGTGCTATTTTCAAATCACGTGCTATTATAACTTACTCTTTATGGACTGGATGGCCGCTTTCCGTTTCTTCCATTCAAAAATAGTCTCTAATATAGCTCGAGAGGCTGATCTGAGGGAGCATGCAGAAGATCGCTCATCCCTAGGATTTTGAGCATTTGGAATAATATTATTGTACCCTAATAAAAATATTGGTTACCACTCCCAATTTAGCAATTTTAAAATCCAACAGATCTAATAAGATCGGCTCTACTAACCAGATAGTTAACCTGCAATAAAAGTGAAAACAAAATTATCCTTCCTCATCAAAAATATTTGAAAAATGAAAAATAGAGATATCATGCCTCGTCTAAAGGCTTTGAGAACAAATAACAAAGGGTAAATTTGAAAACCTTCATCAAGTAATCACTAGAACCGGAAAACCATTCTGTATTGATTAGGTACTCAACAAAAACCAAATTTACATGATTGGATCACATTGATTCGCTTCTTTAGTTAATGATGCATTTCATTACATTTTTGATGAAAATATTATCATCCTTCCATTTTTTATATCATTTTAACTTTTTTAGAGTTTATTAATTGGACAAAATTTGAAGAATCTCACAAAACAATCACTAAAATTAAATAAACAATCTTGTATTTATTAGTTGATTAAAAACCTCCTTCTACATGCATTGTTGAAAAAATTCTCTAAAACAATAGACAATAAATGCACTTCAAGTGTCAAGAAAACTTCTGAAGCAAAATTTTCTTTCTTCTTCCATATATTATATAATCATCTCTACTATCGATGGTACCAAGTCCTAGATCTTTATACTAATTTTTTTTTATGAAAATCTAATTATGAGGTTGAAATTGGATTGTGAGTTTAAAAATATTATTTTTCCTTTTAGATGTAATTTTATTATTTGCTAGTTTTATGCACGTGGTTAAATATTAAAATAATTTATTTTTTATTTTTTTACTATAAATAACTCGGATTCGTTTTAATTATTAGATTTACTATAATTTTTATTTAAACATTATAAAAAAATTAATGTAATGAATTTTTGTGCTAAACTGAGATCAATATACTTAACTGAGATATCATAATTGATTTCTGCAGAAAAAGATATCAGTTGACATAATAATATATTCAAGCAGAATAATAAAAAAATAAGTTGAATTGATACTACATGTCATATTCTAAACTCTACTAATCCCTGTTAGACTCTAATGCCACTAGGAAAGAACCCTAAGGGGGGTGAATAGGGTCTTATGCTAATCTAATTTAATTTAATACCAATTAAAACTAATTAACAAATATCCTAGCAAATATGATATACTACCAGATATATGCAAGGATAAGCAATATAAACAAGGGTGAAATTAACAAAAACAAACAAGAGTGATAGTACGCAAATAAACAAACACAAACACAAGCAAATGATCACGGAGTTCGGTCCTTCCGACCTACGTCTCCGCTCCCCACTCTCGGGGAGAAATTCACTATCACTCACCCGAAAACGTTTACACCTCACTCGGTTTTATAGCTCACCGAAAACTTTACAATCAATAATCTTGCAATCACACTCTATACCTTCTAAGTATTGGTCTCTAGCCCGTTTCTCCCTCAAGTGCTCGGATTTACATCCTCTCCCTAGGCTTTATTACCGACGTCACTCCTCTTGGGACGACTCGTCTTTCACCACACACTTCTCTTGGTGTACAAGTGTATTACAAAGTGTATCCTCACAATTAAGCTCTCCAACAAATGATTGTTCTCTAAACAAGGTGAGAACTCAATTACGCTCAACTCAATGTTACAAACTCACAACCCCACATATACTATGTATGAAAAATACTAAAAGCTCAAGTGGATGTGTGTAACAATGAGAATAAAATCAAAACTGAACTCAAATAAATTATAGCTTATGGAAATAAAAATCAAAAATATAAATAGCTAGATATGAGTTTAAAAAACTTCTCCAATGACAAGAGTAGGAGAGATGAATTAAAGCTCAAACACCAAGAATTGATCTTTACTTCCTCTTGTGAAAATTTCTTCACAAAACAAACTTGAAACAAAACTTAAACTCTTTTAGAAACTCTCTTAAACTTGTTTAAAACATTCTCTTGGTTATCCAAAATAGTTATGACATTGGGGTATATATAGGGTGGAAGAAACCAGCCTAAAAAACCCTAAAAATCCATCAAAATCATTAAAATACACAAAATCTAGAAATAACCGTTACTGTACAACGATCAGATTTATAAGTCGATTTAACAATGTCATAAATCGACTTGGTATAAGTCGACTTTACAGTACACATGAGTCGACTTGCAGAAGAAAAACAACAAGCTAAAAAATAGACCATAAGTCGACTTGCGAAATGACATAAGTCGACTTGCTATTATATATAAATTGACTTGACAGAGGTTAAATGCACTTTCTAGAGTAGTTCATAAGTCGACTTATCCAACCTGATAAGTCGACTTATGAACATGCACGGGGACTGTGCATGTCCAAAAATTAACTTTTAAAGTGTATTTAAAAATAGCAAATAAATTCAGAAAAATATAAAACTTTAAAAAATGTTTATATGCATGATAATAAACAATGTTACAATTTTTTTTTAATTTGCACTTCCCATTTGTAAAATCTCATCATTTTGTAAAAACACTCAAATACATGTTTGTATAAACACTTGAGTTTTTTATTTTTGACTTGAACAAAAGTTTTGAAACCTTATAAAATAATTTTATAGACCTAATAAAAGATGTATATAATGATTGTTAAGTCCATAAACCAATAACACAATACTTTCATAAAAACACCTATATTTTGATAAAATCAATAAATACGTGTGTGTGTATAATTGAGCTTGAAGTATTGACACACATAATATAAAACCTAAACTATTTACCTAAGAAACTTGATCTTCAATGAGCTCTTCTTGGCACACTTACGGATGAAGCTTGAACTTGGATCTTGACTTGAATTGCATTGCTTCATACCGATATTCCGCCAACCTCTATTGGATATGATCGTTATGACGTAATTCCATCCAACCTCCGACACATTGTTTACCTAGAATAAATACAAAAACATAAATACTAGACAAACAATATTAGTTGTAAATTATTTATTAAAACATCATTAAAATAAAAAGGGCAACAATTTTCCCCTTTGTGATGATGACAAACAATTTACACAAAGAGTATATAAAATATACAATAAAGTATAATACTCAAAAACATAAATATACTCACATATTTCTTCCCCTTTGGCAATATAAAAAATAAGGATATAAAAGAAACATGAAAGCGAAAGCTCCCCCTACTTATAAGCATGGTGAGTATAGAAACAAATAATAGGGAATAGCTCTCCCTATCAAAATATCTTAATGAATATATGCAATGAAGACCAAGGTAAACATATGTGAGCAAGCATAGATATAGAAAACATGCTAAATATAACTCACATACAAAAAAACAATGAGAGCACATATTGATATGTCAATATGAAAAAGTGTGTTTACACAAACATAAAAATAATGTACAAATAAATTTCTAAAAACAAAAGAATGAAGAATATGAGAATCATGAAAAAAGTTTTCAAATGAAAATGAATCAAACAAATGAATTCATAAATCAAAAATTTAAGCCACAATTACATAAAAACAATCGATATTAATTTTTTGACAAACGAAAGGCAAGAGAGGCAACCATATCAAGCTTGTTAGCTTGTCTCAACCCATATAAAGATTTTAACACCCGGTAAACACGATTTGAGAAATAAACACTCAATAAATCCGGGGGTTGCTCAAACACAAACCTCTCATGACAATCAAAGCCAAAAGAATGAAAAACATGAAAAACAAAAGTCTTAGCTTAAAATTTGTTTTATTTTCAAAATTTTCAAAAACTTATTTTTCAAAATCAAGACATAAAAAAATAAAAATATTAAAATTCTTGGTTTTAAAAATTAAATTTGTTTTGGTACCCAAGTATTCTTGGTATCAAAGGATTTAGGGACATGACCCTTATCATGAAACCTCAATGCCTTAGGGTTATGATTTTTTTTGGGCGCATGTAGTGCACTAACACGGTCAAAACAAAAATTATGCAAATGACCTTTCCGGTTGCAATAGGTACAATGAAAAGGGTTAAATGATTTGTGTTGACCAAGTGAACGTGCACAAGAATCATTTGCAAATAAGGATTGTCTTTTAAATTCGTTTTACAAATGAGAAACTCTTTTTAAATCAAAATAAAATTTGACCAAATGATCTAAACGATCACAATAATCACATTTAAACACACTAGCATGCTTATGATGAACATTAAGTGCATGTGCATGTGTTTGTGATGAAGAAGCTTGATGTGATGCACAAACATGATTAGGCTTGATAGGTTTTTGTGCATTATAACAAAATTTGGCAATATGATCTTTACGGTCGCAAATAGATTACTTGTAAATTTTGTTATGCATATGTGCATAGTGTGTAGGTTTCTTAGAAGAATTTTCACGGGACTTTGCATATAAGTCTATAAGCTTATTATTATTAATAATATATGTTTTAAGGGTTGAATCTAAAGATGACATGCGATCCTTAACATGATTCAACTCATCATTATGCATACAAGTATTGTTATTAGAAGTAAAACATATATAAGTGTTAGCAAAAAAACTAACTTTATTTTTAATGTTCTCTACTTCTAATATGGTATTATCTCTTTCATGAGTTAAGTTAGTAACATTTAAAAGAAGAGAATCATGATCCAATTTAAGTTTCTCATTGTTTTCTTTTAGGATCATATTTTTATTAGAAATAGTTTCAAACATAAGATGCTAGTAACTCATGATCGGATTTTAATTTTACATGTTTGCTTTTTAAGTTAATAAAATTATTATGTAATTTATTATAGGCATGCATTAACTTCTCGTAGGCACAAGCGAGTTCATCAATTGTTAATTCACTTTCGGAATCGGAATCGCTTACCACACTAGGGCTATCGTCTAGTGGTCGTGTGCACGATGAGGCTTCACATGAACTTGAAGAGGAAGCCGTCAAAGCTTGTCGAATCGCCTCCAAGTTCCCTTAATGTGCTTCTATGAATTTTCATAATTTGTAAGCACTATCAAATGAATCAAGCTTGTTAGAAAAGGATGAATCAAGAGTGTTATGCAAAAAATCTAACAAAATCTTATTCATTGTAAATAATCTTCTATCTTTATCACACCACTTGGATTTTTTCATAATGGGTACAATATAAGCATCGTCAATAATTTCCCATAAATTAAAATGTCTAGATCGAAGAAAAAATTTACATCTAACACACCATTGAGCATAGGAAAAATTATCTAATCTAGGAATAATATTAATGATATAACCTAAGCTAGGTGCATCGTGCATATCCATAATATATATATGTATATGCAAGCAAGATAACAATAAATCTTAAAATTAGATTAGCACAAATATAAGAACAAGGAACTTTGACTCTAGACGATTAAGCCTTTAATCAAGAGCACTAAACTCTGATACTAATTGTTAGACCTTAATGTCACTAGGAAATAATCCTAGAGGGGGGAGGGGTGAATAAAGTCTTACGCTAATCTAATTCGATTTAATACCAATTAAAACTAATTGATAAATATCCTGACAAATATGATATACTACAAGATATATGCAAGGATAAGTAATATAAATAAGGGTGAAATAAATAAAAACAAACAAGAGTGATAGTGCGCAAATAAATAAACACAAACACAAACAAATGATCACGGAGTTCGGTCCTTCTGATCTACGTCTCTGCTCCCCACTTCCGGGGAGAAATCCACTATCACACCGGGTTTTTAACGCTCATCCGAAAACGTTTACACCTCACATACGGTTTTCTAACTTACCGAAAATTTTACAATCAACAATATTGCAATCACACTCTATACCCTCTAAGTGTTGGTCTCTAGCCCGTGTCTCTCTCAAGTGTTCGGATTTACATCCTCTCCCTAGGCTTTACTACCGACGTCACTCCTCTTGGGACGACCTCGTCTCTCACCACAGACTTCTCTCGGTGTACAAGTGTATTACAAAGTGTATACTCACAATTAAGCTCTCCAACAAATGATTGTTCTCTAAACAATATGAAAACTCAATTAAGCTCAACTCAATGTTACAAACTCACAACCCCAAATATACTATGTATGAAAATACTAAAAGTTCAAGTGGGTGTGTGTAACAATAAGAATAAAATCAAAACTAAACTCAAATAAATTCTAGCTTATAGAAATGAAAACCAAACATATAAATAGCTAGATAGGAGTTTAGAAAACTTCTCCAATGACAAGAGTAGGAGAGATGAATTGAAGCTCAAACACCAAGAATTGATCTCCACTTCCTCTTGTGAAAATTTCTTCACAAATCAAACTTGAAACAAAACTTAAACTCTTTTAGAAACTCTCTTAAATTTGTTTAAAACATTCTCTTGGTTATCGAAAATAGTTATGATAATGGGGTATATATAGGGCAGAAGAAATCAGCCCAAGAAACCCCAAAAACCCATAAAAATCATTAAAATACATAAACTCTGGAAATAATCGTTACTGTATAGCGGTCAGATTTATAAGTCGACTTGGTATAAGTTGACTTGGTATAAGTCGACTTTACAGTACACATGAGTCGACTTGCAGAAGAAAAACAAGCTGAAAAACAAGCCATAAGTCGACTTGCGAAATGACATAAGTCGACTTGCTATGATATATAAGTCGACTTGACAGAGGCTAAATACACTTTCTAGAGTAGTTCATAAGTCGACTTATCCAACCTGATAAGTCGACTTATGAACATGCACAGGGACTGTGCATGTCCAAAAATTAACTTTTAAAGTGCATGATAATAAACATGTTTATAAGCATAATAATAAACATGTTATATATTTTTTTCAATTTGCATTTCCCATTTGTAAAATCTCATCATTTTGCAAAAACACTCAAATACATGTTTGTATGAACACTTGAGTTTTTTATTTTTGACTTGAACAAAAGTTTTGAAACCTTATAAAATAATTTTATAGACTTAATAAAAGATGTATATAATGATTGTTAAGTCCATAAACCAATAACATAATAATTTCATTAAAAACACCTATATTTTGATAAAATTCAATAAATACGTGTGTATAATTAAGCTTGAAGTATTAACACACATAATATAAAACCTAAACTATTTATCCAAGCAACTTGATCTTCAATGAGCTCTTCTTGATACACTTGCGGATGAAGCTTGATCTTGGATCTTGACTTGAATTGCATTGCTTCATACCGATATTCCGCCAACCTCCATTGGATATGATCGTTATGACACAATTCCATCCAACCTCCGACACGTTTGCCTATAATAATTACAAAAACATAAACACTAGGCAAACAATATTAGTTGTAAATTGTTTGTTAAAACATCATCAAAACAAAAAGACCAATATTTCCAAGCTATAGTATGGAGTCAAGGATGAATAACAATATCATTATGAACTATAGTTCTAGCAGTAAAAAACAAGCATTTATTATTGCATTGAAAATAGAATTACACTGCACTTTTTAACATTATAAGCTCATATTTTATAATAAACAATCTCAAAAGCAAACATTAAAAAAAGTACGATAAACATGATATATATGAGATCCCAGCCTACATTATTTGATAGACTTAAAATAATAAAAAAACAAAATTAAAGATTGATGGTAACTATAGTATAATTTTATGTGATAAAAGCAATCACATAAGCATACAAAAATACTAAAAATTTTGCATGAAAAATCCTAAAATTCCTAATTTTACTCAAAAATTAAGTTATAGTATAAAATGTTTAAAAACTATTATCACTTATTCTTTTTATTTCATATTTTAATTGAGCCGAGATCATACTTTCTCCACCTTTATTTTTTTATTGGGCAATTCTAAAGTAGCGTCTTCATCATCTACATCAATTGTGATATCATGTTGGAGTTGAATTTTTTGAAATTAATCTCTTCAAATAATAAAGTCTAACAACAAAATCAATCTATTTGTCTTCTGCTCCCCCCTCAAAAGCTATAACCCTAATCTATGAAATGAGTTTGTACATAATGAAGAACAAAAGACAATGTCAAGAGACAAAAAAAAAGAAGGAATTGAATAAGAATCGCTAGGTTTGTACATGATAAAGAGCAAAAGACAAGATAAGAGTCCAAAAATATATTAGGATATACTTGGATAATTAAATTATATTATTACTCATAATTGATATGCATAAGAGACAAAATATGTTGACAATCTTAAACTATAAAATAGACTGTATGTGCCCTCTAACATAATTTTTTTAATGCATGCAACCCCCAAGATTAATTTTGAAAATCTCTTGGTTTTGTGAAAGAGTTTGGGTGTAAAAAACAAATGTTAAATTATCTAATCCGATTAAAGTAGGATCATAAAAGTTAACCCTATACATAAAATTTATTTTAACAAAAACCCATATATAAGTATTATAATTAGCATTGAGATTAAAAATACGTGTGAGATTCTCTTTGACTTTTATACAAACAATATCTATTTAAATAATAATAGTATAATTAAACTTTGTGATCTAAAAAGAAATCAAACATACAATGTAATTAATTTCTTTAAAATAATCTAATCTAAGCTAATAAGAAGAAAATAGATGAAAGTACTGTGAAAGTTGTAATTTTATAATTCATAATTCTTAAACAATCTAATCTATTCTAATAAGAAGAAAATAACAAAGGCACATACTTGTTGAAGGAGATAAAGTAACATAGGCACATACTTGCTGAAGAAGATAAAAGTAGTGTGAAAACTATTATAATTTCTTGATCTAAAAAAGATCAAATATACAATATAATTAATTACTTTAAAATAATCTAATCTAATCTAATAACAAAGACACATGCCTGTAGAATGAGATAAAAGTGCTATAGAAATTATTGTAATTTCTTGGCTTATATATATTGGTATATGATGTTGCATGTGAGAGGATAACAATTATAAATAGAGTTCTAAATAATAATAGTATAATTAAATTTTAAAACTAACTATGCAGTATTTTGAACTACTTCAATTTTAGTCGGTGAGAGATCACCACTTTGTGTGTAATTATTAATCATATAGCATGTGAATAATTGTTTGCAGATTGACATTATTAGACATGTAGCACGTGAATAATTATTTACAGTTTGATCATTGATCACATATAAGAATGAGGGGGTAAATTTGGCATTTAATAAATCGTCTAATTAACCTAAGAGTACCATGAACTACTTGAATTTTAGTTGGTGAGAGATCGTCACGTTGTGTGTAATTATTAATCACATAGCATGTGAATAATTATTTTCAATTTGACATTATTAATCATGTAGCACGCGAATAATTATTTGCAGTTTGATTATTGATCACATATAAAAGCGGGAGGTGGGGGGGTAAATTTGGCATTTAATAAATCGTCTAATTTACCTAAGCTGCTCTTTCATTCAGGTTTACATTTCAATTTAAATTATATCCAATAAGAATTCATCAATTTATCAACTTACTCTTACTTAATGGATTAGTATTTGAATTCCAAGGATATTTTTGTCTACTAAAAGATTTTTTTGAACTCGTGCTTTTAAAGGGAGTATGATATGATGTTTCTCAATAAGAGATCTTAAAATTGAATTTCAAATCACCAGGAGAACAAAGCGAAACAGGAGAAAATGAGAGTGATAGGAGATTAAAATTCTGCTTAGCTTTAAATGAAGTATAACTTTAAGCATAATTGATAATAAGAAATGAGGAAGATAATGTTTGTCAAAAAAGTAACAAAATAATATATAATATGTTTTATTTAAATGTGAGTAATTTATAATCCTAACTAAACTTTAAAATCTCTACAATAAGATATAGCATATTTTATTTAAATGTGAGCAATTTACAATGATTACTTTAATTACATACCCTATTATGTATTTTATGTTTTGCATTGCATATACTTTAGGGTGTTTTCCTAGAAACCACCTTTAAACTAGAGTAATTCTACGGGAACCACCTTTGAATTTCAATTTATACACAAACCACCTTTAAAGTGGCTTTATGTTACAATCATCTCATAAATACCCTTAGAACTCATATTAAAGAGCACATGCCACATTTTGTTAATGTTTAGGTCTAGCTAGAATACAAGTCATGTGCCGTGGACGTGAATTTTTTAAAAGTTGTTTTTGGTTTTTTATTAAAAATTTGAATGAGAGGTGGATGATTGCAAGACAAACCCACTTTAAAGGTGGTTTATATATAAATTGAAATTCAAAGGTGGGTCCTGTAGAATTACCCTATTTTTAATGTGGTTTCTATGGAAAAACCAATAATTTTATTATAATTGTTTCTATCCTCAATTTTTTTTTCCACTTCATTCCCCCACCTTTCACAAGGTTGATTCCTTGTTTCATCCTTGATTTTTTGTAAGCGTAGAAAGTTGTTTTTGTGACTTCATATATGCATTTCAATTAGTTTATTTGTGTTTTGATATCATATTTAACATCGTGATTGTTGTTGTTGTTGTTGCAGTTATTGGATTGACCCTGATAAGATTAACAGTATAGACCATATCAGGGCAATGGAAGAATCTCTTCGTGAATCTTTAGATCGAATCCGCATGCAGAAGGTACATATCCTTTTGCATTCCCTTTTGTTTTTTTGTTTCTGTCTGTCAAGGGGTATTTTAGTGGGTATATAACTGGAGGTCTGTTTATATGATTTTCCATGCATGAATTTATTGAGAAAAGTATCACTTGCAGTTCTGTTCGTTAATTTAGGATAACGAGGATTTAATTCTTTGTTGTTTGGGTTTGAAGTTAGTACTGCAGCTTCCTGGTGTATATGATGAGGACACTGAATAATCTTGATTTTAGAAAACTCTTCTGAGCGATCTTACCGACTATGCTGATGACTTCCTTGCCATTATGTAAACACTAAAGGGGTTAAACAAAAATATTGAGTTTGTAGTAATAAAATATAATTCCAGGCTATTAAGGTATTCCCAAATTATAATGGTCTATTCTTTACTTGCCGAGCTCATTAGCACGAGCTTGTCACCATGAGGAGCATGAAAGAGGTGAGAGCGCTGTGCCTCGTAGCTTGTTCTGGGTACAAAGTGCTCTATGCTGGCCTGCCCATTCCAAGTTGGGCAGTCATTTGTATGGGCTGGTTCCACGCATCTCTTAATGTGGAGGGAACCGTGTGAGGCTGGTTTCACAGAACAACGAAAATCTCCTGCTGTCAACAGTGGAAGGATAACGGATTGCTGCGCTCTGCATTCGCTTTGGACTTAGCTGCAGTGCTTCCAGTGAACCACCTCTATTTTGGAATTTTTGTTACAAAAAAATTATATTTTTAATTTCTTTGAAGTGTTTGTTATTGAGGTATTAAAAGCAGTTTATTTTTCAGATTGTTGCGTTTTGAAAAGGACATATTGGATAATAATATCAGCATAACAACTTAAGAGTCTCAATAGATGTCAGTTTAGTAATTAAATTATGAAAATGAAAGTGCATTATTGTGATGAAAGCCACCAGCAGCATCGCTCAGATGGAAAGTTTATTCTTATATTAAAGGGCTAAATACCCATATTGGCATTTTAATTCCATCCCATTTACCAATAAGGTATTTTAATTAGGCAAACCTGCTTTAAGGTATTTTAATTGATTCAACATACCAACAAGGTCATTTTTCTCGTTGGCGACCAGTTTTCCGATGAGAACTCGTCACGTGCGTGTCACGTGATGACTTAAACTGTTTTTTAGCTGCTAGTGTGGCACAGATTTTCTGGCGTGGATAAAACAGTTGGGAGAATAAAAGAGGGGATTCAAGCTGAGATTGGGTGAGATTGGAAACTAGGGTTTATCAAATTGGGGCATTCAAGCTGAGATTGAGCGTGGAAGAGAATATATTATGTCGTCGTCATCAACCCGTACCAAGTTGTCTTCAACCCGTACCAAGTCGTCGTCCTCCGAAAATCACCTTCTGCATCAACTGAGGAACACCATCACATGGAATCCCTGCAATCTATCTCTTTCAACTGCCTCCTCCACGATTTCTCCCTCTCTATTTCTCCCTTTCTCTCGCGTTCATATTCTGAAAATAAAAGAGGCGAATCTGTCCTATTTTGGGTGAATTAGGATTTTTAGAGGGTTAATTCCCGCCTTTAAACACTACCACGTCAGAAAATCCGTGCCATATCAGCAGCTAAAAAACAGTTTAAGGCATCACGTGCCACGCACGTGACGAGCTCTCGCCGGAAAACTGGTCACCAATGAGAAAAAGTGCATTGTTGGTAAGTTGAATCAATTAAAATGTCTTAAAGCAGGTTTGCCTAATTAAAATATCTTATTGGTAAATGAGGTGGAATTAAAATACCAATATGAGTATTTAGCCGATATTAAAGTTCTCTGAAGCATTAGCTTACATGGTCATGGCATACGTTTTCCCTTCTTTTTCCTGCTTGCATTTTTGTACATAACTTATGGTTGTGTGCTTTGCTGACAGGAAAACTTGGAAAAGCAACACCTCATGACAATTGAACGTGCTGCGCAGGTAAAGCAGTTATATAGAATGAACATCTGTCTTATATGATTGTCCAGATTATTAACTCGTTACTCATTAGTTTCTGGATGAATTTCCCTGTCTTGATTATGTAGTTCCAGAATGGGCTGAATTTGCCTCTGGGGATGACTGGAGAGCAACAACCCTCACATATGTCATGGCTTCAGGAAAATGATGGTCGACACCTATTGCTCCAGGAAAATGCTAGTTTGCTACAACAAAGGTCAGTTTATATCTTAGCATGATCTCATCTTTCTTACCTAAGTTTGTTTCCAAATCAAAAACTTAAAATAGTTTCATGTTTGCTGATACAAAGGTATGTACTGCATTTTATTATATCCAACAGCCCTAGTATATAAATTAGAGCAGCCCACAGGGAGGAATTCCTGTGTTTATGATGGTTTGTCCTTTTTGCCCTTAGGCAAGGGCACTTTGGTGCAAAATATAGGGACAAAATTGGGTTTTTGTTACTTCTGCTTTTGTCTGAATTAAAGGCAAGAAAGCATCCGTTATAATGTGAACCAGTTTTTCTTTTCTTTACTATTATTTTCAGATTCTAGGTGGCAACTTACTTGGGGGTTTCCAATTTTGAGGTTCATAGTATGAAGTGGATATTTCTCTATATTTTCACATTTATATGCATGTATATTTCAATCTTAAGCAAGCGTTTTCATTCAACACATTTATTAATTGAGTTGAAACATGGATATATGTTTCAAAGAACCTTGGATGCACAATCCATGAGCCAAAAAATAAATTTAAAAAACCAAAGACACTGTTACCTTCTGTAACTTTGTTCTTACCTTTAAGGTCTCATACTTTATAAGCTAATTTTATTTGGTAAAACACAGCTGACTCAAGTTACAGTGCCACGTCTTGCCCGGTTACACCATGAAACCATAATCATAGTCAAGTATTTTCTGCAGAAAGTGACATTTCTTGTGTAAAAGGGTAAAAATTCCTTTTCTGTACTTCTTGCTAAACTGGTTGATGTTTCTGTTTTGTGGCTCAGGGATATTGAATGCTCCACAGATGCAACCCTTCAAGGATTTTCTGGATACTTTAGCACAGGAAAGCAAACCGAGGTCAATAAGCAAAGCCAGGAGGAAGCCTTGAATGAGTTGAATCAAAGCTCGTGCTTAAGGCTAGAGCTTGGAGGGAACTTTCCATACCCGTCTTATGATTTAAATTTGCTCAGTGAGAAGAAGTTCAAGCCTGGTGCTGAAGTTAATCTACCAGAGATTCCAGTTGATTATCAAGTTAACAACTTTGAGCCACCAAGGCCTGTCTATGATGCCAACGCTCAGGCATGGGCTTCAACATCTGGATCTTGTGGCGTTGTCATGTTTGCTGACCATTCCTACCCCCAGGTGATTTCTTTTCACTGTTTCCCCATTGCTTCTTCCTTTCATTCCTTGTAAGTTTATAAATGTTGATATCAACAATACTAATCATTTCCAGTTATAGAACTGGCATTCAAGGAACACAAATATATTGTTCATAATAGCAAGAACATGAAAAGTACTAGATACCATGTATGGCATTAAAACATATTTAACTAAGCTTCCATTCACTTGTTCATACAATGTGTACTTGTGTGCTATTACCATTATGACTTGTGCGTTCGAAATGTGGAGAGTATAATAATACATTATTGAGGACAAAGGAACGATTATATATTGAATTAGTTTGAATGGAGGAACTTGGATTTTCTCGTCTAGCTGTGAAAGAATTTGCTCCGTATATTGCAGAAGGCACTGGAAATCTACCCTTCCAAAAGATAATTTAGGCTAGCGAATAAACTTGCTTGTGGAATGCTGACTGCAGTTGAACTAATGAATCAGGAGTTACACCAACACAAAGAAGAGAAAGAGAACCAAACGACTTTAGAATGAAGAGGACTGCACTGTTTTTTTAAGCAGCGAGTGAATTTCATTCATGTCTGTTCATTCCAACAGTAGCAATGAGTTCAATGGATATGCTTGATAAAGTTAACAACTACAACCAATATACCCTTTTATAATTCACTTATAATTGATCAACAGAAGTAACACTCTCATGCTAATGTTCCTTGAAAAGATGTATGTACGGAAAGCAATGCCCCTAATAATAAATAGTCCAAAGTTTTACTTCATCCGCATGAGCCCGCACTGACGCAGCCATCGCAGAGTAGACCTTTCTTCATAGAATGCTCAAAATCTTACACTATGCACACCCTTGAGAGAAAAAAATGTATAGTAAATTCATAGAATGCTCAAAATCTTACACTATGCACACCCTTAAGAGAAAAAAATATATAGTAATTTTGTTTTACTCGATATATTCATCAAGTCAGCTGTTACTATTTTGCTTCCTCACTGTTCAGATAGCTTATATTCCATTGGCCCTGTTTGTCAAAGTTTTAAAGAAGAGGGGATCAAAGAGAGGATTGAGTTTGTTTTTCCAAGGTTTAAAGAAGAGGGATCAAGGAGAGGATTGAGTTAGCGAGATTTATTTTAATCATTGTGCTCTTCCATATTGTTTTGGGATAGAGAGGATTGTTACTATTTTCTTTGTAAGCAAAGGGATTATTTATTAACCCGTCTAAGAAGGTGGATTAGTAAACCACTCAAAAGACAGAGTTAACTCATTTTAACCCTCCAAAGAGAGGGTTAACTCAGTTTAGCGCCCCCCCCCCCCTTCCCGCGCGCGCGCACAAGAAAACACCTCATTCACCTACCTGTTGCCAAACAGCGTATATAATAAAGGACGGGATAAAATTAGCAGCAATTCTGTATGCATTATTGCCTGTTGTAATGGCTAATGAGATATAACCACTGTAGCCCATTTGGTTGTTTATTTTAATTTAGTCGGAAGCCAAAGAGAATGCTGTAGATTTTTCTGTCAGTTAAATCTTCTGTGAGGAAGTTTATTGAATAACCCCAGGAAATTATATTGTGATCCCAGTTTCTTTTGAGTCCTGACACTAATTTGTTTTCCAATTAAAGGACATTTTCAATTTCGACCTATTTGCAAACTTAATTGCAAAAATCGACCCATTTTATACTTATTTTTCAAATTCGACCCAGTTTCAGCTAGGTGACTGAAACTGGGTCGAATTTGAAAAATAAGTACAAAAGAGGTCGATTTGTGCAATAAAAGTTCTAAATAGGTCGAAATTGAAAATTTGTCCCCAATTAAAACTGAGACAGAAAAGTGGAAACCGGGTCTGCAATGTCGTTGCCTATCCTAATTGGCTTTTCTATTATTATAATTTGTAAGAGTAAAGTTTTAGTGATGTTAATATTTCTTCCCCCTTTTTTGCAGCAACCGAACCAGACATGACACTTCGAACCGATAGTCTGCTGCTAGTTTTGTTTGCATGACAACTGGATCTTCTTCATCCTTTTATATCCTTCCTGAGTGCAGTATAGACTGACAAGATGAGGCGAAACTTTTCAGCTGATGTCAAACTTGTATATTTTTCTTTCGTACCAGTATCATATACAGTACCAACTGAGATACAAGATTTCAGGGTGTTATACTGTTGTACAGAAACCTGACTAGGGTTAGGGTGATTTTAGCACCCATTGGTTCTTGGATCATTCTATTTACCATACAGATCATAAAAGTCTTCTTTCTTTTTTACCTCATCTTTGTTTTTTTAAAGATTTTCTTTCAAGGCAAAATACTGAAAAACTTGCCGTTGTATTAGTATATACCGCATAAAAGGGTTATTAAGCACATTAATGTTTGCTTGTAAAATATGTTCGAGGCTCGCTATAGTAACCGGCAAGTAATTTTTCCGGTATAAACGGCGACAGATTGTAAATTGAAATCCAATACATTTGAATTATAAACCTGACAAATTTTCATCCTTTTTATGCTATGCGTTTGGAAGTGGGAAGTTGTTGCTGCAATCCATTGCAAGATTCTTCGTTTTAATTTGGCCTGGAAGTGATGTTAATGGAAACTCATGGTGATGTTGTCGCTGTTTCATTCACGAGGACCCCTCGCCCTATTGTATCGTATGGATGAATTATTTGGTTGTGGGGGAAGGGGCAATGCTTTGAGTTTCATAAATCCTGTTATGGTGTTTATTCGCCCAAGATACAGTTTTCACAAAATAAAGCAATAAGAGCTCTAGTCGACTCTCAAGAGTTCTAGGCATACGACTTCTTAGTCGAATAACAAGCCATTGGTATCTTATTAGGAATAAACCCAATGCACAATCACAGAGACCTTGGCTCCATCGACTCATCAAGCCGACACTCTGGTGTCGACATGAAAGGCGATAGAAGTCGACATGAGAGATCCTGACCTCCCAGATGAATCGACATCTTTATATTGACTCGAAAGGCGGTTATGAACTAAGACATGAAGACATTCCAACCAGTCGAACATACCGACACTCCTAGGTCGATGCGAAAGGCGGTGTCGGTCAACCTTATCATCGAAGACGACCCAACTTAGGGCACTTGATCACTCGCTGGGCTTTTCCCAGAAACGACTTAAGAGACATTCCCTGCTGTCGACTAAATTAAGGGCTCGACCCCGGCCTCAAGCCTCTCCCCCAGAGCAAATGTTGATGTCTCAGTCCACTTTGGACAAGCCTTATCCAGATTTTGGCCTGACAGATCTCCATGACTTGTCAATTCGATCACTTCCTAGGAAATGCGGAGACACTATCTCCCATAATGAAGCAACTGCCCCTCCAGTCGCCAGCCATATCTGTAAAGCGAGGGACGACTCAGTATGCCCACGTGACTTCTGCCACACTCACAAGTCACTTCCCGGATATCGCGGAGACATTATCTCCCATGCTGAAATAACTTCCCCTCCAGTCGCCAGCCGACACCTGTAGAGCGAGGGATGATTCACCTTCCAGCTCACACTTTGTCACCGCTATTCTGTATGGTCGAAATAACCAGTCTACTAGTGATATCCACTCTACATATAGAGGCTTTTCACCATCAGAAAAGGGGAGAGACCAAGAAACCTGACCTAAGCTAAGGTAACTTGATTTAACCTGATCTAACATAACAAAAAACTCTCGGAGCAATTCAAATCTTCCTTCTGATCCAAACCTTAGAGATGATTATCTCTAATGCGCATAGCATAAGAACACACAGCTCTAAACTCTGCTCAAGCTTAAGCTCATCAACTAACTTGACCATCGGAGGAATCACGGGGGAATCGGTCCCGCCCTCTCATGGGTTCTTCTTGTGTGTGCAGTGTGGACATCAAATACTCGTTCAAGAACTAGGCATAAAGTCGAAGAAGGGAGCAGGTCCTCCATCATTCTTCATCATCCCGCAACCATCATCTTCTGAATTAATTGGCTGTTTGATAAATTGCATCAACAAAACCAATTGGACTATATGTTAACTCTTGTGGATAACACATTAACTCTTGTGGATAACATGTTACCTCTTATGGCGAACATGTTAACTATTATGAATAACATGTTAACTCTTGTGGCAAACATGAATTATAGTTAACAGACAGTTTACGAATAACAATTAACAGATAATTCATTATAGTTAACAGTTTATAAATAACAGTTAACAAATAATGATTAATAGTTAATAAATTATAAATAATAGTTAACATATAATGGATTATAGTTAACAGTTTACTGAATATAGTTATCAATTTATCAATTAAGGTTAACATGCCACGTATTATAGTTAACATGTTAAATGAGAACTATATTAACGTGTATATGACCCAAAATAACAGTTAACGGATAATGGATTACAAATAACAATTAACGGATAATGGATTATAGTTAACAGTTTACTGAATATAATTATCAATTTACCAATTAAAGTTAA
>BQKN01065253.1:0-35378 GCA_022839385.1 Asparagus kiusianus
GCCCAACTTCCAGAGGCATACCTCTGACTTTTCACCAACTCTACACGGTTAGTTCAAGGTAGGAGGGGCAAGACCACCTGAATTGGGCACGAAAAGCATGGTTTCAAGATTTCCACATTAGAGGTAAGGAAAAGTCACATATAGAAATTTTGTTGACATGCTTCATTTATGAGCTAATTTTAGAATAAGCAGTGTTAATATAGATTGTGTTATGCAATGCATTACTCTTGGGTGATTGATGACTTTATCTAAACAAATAGATGCAACCTTGGGAAGGAAACTAAATTACAGCATGTGGTTATGGATATATTTCAACCAATGTTTTAAAAAGCTCTCGCCTAGCCTGCCTAGGCTTCTGCCTAGGCCTTTGTGGTACCTATGCTACCTAGGCTCTACCCCCAAGGTATTGAGAGCGCCAAGCAGAACGAAGACTGCTTATGCAAACTACACTACTAGGTCTTGATCGTGATTTCTAGTTACTGCCTCCACGTTCTCTAATCTCTGAACTTCTCCCGCCTCCTCCACCGACTAAAAACAACTCCAACGCCTCTGACCTTCTGCAAAACCTCCTCTGTCACCACTTAACAAGAAAATCCTCCTACAAGTGCCTAGCGCTTTTGATAACAATGATTGTAAAAAAAGAAAAGAAAAGAAAAAATACGCCTAGGCCCTACTACATAGCCGCCTATGCCCTAGGCCACCTAGCACTTCTTGTAACCTTGATTTTAACTAGATTTTGACATTTCTTGTGATACCATTATAGTTTCTTAGATACTTGGAGTAGTAACTTAGACTTATGGTCATACGCTTTATTTTTAGTAATCAATTCTTCCTGAACTTCATGTCTCATGTCACTTAAGTGTTGTTAACTTTATAAACATTTAGACAACTAGGCCTTATGTTTATACATGTAGAATGAATATGTTTGTGAGGTGATCTATGCTTATGCATGATATGTGTATGACTGCTTTAAATGCTACCTATTGGCCATATTCTAGGTTACCGGGACACTTAATCTAGGCTCCCGTATCCATGCTTGACATTCTCATAACCAGTCCCGTGTCGGACGCTCCTTGGACATACACGTACATTTATTCAGACGTGTACTCAATTATATGACATGTGTTTTATTTTAAAAAGCTCGTGATACACTTCTTAAACGTATATCAAATATTTCACCTCAAAGTTATGCAACTAGTCAAAATCAGGAGAGGTTTGTTTTAGCACATACCTAGTTCATAAGTATGATTTTAAAGGGTTGTTTTGATATCAAGTTAAAAAACGAGCGATTTTTTAAATCATAAGCTACTCAATAAAAGTAGGGCAAATTTTAAAAATGACTCTTTTTTTAATTTTATATAACAAAAACGACATCATCAGAAAATAATTTGCAAAATCGACCATTTTCTTCGGAAAAGGGTCAGTTTTGCAGTCACGAAGTTTTTCGAGCTACACGGGACTGCTAGTCCCGTGTAGTTCGGCCAGCAATTGAAATACACGGGACTAGTAGTCTCGTGCATTTTATTCTTCTCTCGGGATCAATTGTAGAAGAAAAAGCACGGGACTGCTAGTCCCGTGCATTTCAATTGCTGGCCAAACTACACGAGACTAGCAATACCGTGTAGCTCGAAAAACTTTGCGACTGCAAAACCGATCCTTTTTCGAAGAAAATGGTCGGTTTTATAGATTATTTTTTGATGAGGTCGTTTTTGCTATACAAAATTGAAAAAAGGTTCCTTCTAAAATTTGTCCATAAAAGAAACATAAAAATGGTATAAGAAATTTAGTTCACATAATATATGAATGAAAACTAACATCGATCTCATATAGATTTTTAAGTTCAATATGGATGTATATAGCTGTGTCCCCATATCCTAACTTTTACAATTTTGTCATGTTTCATGTTTGCATCCGCACCCGTATCCATGCCACAAGAGCCGTATTTGTTCCCATTAATCATTCTTATGAAGATTCTTTTAAGTGAAGCTTTGGATTTTCTTTCATGATACAAGGGCCTTTGGCTCTCTGTATGTGAGTAAAGAATTGTTGGTTAGAGTAAGGAATTCTAAACTATTAGTATCTATCTTGACATTCGATTTTGCCAACAGCAGGATTTTAAGCTATGATACATGAGGCCTCTAAGGATGTTTCGAAAACATTGTTGTTTTATTGTTATTAGCTGTGTAGCATGAAGTTCTCTTTGTCAGACTGCGAAGTTGAATGGGTGTTTCATGGTAATGCGTGTAGTAGTTTGTTCATAATAATATCATTGTATTTTTCTTCTTTCTTGTAAAATCATCATCCAAGCATAAAAAATTGAATCACACATTCAAACATGTATGATCAAAGACCTAAGAGTAAAGAATGTTTATCAACAAATAAGTAAAATTATATGAATGATTCTCTATGTGAAGTCATATAGGGGAAGGAGGAAAGTTTTCTCTATCACTATTAATTTTAAATCAATACGAAAAAGTGAATAAATAATTGAATACAAAGAACTAAAAGGTCATGCAAATCAATGAATGAAAAGCTGAATAAGTACAAAAAGAGATATCAATACAATCGCCAAATGTAAAATTAATGCCAAAGCATGTATAATCATCTACATTTATTTTCTGATAACTAAGACTATAGCATGCACATGTTGAAAGATTATGCTTGTGTGTAAGTTGAAGATTGGAGGTTATAGAGGTTATGAGAATTTTTATAGTGCAAAATAGATATAGAGGTTATGAGTTGGGAATTTGAATGGGGATTACTATGTTACTGGGTTATAAGCTTATAGCCAATTTAATTTATAGATGAATTTTTTAAAAGTAGAGATAAGGACTATGAATTGGGAATTTTAATGAGTTAGAAGGGGGAGTAGTTTATGGGGTTATAAACATATAACCAATTTAATTCATAGGTAAAATTATTTGAGAGTTATGCATAATGTACTTAATTGCGGGTAACAAAAATTTCATGTTTTCCCCCATCGTAAGAGCAATTTAGTATAGAGATTGTAGTTACAAAGCGATTTGTACAACAAAGATTCCTAGAATTATTCTTACTAAATCAATTTGCAACTATAATCTCTTTACTAAATCAATAATCTTCCCTTTGTTTCTTGATTTGTTGTGCATACGTAGGATTCAAATCTTCTCAACTACCAAAAGTAGTGAAGGCATCACTGCTTTTAGCTCTAATCATTGATCGTTTAATGTAGAGTTACGATCTTTTATCCTTGAGTGTGAACTAAGAATGTGTGAACTTCATTGCAACATAATAAATATTAAATTTGGAGAGAATCATAATTCCTTACAACCATATATCAAATATACATTGTTTAATCAGTAGTAGTGATCCCTCAACTATTTTTTTGGTTGTGAAAAGGATCCAAATCCTTGTGCATAAATGTTGAATAATAATCCTTAAGGTATGGGTTCTTGTCCCTTTCATCATTAGTTAATTGTTGTTGATTTATGAAAACATTTATATGGAGTGGACTATATGTCTTTTAACATGCATTCATAAATGTATTTTCAATCTAACCTTGTAGCATCAATGGATGAACTCATGTATATTTTGTCAAGTATACAACTAATCTTGATTTTTTAAAACTGAAATAACACATTAATTGTAGATACACCTTCTTTACTATGGAATGTAGTCACCTGTACTTTCATTATTTCTTTCCTTTTATTGAGATATCCATGAAAATCATAAAAAGATAAGGGGTGTATGTGCAAGTAAAGCACCATCTTTCACTCACAAAATCAGTTTTATTAACACCACTCCACTAACCTTATGTCTACATGAAAAAACATCAAACACTCAAAATCACTAAATCTCAATCATCCACCACTCCAAACATGCACATTATGCGTCCTCACATTTTGCATAAATAGATCTAAACTATCTCCTGCTCTAGACATTCACATCATAATAAAAATCCAAAATATCAACTTCCTAACTAAACTGTTATATCAACAAATCTTGGAGATCTTGCAAAGCATATTGCACTATAAGAACATTCAAGCTTTCAATGAAAGATGGACTTTGAATTTACCCAAGTTAAAGTCTCGCAATTTTCTTTTCAGCCTTCTCCACTGAGATAATAGCTGTCCTGCATTTTCCACATATTTTATCTTCATCACAGCCATTATGAACATCGTGAGTCCATCTCGCAGAGACATTGTTGATCCCACACATGAGGCAGCTCTTAGCATTCTCATCTAACACTAATAGTTCAGCCAGCACATGATCCAATTCATGTTTCAAGGGGAACATAGAGCATGTACTAGTATGAAAGGAAGTTGGAAGGAGAATTTTATGGAAATTGGCCTTACAGCACGAATGTTAGATGAGAGAAAATACTGGCGAAGGCATGCTATATAAAGAGCAAGGGACCCGGCCAGAGGAGTGACATTCATGGTAGAACCAAAGCGGTTTTTCCCCCTTATTTGTCAGAATGCATCTGAAGAAGGGCAAAACACGTGTTGCCTAAAGTCGTTTAGAGAGCTATGAATGTCATTCTTGTGTTGTCATTATCACCAAGAAGCTGACCAAAAAGCTATAGCCGTGGTTTTCGTGTTTTTAGCGTCGAGCGATTAGGCATGTTTCATGTTTTTCTAGAGAGGGTCAACAGAACTTTTATACTTTGTAGTAAGCTTCACGTGTTCTCCAATAATTAAGAGTGTAAGCTTCATGTTTCATGTTTGTAGTAAGCTTCACGTGCTCTTCAATAACTAAGAGTGTAGACGGTTATGGCTTTCCTTTTTAGATCTGACTATTCAAAGTCCAATCTCTACATAACATTTGCAATTTTGTAATTAGCATTTATGAATGGTTGTGGAAAGTATTTAAAGATAGTCAAACATAAAAGAAAAGTAGATGAATTTTGACAAGTTCTTATGTCAGACTAATAAGTGCATAATTTCTTCACACAGCCGTTTTAGATAAGTTTGAATTATGGTAACACTCCTCACTTGAAGATATACCAACCATAAGGAGAATTCTTTCTTGGAAAGCTTCGTCCTTTAAGATGAAAGCCAAGCTATGTATTTTGACGTGTGTGCGTAAGGATCTTAGGTAAGGACTCCTAAGGATACTTATAGGATAAGTACCTGGCTTAAACTTGAAATCTCATTGTGGTTCATCTTAATAATCCATATTGTCTATTTTGTCTCAAATTGGATGTGCATAAAAAGATATGCAATTTTGATACCTCCCACGCATGCACCAAATGCTTGTCAGGCGAACTATTTACTATAATAGCAATATAGCATGAATAAGACTGTTTAAAGAAGGTTAATAAATGTCTACATCATGACCTCTTGTACGAACATTTTAGAGGATGTAGATAAATATGAACAATGTGGACCCCTTACAATTATGATTGTTTGATGAGCTACCATGAGAATTTAGGTTGATTATTTGATGAACTTGGCCTGCATGTACCAGTTAGACTGTGTCGCATCTAGGTAAACATAGGCACATCACTAGTTCATGCAATAATGAGAATAACTTTTGTATTATGTGTCCAATTTGCATGTGATTACTCCTTTTGAAAATAATGCTCGAGAAGATAGAATTCCTTTTTGTTCTCTTGCTTTGTTTTCCACTTACGGAAATTTTTTGTTCACATTTCCTAGGAAATGATGCTATCACTAGAATTTGAGCTTGAAAATTTTCAGTTAAAAAGTGTGTATTATGCACTCAAATGAAAGTGTTAAGAATGGCCTAAATAATTGAGAATGCATAAAGAAAACCACAGTTCTGTGCCTTCTTACTTGTGCATCAAATTAGACTTAATGAGCTATTTTAAATGGCATGATGCTCAGACCCATGACCTAAAATATTTTAGGTACCTTAGTTTAAGGGTTTTAAACTCTTGAGATGAAAATCTTTTGATTGACTTGTTAATTTTTAAACTTTAAATCATGTTTCGCTCTATGTGCCATTTTAAGCTATTCATTTTGTCGCTTTTGCTCCATGGATGAAAGGTTCCCTCAAATTTGTCTTTTTGTTTTCAGACACTTTATAATTTAGGTTAATGAATGATCTTTCATTTGAGATGCATTACTAAAGAGGATGCCATATTAGCAAATTAATCTTCTCTTTTTTGAAGTAAGCCCATGTCATGTGTTGCAACCTGCAAACTACAGGAATTGAAGAATTGTTGCAAGCAGCAACTTTGAATTTCCAGTACATAAAACCAAATAAAGCGTATAAATTTAAAATTTCTCGTATTTTTTAAAAGACAATATTTCGGTTTAGTATTGAACAAAATGATACGATGGAAGTATTCCTGTATGTATACATGGAATGCATTTTAAACAAAATATTTGTCGAGGATTCATATGTTGTTTTAGGACTGTTTTAAGAATTGCATCACATGCTTCAAAAACCTAGTGTGTTTTTTCTTCTTGGTTTGTATTTATTTTTCTTTAAGTTCTATGGAACTTATTACAGGCATCATAACAAAGTTTCAGGAACTTAATCAGGTAACCATAGTGTAACCAGTAACCCAAAAAGTTCACCAGAGTCGGACCCTGTCTAGGGATCAAGCTAAAGGGAACTGCCAGCAGAACTTACTCTTTGCATCACATTGGAAGAAATATGATATTCAACTATTCTCTGGTCTTCAATAACAGTATAGAGTTTTAGCTTTTACGAAGCAGTTGAATGGTTCAGAAGGTTCAATTTGTGTAATCCAACTGTTTAAAATTCTCTGTAGTACAGAAAGTTCTATAAGCAACTTGATGACTTGTGTTGGATCTATGTGCTGGTTTAGAGATTTCTTTGTGCCTGTGCTTTGAGTCAGAAGTATCTGTGTCAGCATGTGCCTGCACCTATTACATTTCTACACTTTAAATATGTAAGTTCAGGTACTCTATTCTTTTGCTTTAGTGCGGTTACAAGGAATTAATATGACTCAAAGAGATCACTCTTAATACACACCAGAAGTGGATACTTCTTGATTAAGTGAAAAATAGTAGTTGTAGAGGGTAAAGTTTCAGGCCGCTGCAATTTTCACTTGATAGTAATTAATTATGCTTCTATTTCGATAAATTAACCAATGCCCTTCTAGACACGGCCATTACAGGAATCTCCATGAGCTAGGATTCCCATCTTCGTATTTGTGGCTGAACCTTTCTTCGGAGTCCTTTTCGTTTTTTCCGTTTTATATGTCGACAAGTTTACAACATTTCAGCTGTACCTTTAAAATTTCCCTGTTATTCACTGTAAGAATCACTTATGTTTCTCTTACAGGCATCATGGATGATATCAGTAATTTAAGGATACAGACGAGAACAATATCGTCCCTTGTCATGCTTCCATTTTTGGACAACTTCTTTCAGAACTGCAGATGGCAAATCTCATATTCATTGCTCAGGTAAGTAGCACATAAAATAGTAAGTTTGATACACAGTTTCTTCTGGTGAAAAATTTTCCTGTTGGGAAATTTTTGAGCATAAGGAGACAACTCCATTACATTGGACTGTCCATAAACTTCCACAATCATGTTGTCTAATCAAGATTGTATGATGTTGAATGCTCATGCTATGGAGCTCCCCAGCGAGAGATGGATCCAAGATCCAGTTGCAGGACGATGGGAAAATGATTTGGTTCATTACTTCACTGCTGTGATATCCTTTATCAAAGTCAATTTTTTATGGATGCCCAGGCGTTCTGATCTAAAAGTTGAAATTGTTGTGCGCAACAGAAATTTCGGCAGCACCTCCGGTGCGCAAGGTGCACAACAAGAGATTAGATCACAATGAAATCCCTGTTTCACAAAGGAAACAAGAACCGAAAGTAAAATATCTCAACAAAGTGAGATATCGGTTCTTCCTCTCATCAGTTCTAGGACTGACTTGTCGAGGGAATCTACAAGCTATTACAAATCACAGCAAGACAAACTATTTACGTGGTTCGGCAAATCGCCTATGTCCACGGGGCAAGGAGGGGGGAGATCTACTATTAGAGGGAGAGAATACAATTAGGGTTTACAATCACACAAATTAAACCCTCAAACAATCTCTCAAAATTCTCACAAAAGGATGCATAAACCCTCTCAAAGTCGACACTTTTTCTTCACCAAACAGAGCCAAAAAAATCCTCTGCGTTTTTTCTCCCTGCTCTCTACCACTTGCTGCAGCCGAAAAGAAAAAATCGATTTTTTTTGCTCGAATTTGCCGCACGCTGGAAACCTAACTCACGTATATATATATATATATATATATATATAGGAGATATGAATTGTTGGGTGGGCCGTCCTCTTGCTCTGCACCGCAACGTGATAGTGAGCCGCCCATTTACAATTCTTCACATCGGTGAAGTTTCTCTAAAAAACTGAGCTGACACCAAAACATTCAAATATCCCACTTGTTGTGTCCAGTACTCCATGAAGTTAATTCACAAGAACGGACTCAATCCACAACAAGTCGGGAACCCGAACGAGAGTCCAAACAATCTCACCTCCATCAAATCAACTAATCCAACCGACTGTATCGTAAAGACTGCCTACGTATCCTCTTGCCTAAGGAATCAAGCCTCACGTAGTTCACCCAAATGGCCTCCAAAGGCCTCAACACCGAAGAATGTTCACAAGTTCTAAATAATGACCAAACTTAACACCTGAAACAACTTTGGTCAACATATCTGCAGGGTTGTCCTTTGTGTGGATCTTCTCCAACATGACGTCTCCTTCATCCAAAATATCACGAGCAAAGTGGAATCTGACATCGATGTGCTTCGTACGCGTATGATAAACCTGGTTCTTCGTCAAATAGATAGCTGACATGTTATTATAATATACCCAAAGGGTCTTCTGTGCAATCCCTAAGTTCTCCAATAATCCACCCAACCACAAAGCCTCCTTAACAGCTTCAGTCACCGCTATATACTCCGCCTCTGTAGTACAGAGAGTCACTATGGACTGAAGTGTACATCTCTAACATACCGGTGCTCCTACCAATGTAAACACATATCCTAAAGTAGATCGGCGCTTGTCAAGATCTCCAGCATAATCTGAATCCACGTAACCAATACAATCCTGTCCAGTCTTCTCATTCTTCTGAAAAATCAAACCAACATCCACGGTACCTTTGATATACCGTAGAATCCACTTCATGGCCTCCCAATGACCCTTCTCGGGGTCGTACATGTACCTCGATACCATGCTCACGGTCTGTGATAAATCTGGCATCGTACACACCATCGCATACATCAAGCTACCTACTGCACTGACATATGATACATTCGATATATAATCTCTGTCCTCAACTAAAACAGGTGACATACTAGCTGAAAGCTTAAAGTGAGGAGCCAATAGAGTGCTAATTGCTTTTGCATTGTCATCAAATCTGAATTTTTTATTATCTTCTGTAAATAGCTTTTCCGTGTAAGCTTTAATCTCCCCTTCATCCTGTCTCTCTCAATCTCCATACCCAATATCTTTTTTTCTTCTCCAAGATTCTTCATCTCTAACTCGGATGACAACTCCTCTTTCAACTTTCGAATAGCCGAAGAATTTCTGAAAGCAATAAGCATATCGTCAACATATAATAAAAGCAAATATATGTGCTCACCATCTTGTAGCTCGTGCATGTAAACGCATGGGTCATATGGGCTCATCGTGTACCCTCGGCCAATCATAAAGTCGTCGAATCTCTTGTACCATTATCGCGGCGATTGCTTCAATCCGTAAAGAAACTTCTTTAGCTTGCACACCAATTCTTCCTTTCCTGCAGCTTTGAATCCTATAGGTTGTGTCATGTAGACTACGTTACCTGGACTCGGGTACGAGTATCCGATACGGGTGCGGATCCGAGTGTCCAGTACGTAATTTCTAAAAAATTTGGATACGGGGACACCGTCCTAAATTTCGACACGGGTACGGGGATACGGCAATAAAAAATATTAAACTTTAAAAATATATATAAACATAGTTTCAGAAAGTGTGGATAGAATCTCAACATGACTCCACAATGGTGTATCATCAAATCCTTTGTTCTTAATTGGGCGCGACATTGAGCCTAGAATCAATTACAAAAAGAAAAATATATAAACATAGATTCAGAAAGCATAATTCAAGGAATAAATTCTAAAAAATTAAAGTAAATTAGCTTCCACAGAGCTTTACAAAAGAAAATTAGAGCATGATTCAAGATTAACGTCTGAAAAATGAAAATTAAAGTATTTGTTGGATACCTGATCAGAATTGCATATTTGGTAGTCTCCTCTCCGTAAAATTCGTTTTTTGATTTTCAGTTGTTTATCTCTCAATTTTCTTAGAAGTTTTACAATTTGAGATTTGCAGAGCATTTTTTGTTTTGTATTTCAGGTGAGGATCATATATTACAGGAGAATTACAGAGAATGGAAGAGTCGGAGAGGGGAAGACGAAGCTGTGAATCGACTCTTTAGAGTCAGTTTTCACGAATCTCGATGGGAAAATGCAAGCACCAGGAGGTAGCTTGGTCAAAATGTTTTCACGGGTGTTGGAAAAAATCAAACGGTGGACGGCTAGGATTAACCATGGGCGGCGAAAAGATTGATCCGAATCAGCAGGAGGGGAATAGAATATGGGGAAGTGGATTTAGGCAAACTCTTTTTTTTCTTTCATTCTTTCATTGAGAAAGCAAAGTCATTAAACGATCATGGGCGGCGTGCTGCAAGCCTGCAGCTAGCTTTGATTTTTTTCATTCTACCCCCCCTTTTTTCCCCTTTTTTCACATAATTGTAGCATTGTCTATTTATCTCTCGTTTTTGTCAAAAATTAACATATATTATTTAGTAAGTGATATTTATGTTATCCTATCTTAAAAACACTTATAATAGTTTTTTTTCTAACTCGTGGATAATACTTATTTTTTTACGGGTTAAGATGATTTAAACCATTGATGGTTGATAGTCATTCTAATCGCATGTAGATCATATTGTTCAAAATTATCGATCATCAATAGTTATTCTAATTGTATATGATTGTTATCTAACTCAACATATTGATCATAATGTTTAAAGAATTAAAGTCATCAAAGTTAGTTAATATGAACAATACATGAAGTTTATTAATCAATTGTTCTACATAATACATCGATCATAGGTTTTTGTCCCTATTATTATAATCAAACTCAACATATAGATCTAATCTCTCAAATCACTGATAGTTATCCTAATTGCATTTACCACATTGATTAAGAAGTTTATAATATGAACAATATATGAAGTTTATTGGTCAGTTGTTCTACTTAATGCATACATTACAAGTTTTTGGTCGTATTATTATGATCTAATTTAACATATAGGCATATATAGCTCATAATATTTAAATCATGGATCATGGACCGACATTCTAATTGCATTTACTAAAACTACCACATTGATTATTTAGATGATATGTCACAATATATAGAGTTTATTGATAAATTCTTGTACTTACGTGTAAATATTAGTCAATGCATTTAACATAAACTCGTTTCTATTACTAAGATGAATAATATATGAAGTTTATTGCTCAATTGTTTTACTTAATGCATAGATTATAAGTTTTTGTCCGTATTATCGTATTCAAATTTAACATATAGGCATATAGTTCATAATGTTTAAATCATGGATTATGTACCGTCATTCTAATCGCATTTACTAAAACTACCACATTGATTATTTAGATGATATGACTCACAATATATGGAGTTTATTGATAAATTCTTATACTTACGTGTAAATATTAGTCAACGCATTTAACATAAACTTGTTTCTATTACTAAGATGAACAATATATGAAGTTTATTGCTCAATTGTTTTTACTTAATGCATAGATTATAAGTTTTTGTCCATATTATCGTATTCAAATTTAACATATAGGCATATAGTTCATAATGTTTAAATCATGGATTATGTACCGTCATTCTAATAGTATTTACTAAAACTACCATATTGATTATTTAGATGTAGTTTATTGATAAATTATTATACTTATATGTAAATATTAGTCAATGACATTTACATAAACTCGTTTCTATTACGAAGATGATATTTATTATTTGAATTTAAATGTTTTAAATAATATAGAAAAATGATCTATTTTTAAGGGACCGCATTCAAAGTCTAGAAAACAAAAAACAATTTTAAAAGGTAATAATGAACAAATAATATACTCTGTGGTTAAAAACTTATAATTAACTCTTAGAAATATGTGATCTTTTTTTTGTGATTTTAGTAAAACTCTTATTCTGCTAATAAAACTCACTCAATTTTTAACAAAAAGAAATAATTCATAGTACAAAATTTTCTAATTGTAACTTTTAATTTTGGGATGGGTTTCACAAGCGACAATATAAAATTACCGTTTGAACTATATGAAGAAGTGATGATACAACTAATTTTTTTAGGTGATGTATGATGTATATAAAAGGTTATTGAGTGATCAAGTAAAAATAAGAATATTAATATAAAAAATAATAGTTTAATTTATTTAATGAAGTAAAACTAATTAAATTCCATTCCTCCATCACAGATTCACATATACACTTTTAATTGCTTCAAATATTTATTATAAAACCAAGAATTTCCAAAATTATACATTTGTAACAACTTAAGACTAATTAAAAAAAGTCAAATCAACAATTCAACATGTGAAAGACTTTGTAACTTTTCAACTTCCATCTTTAACTCTTCATTACTTGCAAGCAAAACAAAAATAATATTTCGTGTTAGATTATGAAAGCATTTCCTATTTTGTTAATGAAGGCAAAACAAAAAGGCATTAATTAATTGTGATTGCCAAAAAATAAATTAATAAAATAAAATAAATAAAAAATTGAGTTATTGAGCAGTACACACCCCACACCCACGTGATAATCACGTTCACCGATTCATCCCTCCGAACCCTCCCCATCCCACCTCATATCAAGAAAAAAGAGGAAAAAGAAAAGGGGAAAACAACCTTCGACTTCCTCACTGACTCTCTCTCACCTCTAACGTCGTCGGATTCAGTAAACGGTGACGGCGAAATTAAGCCATTGCTCTTGTCTCGACCTCGGGTGCAAAAGCCCTATCATCACTACAAACAATTTCGAAGATTCACCTTCAATTTTTAGATCTAGGATTTACTATTCAAACCCTAGATCTCAAAATATTGTTTAATGGCTGTTCGTCTGTGCAACTGATCTGCGAATTTGGTATGTAATTTTATCTTTTCTTTCTCTATTTTTTGTTTTTTCTCAAATATGTTCAAACCCTAGACCTCGTCGTATCCGAGTGCCAACCTCCGTATCCGACCCGTATTTCGTACCCGGATCGGTGTCGGGTAGGATCGATACCGGTACGGCGGTCAAACCGCCGTGTCCGAGTAACGTAGCATGTAGATCTTCTCTTCTAAATCTCCATGTAGAAAGGTTGTCTTCACATTCATCCGGACCAAATCCAAATCCAGCTGTGCCACCAATACCAATAAAATCCGAATCGACGAATGCTTCACAACGGGTAAAAATACCTCTTTGTAATCAATGCCCTCAAGCTGTGTATATCCCTTGGTAACCAATCTGGCTTTGAACCGAATGTCCCCAATAGAATATCACTTCTTCTTCGCATATACCCACTTGCAACCAATAGCTTTCTTACCCTTAGATAGCTTTGTAAGTTTTCAAGTGTCGTTCTTCTGAAGAGATCGCATCTCCTCCTCCATAGCTTCCCTCCACCCGATCGAATCAGGGCTAGACTCTGCCTCCCTGAATGTGGATAGAACCATATCTGCCCGGCTGTCATCTCATCTCCTCCCAGTATCATCTCTGTAGGAGCCTCAATGGATACAATGCTCTCTGGAGTGAGTATAGTCACCACCTGCTACGATATCTCCCGAATTTGGTCTTCCTCCACCTGCTGAGGAACTTGAGGCTTCATCATGTACGCCTCGTCAAATGTGACATCCCTACTAATAACTATCTTCTTATCCGGTGGATCCCATAACTTGAAGTATTTAACTCCATCTCTAAATCCCACAAAGACTGCTTTCGTCGCTCTCGGATTCAATTTACCATCACTGACATGGTAATAATCAGGACATCAAAATATCCGAAACGACTCATAGTTACTAGCTACCAAACCAGACCAACGCTCCAACGGAGTCTTCCCTTGTATCGCAGTGCCCGACAACCTATTCACGAGATAGCTCGCATAAACCAACACCTCGGCCTAAAAAAAGATCTAGACAATCCACTCTACGTCATCATACATCACACCTTCTCCAGCAAGGTACGGTTTAATCTCTCAGCCATCCCGTTCTGTTGTGGTGTCTCGAACTATGAAGTATCGCCTAATGCCGTGATCCCTGCAAAACTGCTAAAACGGATCACTCTTATACTCTCTACCGTTATCTGAACGTAGAGTCTTCATATTTCTACCTATCTGCAGCTTCATTTTCTTTTTTCACTCCACAAAATTATCCAGGACCTCATATTTATGCTTCATAGGGTATACCCAATTCCTCCTGGAGAGTCATCAATGAAAATGATAAAATATTTGGCCCCACCAAGTGATGTATGCTTGGAACGGTCCCAAACGTCTGTGTGAATATAATTCAATATACCTTGGGTATTGTGAATAGCGGTGCCAAACGGCGGTGAGCGGCGGCGGGGTGGCGGCAGGCTGGCAGCGGCGGGCGAACGGGCTGCGGCGGCTTAGATGAAAAAACAGAAACTTAAAACATATTTTTGGTGTTTTGAGAAAAGTATTTAATTTTTAGATTTTGTAAAGGGACAAGTCAAAAAAACACCCCGGTTGCCAAACGCGTTTCTTTGTTTTTGTTGAAAAAAAAAAGAAATGACAAAAACGCCACGGTTGCCAAACGCTCCCTAAGCAATTCCCTTCCAGACAATGCCATTATGGGGGTCTCTTCAACTAGGATTCCGATATTCATAGATGTGGCCAAACCTTGCTTCAAAGTTCTTTTGTTCTTTTCCTTTGTACGTATACAAGTTCACGATTTTTCAGCTGTATAACATATTACTGATGTTTTTCTTTTTCAGGTAGCATGGCTGAGATCAGTAAATTTAAGGATACAGTAAAGATGGATATCGGCTTTTGTCATGCTTCTAGGATTAGGCAACGTTCAGAACTAGTTGATGGTAAATCTAAAGCTCATTCTTCAGGTATGTTGGCCAAATAAAAATAGTTGGATTGATATGCAATTTCTTGTGAAAAATAACCTGTGGGGGAAGTTTTGAGGAGGCTATTCCATTACATTGGAGTGGCCACAAACCTCCACAATTATTTTCAGTTGTCATTGTCTAATCAATTTATTGTATGATGTTGAATGCCCATGCTATGGATCTCTCAAGCAAGAGATGGATCCAAGAACCAATTACAGGACAATGGAAAAATAATTTCATGCATATTGGATGGAGTAGTTAAATGTTTTTTTCTTTTCTTTTTTTTGTTAGGCACTTGAGTACTCTGAACCTTGATTGCTTTTGTATTCTTTTGTTCTTAGTTGTGAGTATGGATGTATACATCTCTGTATATACCTGTATGTTTCATACTGCATTTGAAAAGGGAAGTTTTCTTGCTTAGTCCAATAATTGATTGAAAGAAAGTTGGTCGCATAGTTGTTTGCAGTTTGAGAGTTTGTTTCCCATTTTTGTTGCTCTGTGGATACCATCTATAAAAGCAAATACTTCGTTGGAAATTGATTGATATTTTTCTACTTTACTTGTTGTCCATTTTACACGAGGAACTAAACATAGGCACGTATGCCGTCGAAAGCGATTAGTAGTTTCTCAAAATATTTTAGTCAAATTTTTTTCCGGAGATTTACTTAATTTGATCTATTATTTCGTCTAAGCAAATTTTGCACTGTTGCTGTATATGAATTTAGAATTACATAAAGCATTTCACCCCGAACTCCAAATTCTGCATAGTAGTTTCTTCAGCAACTTAAAAGATCTTTCAAAAGTACAGGTAGATCCGTATCTCATTATCCATGAAAGAAAAGATTAAAGGCCTCTTCCTATTTTCTCAAAAAAAAAAGACCTTTTCCTATTAGTTGGATGTTGATTTCTTCGAAACAGGTAGGCTAATTGGTGAGGTGTTTTTCTCATTAGTTTCTGATGTTGACTGGATCCCAATATTAAAGACGTGGAGGAATATCTGGTGTTTTTTATGAATGGTCCCGTGCTTTTTGGATCTATACTGCTCATATATCACGAAATGGCACGATTTGGCTTGCCGATACTTTGTTCTGAAAGTTGATTTTAAAAATCGTCTATGCTGGTGTTTTGAGTCATGAAGTATTTGTGTCAGCATGTTTCTGTGCAACCATTTTTTTCATACAGTTTTAATTTGTAAGTTAAATTTTGGGTGCCCTGTTCTTTTGTATTTGGGTAATTACGAGGAACAAATATTTTTAAAAAATGAGATGACTCTTAAAACTCTGGACAACTTCTTGATTTAGTGAAAGAAGTAGTTTTGCTCGAGGGTGAAGTGTAAGACATAGCTGACAATATCACTTAATAGAGAATTAAATTTCTATGGTTGGTAAATAAACCAATTTCCTTACAGACTCTGCCATTGTAGGATCCCTGTGCACTAGGCTGCCTATCTTCATAGATGTCACATAGCGTTGCTTCAAGTTCTTTTGGTTCTCTTTTTATGTGTAGACAAATTTACAATTTTCCAGCTGTATCTTTAACATTTCCATTGTTGATTTGTGAGAGTGGCTATGATACCCGTTGTCAAGTTGAAAGGGTGGTGGACACTAAGAAATATTTTATTATTATTTCTCTAGTAGTACAACACTCAATACCCTCTCTAATATAAACACTTTCTATTCTAAACTACTACACTACTATACTCTTTTATAGCACGCGACTCTCTCTTATTCTCCCTCTCTCTTTATTTCTTTCACTTCCTCTTTATTCTTGCTTTTTGGCTTGTTGCTACTGGGATGAGATGATTACAATGAACTACCATAGCTTATATTGATCTCCTAAACCGGTTGGAGAACACTATAGGTGTAGGCATCGAAAATCGCCTATAGGTCTCCACGAACAGCTCAGTGTTAAGGAACGACGATGAACGTCACAATCCGGTTCACAGGAGTTTGATTGATGTCGGTGAACGCTTGAAGTGAATCGACGAACTACGTGAACTAACAGAATTCCGGAATAACGAAGGTACAGGCCAATCGAGAGCCCCGCGATGTTTACAAAAGGAACAACGCCATTCGTGCCTCATTCGTTCTACAGATGATCCAACCATCGGAGCTGATAGAACTCCTCGTCGGCTTTCCAACGCACTTCGAATCACTCAAATCCGAGTTCGGACGAAGAATTAACAGCGAAAGCGGACAAATACACCATAACGGAGTGTCTCGGCTCAGGTGGAGACACCCTGGGCTGTCTCCAACGCAGAAATGGGCCTTTATGCGGTTTTAACCGCCCGCAACCCCTCAAGCCTATAAATACAAGCCTTAGACCCTCATTTTTCAGATCTGGAGTTTTGGAGAATTGGCGAAGCCCTGCCGGACTGAAGAGTGATCGAGTTCTTCAACGCAAGAGATCGAGAGTCATCAGATCTGCATCACACGTACCCGATCCTTAGGATTATCCCGTTGTGGTAATTCTAAGAAGAGCAATCATCTCTCTTTTGTCGAGATAGGCGCTTCTGTTTCTAGATCTCCTCACGGATCGACGAAGCTCTGAACCTGATCTGACTGCCAGGTAGTCCACGGATATCGACATCCCCGTCATAGGCTAAAGACCCACGCAAGCAAGAGACGACGAACGGATCTTGTGTTATTTTCGAGAAAGTTGTAATTTTTCATCTTTTCTTTTGATTAAGATCTGAATTCTTTGTAAAGACTAATATTATAATGAGTTCAGCAATGAAAGCAACTTTTACCGAAAACAATAGGGAGTTGGTAGAAATTATTTGATGGTAGGTGGATTATGTGAGGTTAGTGACATAGTGTTGCTGACTTTAATATTCTTCCTAGGCAGCGACTTCTCTATCCATGAGTTCAAGAATTCTAAGTTTTTTTTCAATGCTTGGATTTCCTCTCTCAGTGCTTGTCTCCATTCTTCACTCTCTATGCTTCTTTGAAGGTAGATGGCTCATTCACATCTTCCGTGATGGTGACATTAGCATACTTGGTATTTGTTTTCCTTGGTCTGGTTGATCTTTGAACCTGTCATGTTTGTTCTTCATTGATATCTTCTATTTGAGTTGGACACTACTCTTTCTAATGTTATCTGATGAACACTAGTTTTCCATGAATTCTTTTCCTTCAGAGATGTAGGACTTGATTCTATCTTTTTTGACTGATGTAACTTTTCTTCAATTGGATCCCCCAGCTTTTTTTGTAACTGATCCTCTAGATTATTGGAGTATGGGAGCACAATTTCTTATGGAGTCCACCAAGATGAGGCTTCATCAAACACTACATTTCTTGATGTGTAGCATTATCTTAATGTGGAATCACGTCTTTGTACCCCACAAAAATACACCTCATGGCCTTTTTGTCAAACTTGCTGCATAAGTGATCAGACACAGAGACATAACACACACAACTAAAGACTATAAAATAACTTACTGTTAGTTTGATATTCCATAACTTCTGAAAAGGTGATATGAATCCCAATTTTGGTTGTGGTAGCTGATAGATCACATGCGCCGCTTTCTTCATATACTCCGCCTAAAAATGTTCCAACACGTTCTTGGCATGAAGCATGCTTTGACATATTTTAGCAAGATGACGATTCTTTCTTTCTACAATGCTATTTTAGTTGCAGAGTATTTGGACACATTAGCTATCGTCGAATCTTGTGTTGCGTTACTTAGTCGTAAAATTTCTTTGATGTATACTCTATCCTGTTGTCTGTGCGTAGGCAATGAATCTTCTTATTAAGTTCTCCGTAGAGAGTTCTTTAGAATTTTCCTTCATAAAGTAAACCCAGACATACTTGTGAAAATGATCATGTATCACATCCCCCCAATTGGTTCTTGCTTCACTCGACCGAATGCATCTGAGTGTACAAGCTTCAAAGATTCCTTAGCTCTAAATCGTGACTCCTGATATAGTAATTAATGCACCTTACCGTATTGACAACCTCTGCATATGGTTCCTCTTCGAATCTCCAAGTGTGGAAGACCCTTCAACATTGACTTTTCCATCATGATCTTGAGCTTATGATAGCTCACAAGCCACCCCGAGCATGCTATAGATTAGCTGTCTCCTTCTTCTAAGCTTTATCTATCTATGCCGTGCTGACATCACATAGATAGATTCTACCTTCCGTTTTTCCGTAATAAGTTCTCTTGAGGGCTTCAAGTTGTGATAGACTTTGACATATTGTGGTCTGAATATTACATAATTCCTAAAAGTAGTCAGCTGAGACGTTGATATGAGATTTTTCTGCATACCTGGGATATGGTACACATCTTATAGCTGGATTTCATCTGGATTGAAGCGTGGCATGAATGTGGTCTTCCTAATGAGTGATAGATAATCTTAAATTATTGGTTATCACAACTTATCGACCGCCTCTATACTCCTTCATGTTGACAAGTTTCCTCTTATCTCCCGTCATGTGATTGGAATAGCCAGAATCGATGATCCGATATTTAATGTAGCCAATTTCTTCTCGATCTGAAATCGTTGCAAGTGCAGACTTAGATTCCTCTGCGATCGAGGTTAGTGCTAATCATTAACCTAGTCTTCATCAACCGATACATATTTAATGATGGCCATGGATGCTTGGGCATCCCATTCTTCTTTATCGTCTTGACTCGCGTGATGTTGTAGCATTGTCCTCTGTCGGTCTTTTGTTATAGTAGCAATCTCTGGCAAATTGCATTTCTTCCCATAGTTGTAGAAACTACCATCAGGTCTCCTTACTTGACGATCACTTTGCTCCTCACTCTGACATGCTCTTTTGGTATATGAACTCTTTGACTACCTATCTGATTCAGCTTTTACATACCGCTCATTTCTCTCGCTTGGTTCATTCTTGCTGAACAATGTTCCATCTTCACATCTTATTGAAACACCGGCCATTTGTTTGGCTAAGGTCTCCTATGTAGCGAGCAAACTCTCTAACTCTAATAATGTTGGTTGAGTTAGCCAGTCGTGTGTAGTAGCAATAAGCCCATGATGTTCCAATCTCAAACTGTGGATGATTATTCTTCGCACCCTTGCATCCGACATTTTAGAATTAGGATCTAACTGAGCAATATTTGAACAGAGTGATTTTACTTGCTTGAAGTACAAACTGCTTTTTAGATACTTTTGTTGCAAGGTTATCAACTAATTCTTAAGAAGTTGGAGACGTGCATCATTCTTCTTGAGAAGAGAGTGGCAAGTGTATCTTATGCCTCTTATAGAGTTCTAGCATCTCGCATATAGTCTATAGGATCTTCTTCTAACGTCATCTTTAGCACATACATAGCATTGTCAGCTTTAATGTTCTACTTCCTTAGTGCTTCACCAGCTTTCTGAGGTGTTGTAGTTTTGGCACCCCCAACGACCTCCTAGAGGCCCTATCCTTGCAAATAAGACTTCATACAAGTCTCTTAGTAGTTGTAGTTATTGTCGTTGAATTTCTTAAGTGTATGAGTAATACTTGTCAGATCCGTCATTATGACATGGTACTACTTCAGTATCTCCACGCAAATCTGGTCCCTGACCAACCAAATTCACAGTCCCGGACTGAGCACAAACTTCGGCTTTCAATAACGCCGATAGGATTACCATAGGAGAGGCGGTCTTTGACCGCCTGCTCTAATATCAATTGTTGATTTGTGAGAATGACTCTGATGCCACTTGTCGAATTAAGAAGGGTGGTGGACACTAATAAATATTTTATTATTTTTTTAGAAGTACAACATTCAATACTCTCTCTATACAAACACTACTCTAAAACTACTACATTACTACGCTCGTTTACAACACACTACTCTTTCTCTTATTCTCTCTTCCTCTCTTTACTTCTTTCACTCCCTCTTTATTTTGCTCTATGGCTTGTTGCTACTAGGATGAGATGATTGCAACAAGCTACCATAGTGTAGTAGCCTAAATAATTAGTGCCTTAAAACTTGATTAATGGAGAATTTTTTTATTACAGATTAGGGAACTAATTAAGGGTGTTTTTGGGATTTCACCCCTAACTCTTAGTTTTCTGCCACGTTCGTGTTTAGTGGCTAAAATCCATTCGACGAATTGGTCGGTACCTCCTTAACGGAGGATTAAAACAGGAAAATCAAAGAAAACCCACAGGAAAAAAAAGGAAAAAAATTAATAATGGAAAATATTCTCTCATCTTCAACCAAACCCTCTAAGAACTAGATTAAGATTGTGAAAAAAAAATAAAAGAAGAAGAAGAAGAGGAAGGAGACAATGAAAAGGAAAAGGAAAAGAGATGATTTCACCCAAAATTCAAGTTAACCCAAAGGTATAAACCATTTCCTTTGTTGATTTCTTGATTTCATTTATTGATTTCTACAAAAAAATGAGATAGAACTTACCTGACCACCGACGGGGATCGTCGACGACCCCACTCGCCGGAGGAGGGGGTTCGCCTCGGGTGGCTGCTCCGACGGCGGAACTTGAGCAGCCGTGCCAAGTCATCGAGGAGGAGAGAGAGAGAGAGAGAGAGAGAGAGAGAGAGGAGAAGGAAACCGAAAAAGAAAAAGAGAGGAAGATGAAGAATCGGAAATGTGGAAGATTTGATAAGGGGAGAGGGATAATTTTTAAGTCACCCTTGCATTTCAAAATAATTTCATATAAGCCCACCTAGCTCATTTAATACAAGTCAAGACTAGGAAAACTTCCCTTAAGCCCCTGAACCATGTCAAAATTTAGAAACATGCCTTAGTAATATAAATTATGGTTGAAAGAGGCTTGGAAAATATATGTTAGGCCCCTATCATTTACTCAATTTGCAAATAAGTCCAATCTGAGGAATAAACAATAACTTTTAGACTTGATAAAATTTCTATTACGTCCTGCATTATCATAAATTACAAAAAAAAAATCCAAAAGCTAGTATATGAGAGTTATAAAATTTTGATAAATTACTAAGGTTAGCAATAAGCTCATATGTACTGTAGAAATTAATTATTATTGATTATGCTTGAATTTATTAGACTCTTGATTATGAATTGATTTATCTTATAATATATGTTTGTCCTGAAGTAATAATTAGTCATATATCTTATATTATAGGATCTGGTTGATATTCAGGAGGATAATATTTTGGGGAAGTCGTGTTCGCTTAAGGTGAGTTCATTTCTCATTAGTATTTAATAATATGAAATTGCATGAGTATTATATTTGATTTATCTTGTAATCAAAAAATAATATATCATTTTTTTTGTATATAAAGATTTGATTTACCTTTGTTGTGGCGTAAACCATAAATATGATATTGTTTCGTACAAGATATGAAAAAAAAATCAATTTGATTTTATATGAACTATGAAAAGCGAATTTGGCTCTCATGCAATTTCAACTAATTGTAGACATTGTTTTATCTGAAATTTTTTTGATGAAGTAATTAGAATGTATTTCAACAGTTCAACGAATTCAAAGATTTTTCGTGACTTAGTATCTGATAAAAGAAAAAAATAAATATCTGTAAACTGTTTTAACTGATATAAAGAGCTTTACCTTGTCCATTTCATTTGAAAATATCTGTAAATTCTGATATGTAAAGTATTACTCATTTGACATGTGATCGATCTTGATGCTTTCAAACCCTCAAATAGTCCACTATAGATTGTTTCTGCCTGTCATATGGTGAATGCATCTTTATTTGGCCCCTCTGTATTGGCCCTTCTGAAATTCATTCTGGCCCCTCTGTATTTGGTTAGAAACCTATGGCAGTGTTAGATGCACTCGATTCTCGGGAGTTATCTATTATGTGATGCGTTGTACGCATTCCCTTGCTATTGGGCTAAAATTCGTAGCCTTAGTGTGACCTATGGGGTGACTTTTACATTCATAAACAACTCATCGAGAATTAAGATTCTGATAATTGATTATGAAATTGAGAAAACACTAATTCTCTAATTTTGTACAAATTAGTAGTTTTTTTCTTTCTTAATGTTTACCTTGATTCAAAAAGGATTTGAGTCCAAGAAACATCACATGTATTATCAGTTGCACATAAGAAAGAAGATATAACTATTGTATTCTTTCTTGAAAATGATAATATTATGATAATTGGATCCTATTTTGTGATCCTTGAATTTTTCAGGCAAAACTTATAATTCGTTATTTTTGAGAATTATTATTATTATTATTATTTTGTTAGTTATCTAGTTCTCTAGTGGGAAATGTTCTCACTGAGCGCTAGCTCACCCTGTTGTTTTTAAATTTTTTTTCCAGATCCGACGTAGTTTCATACTAGCCGAACTTTTGGTCTGAGCTTTTGGCTGAGAGACTTTATATGGAGAGCCTCTTCTTTTTGATGTTATCTTCAACACAATTTGTTTTGTTTTGAAAAAATATTTATAACGGTGAGCTTGTGGGCTGTAAGTATCGATTACATACATATATAGTTGCTCTGGCTTCTATCATCAACAGGTTTATGAATATTTTGGATAAACTATGTGATATGAAGTGCCAGGCTTGACCCGTGCATAAGAATTGTCTCGTGCACGGGTCGCTGCTGTTACGTAACCCGCATTTACAAATTTTTGCTATAGTTTCGGGGCGTGATAGTAAGATGGTATCAGAGCCTAGGTTTCGATGATAGAAGCCTTATAGGGCACGTTAGTGTAGTGTATATGCGCTAGATGAGTATTATCGTATAGATCAACTATGTGATATATATGCATGTGTCCATATGTATATACATGTATGCATATAAATATTTTATAGTAAAGCCTTTTAGGTTTGTTAAGGAGTGCTTAGATGTTTATTTTATTTCACTTTGTCCTTTTTCTTCAATAAGCTGATGGATGGTTCCCTTTTTTGTAGGATGACGAAAACCAATTCATCTTTCAGTTCATCATCTACCCCGTCCAGCTCTATGATTTCTGTAGATAGCTCCTGGGAACCCAGCTTAAGAGACTGGGGATATACTTCTGATGAAACTGACCCAAGCTTGATAGTAGCTATAACCATATGACCCAAGAATCATCGGAGGTCAAACTCGTAGAAGTTATTATGATAGATTCGTCAAAATCTGTGGTTGATCATAATGCTGAGGACGGGATATAGCAGTAGAAGTTATTCCAGTTGATTCATCACCTTCAGAAATCATTATAATTTCATTCAAACCCTCTGATATGGAGTCCCTTGTAGCCCAGATTCCTAGTGATGACCAAGGACTTGCCTCCTCTGAGGGTGAGTCGAATACCCTAGGGATTGGTCCAGACCTCGATCTAGAAGGATGAGGGACTTCTGGCATTAATCCTTACCCCATGTCAGACTCCGACCATAGCCAAAACACAGAAGAGACTGAGCGGACCGAGGAGTCTAGCTCCAGCAGCTCCTCTTCTTCGATGAAATAGAATATAACTGTTAGGGCAATTTTGTAATATCAGTATATGGGTTTTCGTAGTCATTCTTTTGGTACATGTAGGATATTTTGGTAGAAAATATGTATACATATGTAAACCCATATACTCAGATATGTGTATGAACTAAAAAGTTAAATATTAAGAATATACTTTTGGTTTGTAAGTACTGATTTGTGATATTATGTTGAGCAATGATTAAGTTCCTAATTACTTAAATTGCATATATGTGACTGACTTAGAATTTTTTTAAAATAGTTGATTGAAATATTTTATTATTTATAGGAAGATATGGCTTCAGGTAATGAGCAAACCCCTCCTAACGGAGATAGAGATTTAAATCAGACGATAAGTGAAATGATGAAATCTAGAATTACGCGTGCATCCACCTCCGGAAACTCAATAGATAATAATGTATTGATGGATCTGCTACAAGCGGTGATATCTGTAGTCACCAGACAATAAGATCAAATTGATCGTAATCGGACAAGTGGTCAAAACGAGGAGCACTCAAAATTAAGAAGTGGCATGGGAGAATTCAAGAAACTATCTCCACCTAGTTTTGAGGAAACAACTGATCCTATGATTGCTGAGCATTGGATCACAAAAATGGAGAAAGTCTTCACCTACATGAGATGCCCTGAAGAGGAAAATGTTAATTATGCAGTGTACATGTTAAAAGACCGTGCTTACGAGTGGTGGCAAATGCAAGTCAAGACGTTGGGTGAGAATGCATACAAGATATCATGAGAGGAATTTAAAAAGATTTTTTATGAAAAGTATTTTCCCTCAACTGTTCGTAAGCAAAAAGAACAAGAGTTTCGAAAATTAGAGCAAGGTGATAAGACAGTAGCTGAATATGAAGAAGAGTTTACTTATTTATCAAAATTTGCCACTCACTTGTTGGGTAAGGCGGAGGATAGAGCTCGTCGCTTTGAAGAAGGGCTTCGATCGGATATTCGGAAGGCGGTCAGTGCATTTGAACTTCCTACATATGGAGAAGTATTAAAGAATGCCTAATTAATTGAGAAAAATAAATTGATACAAAACCAAAGAATGAGACGAGCAGATCCTACCCAAAGAAGCGGTTCTGGCAAGATAATTATGGTGGAAGAAGTAAAAATTGGAGAAACAAAAAGTAAAATTTTGGACGCAGAGAGGAGCAATTTCCTAACAAGAAAACTTTAAGATGTAATGTTTGTCATAAACTGGGGCATGAAGCGAAAAACTATTGGAGAAATACTGAAGTTTGTTTGAGATGTGGTCAGAAAGATCACAAAATAGCAAATTGTCCCATACAGCAGTCATCTTGGAATACCTTCCAGTCTGGCCAGTCCAATGGTGGGAACAAGCATCCTCAAGCCAAGGCCCAAGTTTATTCTCTGACTGAGAAGGAAGCAGAAGCAAACAAAGATGTAGTGACAGGTACGCTAACTTTTGTGTCGGTTCATGCTCGAATACTATTTGATTCTGGTGCATCACTTTCCTTTATTGCTGCACAGTTTGTTAAGAAAAACAAATTATCATGTGATATCCTACAACAAGAATTGCTTGTTAGTACACTTGGGGGTAGCATATTAGTATCAAATCAAGGTTGTAGGAGTAAAATTTATATTCTCGACAAGGAACTCCCCATAGAATTAATGATGCTAGAAATGCATGATTTCGATGTCATATTGGGGACGGATTGATTATCCTTAAATCATACTTCTATTTTATGTCGAGAAAAGAAAGTAGTATTTAAATTTCCTGACCAACCAGAATTTTGTTTTGAGGGTGGTAAGTCTCAAGAACCCATAAAAATCATCTCAGCCCTTAAAGAACATCGAGCGCTGAGGAATGGATGTATGAGTTATTTGGCTTCAGTTGAGATGGTTGATGATGAAAAACCAAACTTGAAAGGAATACCAATTGACCGAGAATTTCTAGAGGTATTTCCAGATGAACTTCCAGGAATGCCCCCTGATAGAGGTTGAATTTTTAATTGACCTAGTACCTGGTACGAGTCCTATTTCTAAGGTTCCTTATCGAATGGCACCTGCTGAATGGAGAGAACTTAAGATACAACTGCAAGTACTTTTAGATAAAGGCTTCATTCGGCCGAGTGTATCATCCTGAGGTGCACCAGTGTTATTTGTAAAAAAAAAAGATGGAAGTATGAGATTGTGTATTAACTTCCGTGAATTGAATAAGGTAACCATTCGGAACAAGTATCCATTACCAAGAATTGACGATCTATTTGGTCAACTACAAGGAGCTCAAGTATTTTCGAAGATTGATCTCCGTTCTGGTTACTATCAATTAAAAATCAAGCCAGAAGATGTGCCAAAAACTGCATTTCGAACCCGTATGGTCATTATAAATTTTTAGTTTTACCATTCGGGCTCACAAATGCACCTGCAACATTTATGGATCTTATGAATAGGGTATTTAAATCTTTCTTGGATCAGTTTGTTATGGTATTTATTGACGATATTCTGATATATTCAAAGAGTAATAAAGAACATGAAAAACACTTGAGACATGTGTTGCACACATTAAAGAGAGAACAACTATATGCAAAACTTAAGAAATATGAATCCTGGTTGGAGAATGTAGCATTTCTTGGACATGTCATCTCTAAGGAAGGGATATCTGTGGACCCTGAAAAAGTAAAAGCTATTATTAAATAAGACAGGCCGACTACTGTAACGAAGATCCGTAGTTTTCTTAGTATGGCTGGCTACTATAGAAAATTTGTGGAAGGATTCTCTCGTATTGCTTCACCTCTAACTCGTTTTACTCAGAAGGAAGTTAAATTTATTTGGTCAGAAGAATATGAGAAAAGCTTTCAAGAGCTAAAAAGTCAATTAGTGTCTGCTCCAATACTTGCATTACCCAATGGAGACACATGCTTTGCTATCTACAGTGATGCCTCTAGAAGAGGATTGGGATGTGTACTTACGCAAAATAAAAAAGTCATAGCATATGCTTCAAGGCAATTAAAGCATTATGAACAAAACTATCCCACTCATGATCTTGAGTTAGCGGCAGTAGTGTTTGCTCTTAAAATTTGGAGATATTATTTATATGGAGTATATTATGAAATAAACACCGACCACAAGAATGAAATATATATTTACCCAGAATGAGTTGAATCTACGACAAAGAAGATGGTTCGAGCTTCTGAAAGATTATGATATGACCATCAATTATCACCTTGACAAGGCAAATGTTGTTGTTGAAGCCTTGAGCTGTAAGAATTCATGCAATTTAGCTTACCTAATTACTTCTCAAAGAAAAATATTGGAGGACTTGGATCGTACTGGAATTAAAATTAGAGTCCACCAAATTGGAGTTAAATTAGCAAATATGATAATACAACCTTCTTTACTAGATGAAGCTAAAGCAAACCAACAGAATGATCCTCAACTGTTAAAGATAAAGAAAGATGTGGAAGAAGGCACGCGAGGAGAATTTAAGATACATAAAGATGGATCATTGAGGTTTGGAACTAGAGTTGTGTGCCTAACATACCAGAGATAAAGAAAAGGATTCTAAAGGAGGCACATCACTCTCTGTATACTATGCATCCTGGATCAATAAGAATGTATAAAGACCTGAAAGAAATATATTGGTAGAATAATATAAAGAAGGAAATTGCCATATATATTACAGAATGTTTCACTTACCAACAAATAAAGGCTGAGCACCAAAGACCAGCTGGATTAGTCCATAACTTGGACATACCAATGTGAAAATAGGAAAATATCACCATGGATTTCGTCACTGACCTTCCAAAATCTTTAAGAAAGAATGATGTAATATGAGTAATTGTGGACCGGTTGACAAAGTCGGCACATTTTTGACCTATCAATATGAAATTATTTATTAGAAAAGCTGATTAAAATATATATTAATGAGATAGTGAGATTGCATGGTGTGCCGATATCAATAGTTTCTGACCGAGATCATCGGTTCACATCAGAATACTGGAAAAGTATGCATAGAGCTCTGCAGACTAAACTAAATTTTAGCTCAGCTTATCATCCACAGATAAATGGCCAATCAAAACAAACAATTCAAACACTAAAAGATATGTTGAGATGTTGCGTACTGGAAATGAAAGGGTAGTGGGAAGATTATCTACCTTTGGCCGAGTTTGCATACAATAACAGTTACCAAGCTAGCATTCAGATGACACCATATGAACTTCTTTATGGAAGGAAGTATAGGTCTCTTATTCATTGGGATGATGTTGGAGAAAGAAAACTTCTTGGACCAGAATTAGTATAACAAGCAATTGATAAAATTCAATTAGTTCAAGAACGTATTCGCACAACACAAAGTCGTAAGAAGAGTTATGCTGACCAAAGAAGAAGAGAATTGGAGTTCCAGATGGACGATCATGTTTTCTTGAAGGTTTCGCCTATCCAAGGAGTGAAAAGATTCGGAATTCAAGGGAAGTTAAGCCCAAGATTTATCGATCCTTTTGAAATTCTAGAACGTATTAGTCCAGTGACGTACAGATTAGCATTACCACCAGCCCTGTCTGGAGTACACGATGTATTTCACATATCGATACTTCGAAAGTTCATCCGAGACCCAAATGAGATCGTTGAGTTATCTCCAGTAGAGCTCAAGCTAAATTTGACCTATGAGGAATGACCAGAACGTATCATGGATTATAAAGAATAAGTACTTAGATACCGAATAATTAAATATGTAAAAGTTCAGTGAAAGAATCACTCTGAAAGAGAAGCTACTTGGGAGACAGAAGATTCTATGCGAGAGAAATATCCAGAGCTCTTTCGAAATATAGGTATGTTAAGTTTCAAGGACGAAACTTTTTACTAGGAGGGAAGAGTGTAGTAGCCTAAATAATTAGTGCCTTAAAACTTGATTAATGGAGAATTTTTTTAATTACAGATTAGGGAACTAATTAATGGTGTTTTTGGGATTTCACCCCCTAACTCTTGATTTTCTGCCACGTTCGTGTTTAGTGGCTAAAATCCATTCGACGAATTGGTCGGCACCTCCTTAACGGAGGATTAAAACAGGGAAATCAAAGAAAACCCACAGAAAAAAACAAGGAAAAATAATAATAATAATGGAAAATATCCTCTCATCTTCAACCAAACCCTCTGAGAACTAGATTAAAATTGTGAAAAGAAATAAAAGAAGAAGAAGAGGAAGGAGACAGTGAAAAGGGAAAGGAAAAGAGAGGATTTCACCCAAAATTCAAGTTAACCAAATGTATAAACTCTTTCCTTTGTTAATTTCTTGATTTTATTTATTGATTTCTAAAAAAATGAGATAGAGCATACCTAATCACCGACGAGGATCGTCGGCGACCCTACTCGCCGGAGGAGGGGGTTCGCCTCGGGTGGCCGCTCCGGCGGCGGAACTTGAGCAGCCACGCCAAGTCACCAGGGAGGAGAGAGAGAGGGGGAGAGAGAGAGAGAGAGAGGAGAGGAGAAGGAAACCGAAGGAAAAAACCGAAAAAGAAAAAGAGAGGAAGATGAAGAATCGAAAATCTGGAAGATTTGATAAGGGGAGAGGGATAATTTTTAAGTCACCCTTGCATTTCAAAATAATTTCATATAAGCCCACCTAGCTCATTTAATACAAATCAAGGCTAGAAAAAATTCTCTTAAGCCCCTGAACCATGTAAAAATTTAGAAACAGACCTTAGTAATATAAGTTATGGTTGAAAGAGGCTTGGAAAATATATGTTAAGCCCCTGTCATTTACTCAATTTACAAATAAGTCCAATCTGAGGAATAAATAATAACTTTTAGACTTGATAAAATTTCTATAACGTCCTGCATTATCATAAATTACAAAAAAAAATCTGAAAGCTAGTATATGAGAGTTATAAAATTGCTAATGTTAGCAATAAGCTCATATGTACTGTAGAATTTGATTATTACTGATTATGCTTGAATTTATTAAACTCTAGATTATGAATTGATTTACCTTATGATATATGTTTGTCCTGAAGTAATAATTAGTCATATATCTTATATTATAGGATCTGGTTGATATTCAGGAGGATAATATTTTGGGGAAGTCGTGTTCGCTTAAGGTGAGTTCATTTCTCACTAGTATTTTATAATATAAAATTGCATGAATATTATATTTGATTTATCTTATAATCGAAAAATAATATATTATTTTTATGTATATAAAGATTTGATCAACCTTTGTTGTGGCGTAAACCATAAATATGATATTGTTTCATACAAGATATGAAAAAAAATCAATTTGATTTTATATGAACTATGAAAAGCAAATTTGGCTCTCATGCAATTTCAACTAATTGTAGACATTGTTTTATCTGAATTTTTTTTTGATGAAGTAATTGGAATGTATTTCAATAGTTCAATGGATTCAAAGATTTTCCGTGACTTAGTATCTGATAAAAGAAAAAAAATAAATATCCGTAAACTGTTTTAACTGATATAAGGAGCTTTATCTTGTCCACTTCATTTGAAAATATCTGTAAATTCTGATATGTAAAGTATTACTCATTTGACATGCAATCTCGATGTTTTCAAACCCTCAAATAGTCCACTATGGATTGTTTCTGCCTGCCATATGGTGAATGTACTTTTATTTGGCTCCTCTGTATTAGCCCTTCTGAAATTCGTTCTGGTCCCTCTGTATTTGGCTAGAAACCTATGGCAGTGTTAGGTGCACTCGATTCTCGAGAATTATCTGTTATGTGATGCGTTGTACACATTCCCTTGCTACTGGGCTAAAATTCGTAGCCTTAGTGTGACCTATGAGGTGACTTTTACATTCATAAATAACTCATCGAGAATTAAGATTCTGATAATTGATTATGAAATTTGAAAACACTAATTCTCTGGTTTTGTACAAATTAGTAGTTCTTTTCCTTCTTAATATTTACCTTGATTCAAAAAGGATTTGATTCCAAGAAACTTCACATGTATTATCAGTTGCACATAAGAAAGAAGATATAATTGTTGTATTTTTTCTTAAAAACGACAATATTATGATAATTGGATCGTATTTTGCGATCCTTGAATTTCTCAGGCAAAACTTATAATTCGTTATTTTTGATAATTATTATTATTATTATTTTGTTAGTTATCTAGGACTCTAGTGGGAAATGTTCTCACTGAGCGCTAGCTCACCCCGTTGTTTTTAAAAAAAATTTAGATCCGGCGTAGCTTCATACTAGCCGAACTTTAGGTCTGAGGTTTTGGCTGAGAAGCGTTATATGGAGAGCCTTTTCTTTTTGATGTTACCTTCAGCACAATTTGTTTTGTTTTGTAAAAATATTTATAACGGTGAGCTTGTGGGCTGTAAGTACCGATTACATACATATATAGTTGCTCTGACTTCTATCATCAACAGGTTTATGAATATTTTGGATAAACTATGTGCTTGACCCGTGCATAAGAATTATCTCGTGCACGGGTCATTGTTGTCACGTAACCCGCATTTACAAATTTCCGTTGCAGTTTCGGGGCGTGACACATAGCTTCTCCTAAACCGGTCGGTGAACACTATAGGGGGTTGTAGAAACTATTTGATGGTGGGTGGACTATGTGAGGCTGGTGACATAGTGCTGCTGTCTTTAAAATCCCTCATGTTCACTGCAATGTGCCACCGATATATTTCTTTTACTGGTACTGAGGCTGAGATCAGTAAATTTAAGGCAAACAAGAAGAAGGATATCAACTTTTATCACAATTCGAGTACTGGAAATCATTTCATAGCTGCAAATGGTAAACCTCATGTTCATTTTCAGGTATGTAGGACACATAAAAATTGTAGAATTAATACACAGTTTTTTGCCAGAAGTATCCTGCTGGGGGAGTTTTGAGCACAAGGAGGTTACTCCATTACATTGGAGGGCCACAAATTTCCAAAATTATTTAAATCTTTGTTCTTGTCTAATCATATGATGTTGAATACTCATGTCATGAAGCTCTATAGATAGAGATAGATCCAAGATCCAGTTTCCAGTACCATGGAAAAAATAAATAAATAATTTCATGCATTTGGCTTGTGCAATTAAATGGTTCTTGTTCTTTTCTAGGCACTTCAGCACTGTGGACTTTAATTGCTTTCGTATTCTTTTGGAGCTGTGAATATACATGCATCATAATTATGTCTATATTTATATGCAGGTATGCATGTTTGTTACCTGAGAACCTTTTATCCTCATGCAAAAATTAATTTGAAGGAAGTACTTGTTTAAATTGTTCGCAGTTCGCGTTTGTTTCCCATTTTCATTACTCTGCATGTGGATGCCATCTACAAAGCAAATACTTCGATGATACTGGATTTACGAAGGTTTCTAGTTTACCTGCCGTCTACTTTTACACACACAACTCAACATATGCACATGCACCATGATAATGGGACTAGTAGTGTGTGAAATAATTTTAGCCAATCGTTTTTTTCGAGTTTTATCTTTGAGCTATTATTTGCTGTACGCAAATTCTGAACTGCTGTTACATGTCATAATTTAGTACACTACTCGAAGCATTTCAGTCCAAGCTCCTTTTTGCAACTGAAGGACCCTTCTTCAGGTATATCAGTGTGCCATAATAAAGTTTTAATGATACCACAGATTTAATGATGAATTGGTTATTTATGATTTATAGATGGATAAATGATTGAGCATAGGATCTAATAAGATTCAATGTGAAACTTTATGTCAAATTCCAAATTGTTTCTCATTGGTCCTCACAACAGGGGAACACTTTTCTTCATTCACAGTTAATAGTTTTCTTGATGTTCATTTCTCAAGAGAGATGCCTCTTGTATTCAGAATTATGAAGTAGGTACGCCAATAATTCGAGTCATTTTCCTATGGCTAAATGGCACTTAAATTCCCTATTGTTTCATCACATTTACACTTAAACATCCTAAATTGTCAAAAGTAGCACTTTGATACCCTAACTTGTTTAAAAAATAGCACTTTAATACCCTAAATTGTAAAAAACTAACACTTAAATACCCTATTGTTTCACCGCCTTTACACTTAAATATTACAAATTGTAAGAGAGTAGCACTTTAATACCCTAAGTTGTAAGAAAGTAGCACTTCAAAACCTTCTGTTAGTTGTCAAGGCAATTTCCTAGGTATATTCCCATTAAAACTAACAAAAGGTACTAACGTGCCAATTTTTTACAAAGTAGGATGGTAAAGTGCTAATTTTTACAACTTAGTTATATAAGTGTTAAGGTGGTGAAACAATAAAGTATTTATGTGCCATTTAGCCTTTTTCATGTTGTTTTGCTGGAGTTGACTGAATCCCAATATCAAAGTTGTGTAGGAATATACTGGGTTGCTTCTTTTATGATGGCTGGCCCATATTTTTGCTTCACTGTAGACAGTTCATTATCGTAGTTCCACGGTAAACTTGGAATAAGAATTGTACGATGGATGTTATAATGCTATTTTATATTTGTCCATTGTGACCTATAGTCCAAATATGACCAGACGAATATGAAACTTTAAGGTTATCAAGTTTTTCCTACAAGGACATTTTCTAAAACAAATTTAATTTTTTTTTAATTTAACTATAAAAACAGATGAACGTTGAATTTCTAACTAAATTTCAAAATTTGACAAATTTTGAAAAAAAAAGAAAATGAACAGGTTTATGGCCAAAAACATCGGCCTATCTGTCGCGCGCCTATGCTGAAGCGTTGCACGCACACACAACGAACCTGTGATCACGAGTAGAAGAGAACCAAACACTTGCACAAACCAAGCCTAATACGACAAATCAATGCAAACACAGAGATATACGTGGTTCGGCAAGTTGCCTACGTCCACGGGGAGAGGATGGGGAGATTTCACTAAATCAAGGAGAATACAAAGGGTTACAATCACACAAATTCTCTCAAAATAACCCTTAACCAAAGATCTCACCTTGCTCACAATATCTCCCTCTCACAATGCTCAAAAGATTCCTCAATCTCTAATTCAAAACCCTAACAAATCGTTTCCCTATTTATATCAAAATAAAAACCCAATCAGAGTGCAAACAGGAAACCTGAATATGTAAAAAACCCGTCGTAAGTCGACTTAACAGTGTGTATAAGTCGACTTGGCAGAGAGAAAAACAGCAATTCCAGAGCAGTTCGTAAGTCGACTTATAAAACCTGATAAGTCGACTTGGCAGAGCAAAAACCCATAACTCCAGTGCAGATCGTAAGTCGACTCGTGCACACTGTCAAGTCGACTTACAATAAGTCGACTTAGCCTTGTGCATGAGTCGACTTATGCCAGAAAATCTGGTTTTTCTGATTCTTCCACACTATCAAGGCTGGCTGTTTGTCTTGGTCTACCTGTTCGCCCGTCAAGGGCAAGGGCTTGAAACGGTTTTGTTCTGCCAAACCGATTTTAAGCGGAGTCGCCAAACATGCCCGAAAGTTCATGTACAAAATGGAACTGCAGATAACTCCATCATGCCCACAATCAAGAAGAGCCCTACTCCAGTAGTACTCCCCACTGTTGTTCATCCACATTACAAAATCAACACTTCAGATTACAAGAGGAAATTCCCATCTTTGATAGGTACAAGTTCAGGATATCCACATTTGGGAGAATACGTGTCCACATTTGGAAAATACTACTATAGTACTATACTATGCAATGCGGCTAAAACAAAGCCCCTCTGCACGGTAGGGCCTGCATGAACTAGGCTAGGTCTAAAATTGGAGGTGGTGATCAGTATGGTTCAGAAAAAAAGAGTTATTATCAACTTGTATAAAGTTTGATATGCAATCACTCACTAGAAAAAATGTTGTGCATGCGTAGTATCTTTATTATCTTGTATAAATGCCTACCGGCTAAATACCCATATTGGTATTTTAATTCAACCCCATTTCCCAA
>BQKN01065253.1:35778-75455 GCA_022839385.1 Asparagus kiusianus
CCAACTCATTCTCCAATAGGATGAGGACACCTCACTTGTCCTCTTTATTGGTCCCATATTTTGGGTCCCTGTATCAAAGCTCTTTACACAGATGTAAGGGTGGTGAATTTCAAAAACCCACTTGAACATTTGGCATTTCCCATGAGACCTCCCTAAACTTTGTTTATTCCACTAGACACCCTCAAATTTTTGGGGTATCCTGCATCACCTCCCTCAAATTTAGTCGTGTGCCAAATAGCTTATACATCCTAGACAGGGGGGAATCCCAATTCAATTGTTATTGTTGTCGCCGGTAAATGGCACACGGCTAAATTTGAGGCACCGCAAAGTTCACGGGAGTTCAGTGGAATGAATAAAGTTCAGGGCGTCTTGAGGCCCAAAATTCGAGGGGGTTCTGTGAAATTTACCCGTATCGTTGGACCAAATACCCATGGTTGCCTGTAAATGGCACCTGACTAAATGTGAGACACCCCGAAGTTCAGGGCAGTTTAGTGGGATAAACAAAGTTCAGGGGGTTTCGTGAAATTTACCCTTCCTCACTGGACCGAATACCCGTAGTTTCTCTCTCCCAGTCCCAGCTTGCAAAACGTGCTGTTGTAAAGATTTACTGAAAGAGGAGAGAAAAGTTTGGGAAACGAGAGTCCCTACACGTCCATGTCCTTCCATGAAGCATTAACTCTCACATGACTCATTTATATTGGTTTGGTTTCTATAGCTTTCTCTTCCTTGCACCAACCAGTTTGTGCTGAAGAGGATGAGGACCCAGACTGAGCCTGAGGTTGATAATCAATCTACGCCAACATCAATGTTTTTTATTTACTGCCTTAAAAGCTTAGCAGTTAAGAGACTTTTAACACTTTATGGACATTAACTTTGGAGATTGAAATTTGAAACTACACCCCCTCTAAATTAAAAAAAAAAAGAAATTGCCAGAGTGATCTGATCACACAACAAGAGTTTTATATGATAATAGTTTATTACATATGATGTTTTCCTTATATTTCACACTCTGAGAGCATCTCCAACAGCTTCCCCATCTTCTTGGTATTCTCAAATTTAGAGAATTTTGAGCTTTTTTTTGGTCCAACGGATTCCCCATCTCATTCCCCAAAATGGGGATAGGAGAGAAAAAATAGAGAGCCTTCCCCAAATCTGCAGCATTCTCCAAATATTTGGGGAAGCACTTTTTCACGTTCTTCTAGACTCAACCCATAAAAAACAACTCCATCTCCTCATTATAATAATAAATAATTTGGTCAAAATGGGGATTCTTCAAAATAATAAATAATTTATTATTTATTAGTCAAAGATGTAGAATATTTTTATTATTGTAATAAATGCATGATTCTTCAAAATGGGGAAACTGTTGGAGTTGGAGCAAAAATAATTTAGGGAATATGACATTTGATTCCCCATTTTGAAGAAATTTTTGGGGAAGCTGTTGGAGATGCTCTGAGATATCAATCCTTGGTGTGTCAAATAAATGTAGTAAAGGGTATGCAGAGGTATAGCCAGCTTCATCTTAGCCTAGTTCTTGGGGGCAGTATTAATGATCATAATGAAGGTTTGCAGGTATCACCCAACTTGTCTCGGCCTATTAACTGCCATGTTCACCACTGAAGGAGCTTTACATCTTCAATTCTGGAACCCCAAGGGTCAGTTTTAGGCATAGAAAATAACAAATAAATAATGAGCCATTGTCGTATATTCAGCTCGATTTTCAGAATTGAGGAGAAACTATGTAGCAGTCCCTATCTACTGAATAACTAGATGTGTTTGGTAATCAATGTGTTTTTTTGTTGTGTTTTGTAAAAAACATCATGCCATGGTGTTTCTTTTTCAAATGTGTTTTGAAAACACCATTTTGGTCAAACTAGTTTGACCATTTATATAACGACAGTGGGCAAGCGGCGACGGTTGGGTGGCGGGTGGCCGGCGGCCAACCGACGGGCGTCGGGCGAACGACGACTGTCAGCTACCGGCGGGTAGCGGCGAGTGGATGGCGGCCGGCGGGTGGCAGCGACGGTGGCGGCGGCGGGCGGGCGGTGGTCGGCCGACGGGCGGACTACGGGTGGCCGGGCGGCGGCGGTGGCGGTGGTGGGGGCGGCGGGTGGCCGGCGGGCCGCCGACGGGCGGGCGGCGGCTGGTCGGCGGGTAGCCGACGGGGGGCAAGTAGCCGGCGGGCGGCGGTGGCGATGGCGCCGGGTGGCCTGCAGATGAGCGGGTAGCGGCGGGTGGCTGGCCGACGGGCGGGCGGCGGCAGGCTGGCTGGTGGCCGGCGGGCGGCGGCGGCGGTGGTGGCAGCGGGTGAAGGGTGGCTAGCGGCCGGCTGACAGGCGGGCGGCAAGCGAACGACAAGCGGGCAGTGGCCGCGGGGTGGCGGCGAGCCCGAGGGCGGCGGGCGGCGACGGTGGGAGGCCAGTGGCGGCGGGGTGGCGGTGGGCCGGTAGCGGCGGGGAGTGGGCTACAGCGGCTTAGATGAAAAAACGGAATCTTAAAACACTTTTTTGGTGTTTTGAGAAAAGTATTTAATTTTTAGATTTTATAAAGGAACAAGTTAAAAAAACGTTCCGGTTGCCAAACGCGTTTCTTTGTTTTTGTTGAAAAAAAACAAAAATGATAAAAACGCCACGGTTGCCAAACGCTTCTTCTGATGATTTGCATGTTAATACACTACTTCAAGGGTCCTTTCCTTGCAAACCATCCAATGTGCAAGACCCATTGAATTGTTTTCAGAAACTGAGAGAGTGGAGATAAGATGTAAAATAGCTTAAGCGTTTATGTCACCCTGCACAAATCAATGGATATATGCAGCATTACTCATTGAATCTAGTGACCTCTTCTTATGTTGGTTTCCCTTCATCATGACCACTGACCAGCCATCAACCCTTATCCTGTGAGCCTCTCACCATTTAACTTCCACCAGCAGATATTAATTGCTGCAAGATTAAAACACAAGATGGCAAGGAAAAAAGAAACAAAGCAACATTACCATGTGATACCCCTGCATCACTCCCAACAATCCTTTCACATGCATGCCACTTTCTTTAAGATAAGGATATCTATTAACTCCTTAAATATTTCATGCCACTGTCACACACAATGACAAAGTTCAGTACCTCATATTAGAAAAAGTATTTAAACAAACAGGGTTTATTGCGGATAGACCCCTGTACAATCACCCAATTACAGATAGACCCCTTGTAGTTCTATTGTTGCAGATAGATCCTCTGACTAAACGTTTTTTTGTCTCCTTTTACCCTCAGAAGGTCTATTGTCAAGAAACAATTCTCTTTCTGTGAGGATAAAAGAGTCAAAAAATTTCACTCGGGGTTTATCTACAACAATAGAATTACAGGGAGTCTCTGCAATTAACCATTAATTTTAAAGATAAGTATATCTAATAACTCCTGAAAGGTTTCATGCCATTGTCAGCAATCACAAACAATCATCATCTCAGATTAGAGAAGCATTCAAACAAATAACATTGATAAAGCTGTCGAGTATAATCACATATTCTTTTTTCCCTGTAAAGTGAAAATTTATGTTTCAGGTTCAGACCTCTACTGGCTCGAACCAGGTTCTACCACATAGCCTCTGAGTGAAGGAGTCCTGTGAACAAGATCGATCGAGCCTACAGGGCGTCGACTGTTGATCTTCTTCTTCTTCAGTCTTCTCCTCGCAATTAATCCTCTGATCCATGGAGTCACATCTTCACTGATCTTGATCATGATGAAGAAGAGAATGCGATAAATTATAATCATACTAAAGAGAACTGTGAGGTCCACCCATTTGGATCTGTGAACATCAATCTGGAAAACATTTTCAAGAACGTAATCGCCTGGGATTTTCGGGAGGTCAGGGGATTGGTTATCGAAGGTTATGCCATGGAGATCATTTTGGTATTGGCCCTGTTGGATTGAACACGGAGTTATATGACTGTCAGATTTTTATTCACTTGTTAGTATTAAGTTTGCAGTTTTCTTGATTCTATTTCACCTGCAATGCCCAAAAATGGAAGCTGATGTACGTCATTGGATAGCGCCAGAAAGGCTTCGGTATGTCATGAGGAAGCCTGAAATACCCAGAGACCAGCATGAAGATTCCCTGCAGCACGGTGATGAAAATTTAGGTTGTTACTCGAGACTGGATGTTTTCAAAGGGAAATGTACGAAATTTAAGTAGAAATTATGATCAAATAAGCACATGAGTATGACAATTTCAAGCTATCATATCAGAGGGCTTTTTAGCTGAAATATTACAAGGTTTGTTGCTGATCCAATCATATTATTGAAACTGATATTGTTCTCAGGGTGCTGAAATTATGTGCACAATTTCTATGAGATTATGTTTTATTTTCAAATGGAGATGGATATTTTACCTGAATCCCAGCTCCTATGATGATTCCCATGAGGAAATTAGGAACGACACTGGCGATAGCCATCATCAAGCTCTCAACCACCGTGACACTTGCGTACAGGCACAACACAAAGAACAAATAGTGTATGAAGCCCGGATGAAGTCGTACCATAAAGTAACAAATAGTGCCTGATACAAATGTTATCATTATCAAGAACGGCATTGCCGATAGAGTATTGCTTATCACAAATGCGGCCACTCCATAATGCCCGTTGAGCCTCTCTCGCTGAAAAACCTGCATAGAGAAAATTTCAATCGAAACTCTAATTGATAATGGAATAATCTTCGTCCAAGCAGAGCACATACCTTCATATCTTCAACGAATGAAGGAAACCCTCCGATGGACATGAATGTAACGAATCCAAACACGAAGGAAGCACAGGCACCTCTAGCCTGTTTTAGCAGAATTTCGAAGAAATCAATTATGTTTCTACCTTCCTAATTATGATTTATTTGGTTCATTGAGAGAGATGTCCGGAATTGTACCAGGATCGAGCTATATTTTGTTCCAACGTTGAAGTAAATTGTACCGATACAAATGGTAACAACAATGTATATAACGAGCCTGAGCCAGTAATATCCAAAATCTCTTGACATGTTGATGAACGAACGTTTTGTTAGAGTGAATGCTTGCATAAAGAAGCTAGCTTGGCTTCCTCCTGCGTCCAAGACTGTTCCTTTCTGCAACAAGTTCACAATTCAATACTCCACAGAAGAAGAAAATATGCGAGTATATTATGATACATACAACTCTTGATATTTCTTCGACTTTTTCTCTTGCAGCATAGTAATACTGGGAACGGGTGTAGAACTCCGTTAGCCTTCTGATTGCTTCAGCCGTCGTGATCTTCTCCAGAGGATCATCGCTCCTCTCGTACTGTAGAATGAGAGAGAAGCAAAAGTTTCAGGTAATGTAAACTTGAATATTGATCATAAGCTAAAGTTTCAGTTGAGAATTTTGCATTGTTTACCCGCATTTTCATTGATCCTTTGAGTGTAGCCTTCACCTTATCGAAATCAGAGTTTATGCATCTAAGAAAATGATCAGATGGGTTTCTCAGAGATGGACAGGGGAACCCAGCTTGTGCAAAGAACTGCAAATTCGAAATTCAGAATAAATTTTTATGAGGGGAAAAAACACAGAAAACCCAAAATGTTCCATAAATTGTCTTTAATTACCTCATAGGCCTCCGAAGCTTGGCCAAAGTAGACAGTTTTACCTCCTGAAAGCAAAAACAGTCGATCAAACAGCTCGAAAACCTCACTGCTCGGCTGATGAATCGACGCGATAACAGTCCTGCCATCTCTTGACAGGCTCCGAAGCGTTTGTGTAACGAAAAAAGCCGAAGCACTGTGATATAAATTTGAACAAAAAAAATCCAACATTTTATACAAATTCATAGATTTCTCATTCAAGGAAAAGGTTGGTTGAAGATAGACCCCTTGTACAATTGCCCAGTTGCATATAAACCCTCGAAGTGAATTTTTTGACTCTTTTACCCTCAGGAGGTCTACTTGTCACACAAAAAAAACAATTTCCTCTGTACGAGAAGCGAAAAAGCTCACTCAAGCGGTCTATCTGCACCAATAGAACTACAATGGGTCTATCTGCAATTAACCCTTCAAGACATAATGGTAGAAGTCTTACCTGTCAAGACCACTGGTAGGCTCATCCAAGAACAGTAACCTAGGCCTCATTAGGATCTCAAGAGCAATGCTCACCCTCCTCTTCTCTCCTCCACTGATTCCCCTCAAATGCCAGTTACCAATTACAGTATCTGCACAATCCTGAAGGCCCATTTCGACGATCGTCCCCTCGACGAGAGCTCTCTTCTCTTCAGTTGGCATTTTGTCAGGCAGCCGGAGGCGAGCTGAGTACATGATTGTTTCTCTTACTGTTAGGGTTCCGATCAAGTTGTCGTCTTGAGTTACATATGCCTAATTTGATCAATTCATGTTCATAATCAGTACAAAACTCAATATCAAACCCAAGAAGAAAAAATTGTTACAGACCAAATCACGGTCTCGTATCACTAATAAACAGTTGATAAATAAGATTTATTTTATAGACCAAATCATCGTAGGGTTCACAAGTGCCTTTGACGACTCATATAACCTATTGAAGAAAACAGGGGGGGAAATTGTTATGAACCAATTACATATACCACCCCAAACTTCAACCCACTTTGATACAACCTCCCTAAACTTTTGTAAACGTCATTTAACCTCCCTGGCCTCTAGGGCTTGTCACAAAGCCCTAGCTGTTTGTAGTTTCTTCAATATAGAGCTTTGCTACAGGGACCCAAAATATGGGATCAATAGAGGGGACAAGTGATGTGTCCTCCTTCTATTGGATAATGAATTGGTCATTATTAATGATGACCAACTCATTATCCAATAGGAGGGGGACACCTCACTTGTCCCCCTTATTGGTCTCATATTTTGGGTCCCTGTAGCAAAGCTCTCAATATTAATTAATTGGGCTTTTCCGAAACATTACCCAGAGCCCAAGGGGTTTTTGTGAAAACAGTTTTGAAGACCGAGTGTTACGCTGAGAAATTAATTGGGGGTTAGGCAGCTAGCTAGAGGGGCGTGTCGAAAAAAATCCCGAAGACGTTTGGATTTCGTGACAAGCCCCCCGAAGGTTAGGCTAAAAATTCAGGGGGGGGTTCAGGCTAAATTTTCCGCAAGGCGCGATGGCCAAAAACTACCGAAGCAAAATTACGTTATAGCCCAAAGTCACGTATAATCGACGTAAATTAAAACGCACCGCGGTTCCGAAGGACAGCTTGGTCCTCCTGCCGTTGAGCAGGATCTGGCCGGACATGAAGGCGTTGGTCGCCAGCCGGCCCGCCAGCGCGTCGAGCATGGTCGACTTCCCCGAGCCGGAGGGGCCCATGAGCGCCGTCAGGCTCCCGGGCTCAGCGTGGCCGGTGAGGCCCTCGAGCACGGTCTGCGTCTCGCCGCTCCCCAGCGTCACCGTCACGGTCAGCTCCTTCCACGTCAGCCTCGCCGACACGTCCCCGATGAAGCCCACGTCGGCCTTGTCCCTCCACAGCGTCTCGCTCAGCGGGCTGAGGCCGATGCCGACCACGCCGCTGCCGTTGAGGGAGGACTTGTTGGACTCCAGGTCGAGGATGGCTTGGCTCTGGGTCGTCTGCCGCTGCTGGTTCATTTTTTCTTTTTTCTTTTTTCTTTTCTTTTTTCTTTTTTTTTTTTTTGGTGGGGTTTGGGTTTTGGGGGGAGGGAGGAGAGGTAGAGAGCGGTGTTATAAAGAGAGAGAGAGGAGAGGGTGGGGTTTGAGGAAGTAATGAGGAGGAGAGGCAGTTGGTTAGGGAGGGGGGGGGGGAGGGGGGGGGGGGGGCGGAAATGAGATGTGTGCTTGTTTTGACAGTGTATGTGTGTTACGTGTGTATGTATGATGAGAGAGAGAGAGCAAAAGGAGTAGGGAGAGGATACACAGGGGTCGGTCTGCTTTATATGTTCTTACTCGGGATTCGGGTCTTCTCCAATTAAATGGTAATTAAACGGAATCAAGGAACCTCGGTTCTTATCGTGTCTATAAATTCTAATTTATCCTGAGTAAAAATATTAGGCTTTGATCATTACGAGATGTTTGTCTTATTTTGTTTTTCTAAATGCGCTATCAAGAGATAAATAAGAAGTGAGACTGTAGCATGAATCGCATTGCATTTCATTTCCATCTCATGGAAGTTCATTTGACGAGATGAGTTATCATTTTTTTTACTAGCGGTTTAGAGGCAAAACTAAATTTACATATGGTTAGTAGAATTGTGACTCGACGGTCTCGACTGTACTTGGAAGATGTATGTGACCACATTGCATAATGTCGTCGAACCTCATTAAAGCTATAATTTCTACGGTGGGCAGCTTGTTCATTCGCCTTATTCTTTTCATTTTATATTTTTTTTCGCTCTTATTTTGTAGACGGTGGAGAGATCCGAACCTTTTGAGGAGGCGACTGGGTTGGATTTGATTGACAGGTTTCAATATTTCATTGATGAGGGTCGGGCGGATGTTGGTGGCCCCCAATTTAATGCAACAGTTAAACTACGTACGCACCCTCAACCCCCCCATCTCTGCTTTGAATTCCCCTCACTGGCTTCTGGTTGACGTCAAAGCCTTGATCTGGCGATTGGAAAAGCCTAATCACAACAGCTAGATCGAGGTCGCACTTTTTGGACTCAAAGAAATTGTTGGGGTAATTAATTAATTAATTATTCGGCTATTAATGCCACTTGTATTGATGGTTGGAGTGTCACTAGCTTTATCTTTCTTGGGGACACTGTATACAACCACACAGGTGTGTGTACAAGGAAGATGACAGCCGTAATTATGAGAGGGGTAAGAGTAGGCCTGAGCGGGCCGGGCTCCGGACCGATCCGGATTTTTTTTTTTAATTTTTTTAAAAAATCTCTTTAAATTTTAAAATATACATAAAAATTAGGAAAAATTGCTTCAAGGCCTCAAAACTAAATTGTTGATGTGTCCCAGCCCCTTGAACTTTTTCTAATGTGTTTTTTTTCCCAAAAATGAAAAATCCATGTGAATCAGCCCCATTAACAATTTCCAAGACAAAAAATTCCCAGACTACCCTCTTCTTCTTACAAATCTTCTCCAAATCTTCTCTAGATCTACTCCTCTTCCTACAAACCCATCTCCTCTTCCACCCTCTCTCTAATCTCACTCGAAATCTCCAACACCACCGCTACCTCCGTCACCCCTGTCTCTACCTCGCCAGGGGGTTCTGCAAGAACGACAACAGGTACAGGTTCCTCCACGACCTCAACGAGGACAAGCTCGACGCCGCCATGATCTCGCCGCCGCCACCGCCGCCAGGTTTCCGTACCCCCTCGGGCAGCTTGCTGATGTTCCCGTTGTCGCCCATGAACCAGAGGTAGGTGAACGGTGGCTGGCCGAGTTCTTTTCTTAGGCTTTCAACGGTGGGTTCCGTGGATTTTTATGACTCATTTTGATTTCAGGGCGGCTACGACGGCGGAGCTGATGCTCGTCGGAGATGAGAGCAGGTTCATGGGCCAATTGAGGGTCGGCCGGAGTTTGATGTTGTTATTGTCATGTAAGCTTCAGTTGAACTGGGAAGGAGTTTGATGTTGTTCTCTGTGCAGTTTGATTGTTATTGATATTGCAAATTGTATGGTGGGATTTTGGGATGCATTATGGTCATTGTTGGTTTGATAACACTTTTCCTGATGATAACACTTTCAGAGAAGAGGAAGTCTCCAATTATTTTAGGTTACAGGAAATATTTTCTTTTTGAACTTTTTGATGGTTTGACAATTGTTGTTTGGGGTTAAAACTGATTTGGGTTCGTGTTATTTTCTATAGTATTTATGGGCCAGTTCAAGATGTGAGGATCCCCTAATCTCAACATGTTGGGGCTTGGATGTATATCAAAATCAAGAAATAAGTAATAAACTCAGGGTGTTGTATATAAATGTTGTACAAATTTGTGATGGTGATTTCTTATGTCTGTTGTTGTTTGTTGTCACGTAAGCTCCAGTTAAACTGAGAAGGAGTTTGATGTTGTTCTCTGTGCAGTTAACTGTTGTGATTAGCATGTTAACTTTTGTGTTTAACATGTTAACTCTTGTGGATAACATGTTAACTCTTATGGATAACATGTTAACTCTTGTGGCTATATGTTAACTTTTGTGGATAACATGTTAACTTTTATGGATAACATGTCAACTCTTGTGGATAACATGTTAACTCTTGTGGCTATATATTAACTCTTGTTATAGTTAACATGTTAACTCTTGTGGATAACATGTTAACTCTTGTGGCTAATTTGTTAACTATTATGGCTAACATGTTAACTTTTGTTGATAACATGTTAACTCTTATGGATAACATGTTAACTTTTATGGATAATATGTCAACTCTTGTGGATAACATGTTAACTCTTGTGGTTATATGTTAACTCTTGTTATAGTTAACATGTTAACTCTTGTGGATAATATGTTAACTCTTATGGCTAATTTGTTAACTCTTATGGCTAACATGTTAACTCTTATTGATAACATGTTAACTCTTGTGGCAAACATGTTAACTATTATGGATAACATGTTAACTCTTGTGACAAACATGAATATAGTTAACAGACAGTTTATGAATAATAGTTAACGGATAATTCATTATAGTTAACAGTTTATAAATAACAGTTAACAAATAATAATTAATAGTTAACAAATTATAAATAACCGTTAACAAATAATAATTAATAGTTCATATAGTTAATATTTTAACCATAATATTTAGCATGTTAACTCTTGTGTTTAACATGTTAACTCTTGTGGATAACATGTTAAATATTATGGATAACATGTTAACGGATAATGGATCAATTTACCAATTAAAGTTAACTGTTATTTCAGTTAACTTTAATTGGTAAATTGATAATTATATTCAGTAAACTTTTAACTATAATCCATTATCCGTTAATTGTTATTTGTAATCTATTATCCGTTAACTGTTATTTCGGGTCATATACACGTTAATATAGTTCTCATTTAACATGTTAACTATAATACCTAGCATGTTAACCTTAATTGGTAAATTGATAAATATAACTGTTAACTATAATCAATTATATATATGTTAACTGTTATTTATAATTTGTTCACTGTTAATTATTATTTGTTATCTGTTATTTATAAACTGTTAACTATAATGAATTATCTGTTAACTGTTATTCATAAACTGTCTGTTAACTATAATTCATGTTTGTCACAAGAGTTAACATGTTATCCATAATAGTTAACATGTTTGCCACAAGAGTTAACATATAGTCACAAGAGTTAACATATTATCCATAAGAGTTAACATGTTATCCACAAGAGTTAACATGTTAAACACAAGAGTTAACATGCTAACCACAACAGTTAACTGCACAGAGAACAACATCAAACTCCTTCTCAGTTCAACTGGAGCTTACATGACAACAAACAACAGCAGACATAAGAAATCACCATCACAAATTTGTACAACATTTATATATACCACACCTTGAGTTTATTACTTCATTCTTGATTTTGATATACATCCAAGCCCCAACATGTTGAGATTAGGGGATCCTCACATCTTGAACTGGCCTATAAATACTATAGAAAATAACACGAACCCAAATCAGTTTTAACCCCAAACAACAATTGTCAAACCATCAAAAAGTTCAAAAAGAAAATTTCTCGTAACCTAAAATAATTGGAGACATCCTCTTCTCTGAAAGTGTTATCATCAGGAAAAATGTTATCAAACCAACAATGACCACAATGCATTCCCAAAATCCCACCACACAATTTGCAATATCAATAACAATCAAACTGCAGAGAGAACAATATCAAACTCCTTCCCAGTTCAACTGAAGCTTACATGACAACAAACAACATCAAACTCACTCCGGTCGATCCTCGATTGGCCTATGAACCTGCTCTCATCTCCGGCGAGCATCAGCTCCGTCATCGCAGCCGCCCTGAAATCAAAACGAGTCATCAAAATCCATGGAACCCACCGTCGAAAGCCTAAGAAAAGAACTCGGTCAGCCGTTGTTCACCTACCTCTGGTTCATGAGCGATAACGGGGACATCCGCAAGCTGCCCAAGGGGGTACGGAAATCTAGCGGCGGCGGCGGCGAGGCCATGGCGGCGTCGAGCTTGTCCTCGTTGAGGTCGTGGAGGAACCTTCACCTGTTGCCGTTCTTGTAGAACCCCCTGGCGAGGTAGAGACAGGGGTGACGGAGGTAGCGGCGGTGTTGGAGGTTTCGAGTGAGGTTAGAGAGAGGCTGGAAGAGGAGATGGGTTTGTAGGAAGAAGAGTAGATCTAGAAAAGATCTGGAGAAGAAGAAGAGGGTAGTCTGGGAATTTTTTGTCTTGGAAATTGTAAATGGGGCTGATTCACATGGATTTTTCTTTTTTGGGGAAAAATCACATTAGAAAAAGTTCAAGGGGCTGAGACACATCAACAATTTAGTTTTGGGACCTTGAAGCAATTTTTCCTAAAAATTACAGAAAATGCTAATAAAAAAGAATAATATTATTAATAACTTGAAATGACATAAATTACAAATACAAAAAATTATAAAAATAAAAGATGGTAAAAATAAATTCTTTATTAATAATCAGTAAATCCTTTACAAGTATAAATTTATTTCGGAATTTATCGCATCATAATAGTTGAGTATATCGCAACTAGGTTGGCACCTACTCACCTATATCACTATCATTTGAAACTATTTCCAAAATAATTCATTACAACTTTAAAGATAAGAAATAAAAATTACAATTTGATGAATATTATCTAATCTTTATATCTATCCGCTAGTCTCAACTCTTCAATTTATCTTCAATTATAGCAATCTGATCGATGCCTTGTGTTCGTTTCTCGTACCTCCACCGATCTTGTAAGCACATCACCGTTTGTACAGTATACAGATCTAAGCATGTCCTATGACCATCGATCAAGCGTCCTGCTGTGCTGAAGGCGGATTCTGAAGCTACCGTCGAAACCTACACTAATAGTAAGTCACGAACCATGGTGGAAAGTATAGGATATGAAACTGATCCATATATGTAAAACCCCGTAAATTTGAAAATTTTCATGATAAATAATGATAAATATGTTTTATGCTGAAAAATAACATATTTTGATGTTTGAATATGATAAGAATTATTTTGAGATCAATTCAATGTATATTTGTGAATATATGAGTGCAAATGCACAAAACATGCACAAAGAGAAATCTGGGAAAAATAACCAGTTAAGAGTTTCTATATTTTACACAATGATGCAGTTGGAATCTAGAAAAATCAAAGACCAAAGTTGTAGGTCTCTTCAACAGCTTTCCAATAAATCTTAAATCACCTCATTCTGAGGTTAGATGAGAAAATTACAGCAAAAATACTGAAGGTGATTTTTCCAGTCAAACTAGGTTTCCTGGTTCGGGTCAAACAGGTTTGTTTTGGATTTGCCTCTATAAATACCTATGTTTTTCATAAAATTCATCTTTTTATCATATCTCTGAACCCTAGCAGCCACCCACTCCTCTCAAAAACCCTAGATCTTTTTCTTATAAATTTTGAGAGCTTTGTGAAGCACAATACCGACACGAGAGCGAGATCATCAACGTGTGGCAAGGGAGAACGTGTTGTTTGCACTTGTGGATTGCTTGTTGTTTATTTTAGAGGCTTGCACATGATTTTAAGGCAAGATCCCTTTCTCTTTGACTTGTCGTTTCAATTTTTTGACCTATTATGAATTTGCTTGGACTATATTGTGATTTGATTATGCTATGGTATGAAGATTGTGATAACTGCACGGACTTGTTGATGATCATATTGATAATGATGTTATGATAAGTAATTTAAAGGAATAAGTATTTTAAAGTAGTTATGTTGAGATGTTTTAAGAAGTATTATAATATTATAATGAGAAAAGGATTTATTTGGAAAAAGTGGTTAGTTTTGAGTGATTATTAGAATAGATAATTTAAAATTATTTATTTTGGAAAAGGGGTCATTTTGAGTTGTTAAGTTATTTTGGGCAAAAGAATTATGTTTTTTGATAATTATGATGATTTAAAAGAATTTATTTTACAAAAAGAATTATTATTTTGGATTTAAATTAAATTATGATTTTATGTTGGTAGTTGTAGACTATGACCTTTTATGTGCAAAACAATCACAGTTTTCGATTTCAGTTTTAACCATAGTCATATTGAATATTATTTAGTTGCGGATAATTTTTATGAGTACTTTTGAGATTCGGATAATAAAAACCGGACTGTATGCATGTTTTTACTGATTTATGATTACATTTCTTATTTTGTGAATATTTTACTGTATTTGACATGTCTGCTTTTATTGTTCCTAGATGTGTTGAGAACCCTTAGTAGTTCATGATTTAGTGGCCTCGTGCGTCATGAACAGACTTAGTGACATGTCTGAGTGTGTTAATTGAGTTTAGATGGTGAACCCGAGTTTTAATAAGGATTATGGTTAACTTAGAAAAACGAGAAGAGTTAGGATGTGGAAGTCAGTGTTCATGTGATCGGATATAGCTGTTGATGTATCTTCTAGGCTCGCCCCATGATCTAATATAGCTTGGGGTTAGTTTGTTGGGTCAAAGTGAAGCCAGTGTAGTCACTTTGGTCCGTGAATTTGATATTCATCCGAGTTTAGCTTGAGTTAGAATAAGGTTGAAATCGGATTGCGTGTAGCCCTCTGACCAATCCAATGTAGCGACGTATTGGGTGCACGTAGGAGATTTGTGAACAGTCAGTTATCCGATGATATGAGCATTGACTCTGTGTGAGATGTGACCAGTGACCTGTATGACTAGTTACGTGACCTCGTTATTTAGATGATTATGGATTCTTGTGAGATGTAGGCCAGTTGTGTTTCTTTTCATACATAGATCAGGATTAATATTTAATTATCTACAAATTAAGATATATAGTATATACATAAGGGTTTCCTTGTTTGGATTATTTTGCTTGACGTACTACGTCTCTTGTTGTAGATTTTTAAGTACTAATTCCATCTAGTTGTATGACCTTGTTACTTGGATGATTATTCTGATCGCTAGCTGCATGATCTACTTGTTACTTGGTTGATTTTATTAGATTTCTAGTTACATATTTCTTTGTCATTTCTGTTGTTGTACCGTTTTCCGCATTGGGTTTTTATTCGTTCTTTTCTTTTGTTGGATCTTATCGTGTGCCATGCACGCTGACGTACATCTGTTTTCTCTGGTGTGCATTAGACTTAGAGGAAGAACAGGTTTAGCAGGAGCTAGAGAATTCTCAGTATGAGTGCCTTGTAGACGGAACAGAAGAAGGAGTCGAAGTCTATTCTTTTCATTTATTAGTTGATTGTTCTAGTTTACTTTTGTAGTTCTTTTCATTCCTGCTTGATCGATGTATTTTATATTTCTTCAGTTTTTAGTTGTTCAATTTTGTATAAGGGCGTGTTGACCTGAATATATTATGTCTTGGATGATGTTCATTTATGATATGTATTATTTTATTCTGCGTTGTTCATTATATTCTCTCTAACTGTGATCGGGGACCTGTGACTTCATATTATATTTATTTCTAGACGCTCAGCGTATTAGGTTGAGGAGAAATGTCTATTTTTATTTATTCTCCTTAATCTAATACGTCACGGGCTTGTTCACGTTCCGATTCCCAGGTATTTTGGAAAGCGGGGTGTGACAATATACTCTCCATCATTGCAAAATATCTAAAGCATTTTCTTAACATTTAATTAAAGAAGCAAATAAATATTCATCTATTTCAGAAATCTTTAATGATAATCCAAGTCTAGATCCACCAGTTAGCTCAACTGCCATTGTATACCTATCAAAACTTACACTTTTACCTTGGCCTGAGCTCGAAGGCGTCGAAGCTGTAGACTGTTGTGCAGCTACACTATGTCTAGCTGCATACTCATCATATAAGGTTTAAAAATAATTTCTAATAGCTAAATGATGAGAAGTAACAGTAAGGATGGATCCATCATCTAAGTCTATAATCTGTCCACCATACAATGATTGTAATAAACTTTGAAGGCTAATATCCTTCAAACATGGATCAATAAAAACCTCCAAACCAAAAATATGAGGAATAGACCTAAAATACTTGTTAAATTTGCTCTCCATTTGAAAAATTATAGCTCCAAAAGTATCATTCATACGATATTTGTTAAATTTTTTTTGAATATCTAAAATTTGTAAAGCAGCTAAAGTAATAGTTGGATAATAACATTGTAGAATCATAACAAAACTTGTAACATCTCATTTAAATTACATATAATTATCCATTCATCTTCAGTTATTCCATAAGTGCTACCAGAGTTAGAACTAGAAGCATAATAATTTATAAAATTATTTATAATTTCATTATATTCTATTGCCACACTTAACATTATAAGTGGAATTCCACCTATGGTCAATATCTTTTAGAATTAGTCTGAGTTTATAATTTTTTCTTTTGTAAAATTATTTCCATCTTTTAATTCTTTGTTCAGAAGTATTATGTATATTAGCAACTATTCTAATATTTTCTATCACATGTTTAATTTTAGTAAATACACTTTGAACAATTAAATTTAAAATATGGCAGATACATCTAATATGAAAAAAATACTATGACATGATAATGATAGAGTTGTTTTAATAAAATCAGCAGCTATATTATTATTGCTTACATTATCTAGTGAAAGAGAAAATATTTTTTGATCAATTTCTAGTTTCATAAGTTCTTCAATTATTAAATTTGTAATATTAATACCAGTATGTGACTCTTCAATTGCAATAAAGGAAATAACTCTTTTAAATATCTGCTAATTTTTATCAATCCAGTGTGCTATGATACATAAATAATCAGTTTGTGTTCTAGATATCCAAATATCAGAAGTTAAAGAAAATCTACAGTTTAAATTTTTAAAATAAGAAATTATTTTTTCTTGTTCCTCCTGATAATGTTTTAAAATATCACGTTGACAGGTTTGACGAGAAAATTTTGTAAATACGGGATAAAAACTATCTCTAAACATATCTTTAAATTCATTATCTTCTACTAATTTAAAATGAATGTTTTTAAGAATGATAAATCTGATTACGTATTTCCTAGCTCGGGCAACATCATAATTCTAACTATCGAGACTACCAGAAGAGGAGGATTGGGAAATCATAGATTGTCGGATATCATTTTGAGAATTCTGGCCTTTGTTGTGCTTTTCTATATGGCGTTTGAGGTGGTTGGTTCCGCTCTTATGATGAGCTTGGAAAGTCTGGCCGCACAACCCACATTTAGCCTTCTAGGTGTGGATCCTACCGTGTTCATCCTTAGTGATGTCAATCTTCTCAAAAAAATTACACACATCGGATCTCGGTCTTTTAGAAGCTCTTGGTGCAGATTCGTCACCACCGGATTCGGGATTAACACCAGTAGGATCGGTAGGAGTAGCTGTTGTAGGAGGACTCATTTTAAGATCGGTAGGAGATAGGTTTTGTTCTTCATAATCAGATTCGGAAGCCATTTGATGGAAGGATTAGAAAGTATAAGAGATTATTAGAGAGTATAAGATTGTATAAGAGAATATTAGAGAGAAGTAGATGAGTTTTGGTGTGAGGAGAAGAAGTAAACCCCCCCCCCCCCCTCTATTTATAGAGGCAGACTCCTACGCAAATGACCAAAAAACCCTCATAAAATAGCCATTTTGACCGTTTTTAGGGGCAAAAAGGTCAAAATGACCAATTTGGCTGGGTTGGGCCCGCCAAAACGGTAACATTTGTGACCATTTTGGCCAAACGATCACCAAAGATGACCGTTGGCGCCGGGCAGGGCTCCGGGTCCGGGCCGCTCGGCCTGGTTTTCTATGCCCGGCTGGCACTGTATCGGGCCAAGCCCGGGCCCCGGTCGATCGCCTTCGAGCGGGCCCGGACCCGGGTCTGGCCCGGGTTTCCGGGCCAGGTCAGGCCCGGGCCGGCGGGCTTTTTGGACAGCCCTAGGTAGGAGACAGGATACACATTTGTACTTAAAAATTTTGAGATTACTCTCTTTTAAAAATAATAAACAAAAGAGATAAGGTAATAAAAAATAAAAAAAAAGTTTAGAATACTTGAATATTGTAAGGTTGCTCCGTTATGGCTCGGAACTGGATGGGGTGAGCATTACCCGGTCTACACCGGTTAGATTGATCAAATACCGCTTGATATTTAAGGGTTTTGATTTTGTTGTACATCATGTTGGTTCAGCTCAAGCTGATTTTATGAGCAGTGATAATTGGATTAAATCCAAATTATCTGTACTACAGAAAACGAAAGTGTGGGATTCTTTGATTACTTATAAATTTTGATTAGGATCCACGAGGAAAAGGACCATGCGATTTGTTTCTTGTAGAATAAAAGTAGTACTGTGTGATTTATAGTCTAGTTAGTATTAATTATTCATGTTGTACAGGATTTGAATTGGGCTTAATTGGCTTGATACTGAGCTTTTATATTTCTATCGTCAAGAAAAAGGGTGAAGACACAGAACTATATTAAAGAAAGACATGATACATGATTCTTTAGGGTAAAGGTCTTAGTTGTTGTACGTCATTATCTGTTAGTTAGACTCAAATAGTTTCTGATAAAAGATAGGTACCCTCCCTCTCAGACACCACAGGGGTATGTTTCACTTTTCAGCTATTTTGGCAACTTTCATTTCCTAAATTCTCACAATCATATTTCATCCTTTATTAGAGTGCATGAATCCTATCGTAGGTCTCTAACCATGCATCTGTGGTGTTCTAAACCGAACAGTTTTCATGTAGTGAGATAATCCGCCAGTTTTTTACTATACCATGCATGGCTCATATCTCATTACACCATGCGGGTTTCTGATAGGATTCACGCGCGCAGCTTCCATTACCACTAAAATAGTTTAATCATCTTTTCATCTTTATATATACCTCTCAATCAAACCTTCTACAATTAGACGACTTCTGATCATCAATTAACCTTATTTTCTTGGGTTTTTAGAGGGGTGTGGGGGAAATATAAAAGGGGGGTTTATTTTGATCATCGAGGGAACTAAATTGCAAGACGTTCCCCTTAGAAATTGAGGGACTGATACCTAAATAACCCAAGTTTTTGGAAAATAAGAATACGTTATATTATACAACGGTTATCATAGAGAACCTAGCAATATCATAGCAATACTTGGTACAACATCATGGAGAGATGCGCGGTTCCCCAACTATCTTCTCATTTTCCAACCAAAATAATAAATGTATATCTACATACGCCTCCCTGGTATTCTTCATGACGAAGGCAAGCCACCACATCTCTGACTGTGAGAGTACAGAGAGATGATGTACTTCCTAAACCACCTCTAATCATAATCTCTTCTTTAATATTTCTGGTTATATATCAACAGTCTCTATAGTCCCTACACAAAAATAAAAGGTTGAGGTATAAATTTTTACTTACATCTATTAAGCAACAAGGCCTTAAATTGCAACTAAACTCTCTGACGACGGTAAATCCGGATCACAAAATTTATCAGAACAGTATGCATATGAGCAAATTGTTCTTAGTCATTCAGGCCCCGTTTGGTAAAGGGTTAAGGAATAAGGGTTAAAGAGAATGATTAATGTATTTAGCATATTCGATAATCTGGAAGGACTAAATTATATATTAACTCGCTAAATAAGTTTTATTTTAGCCATTGTGATCAGTTTTAATGTTTGGGAATAACAATGATTTTGATTATTTTTTTTATAATTAGAAGGATTAACTATTAATCCTTCTAAATAGGAATATTATTAAACCTCTCAGTTTGAGGGGTTAACTCATTTTAATCCCTCTAGAGGGGTTAGCTTAACCCTTCTATATTTTTTATGTTTGGCAAATTATGAAGAGTTAACTCACTTTAATCTTGTATAGATTTTTTGTGTTTGGCCGGTTAAGAAGGGGTTAAGTCTCCTTAACCCCTTACTTAACCATTTGCCAAACGATACCTCAGCGGACAACGGAAATCTCCAAATTGCTCTCATATCCTATATATTGCTTCGCTGAAGATAGCCATGTTGAACTGAGAATCACACCAATGATAACACTTATCATCCAAAAATCATTTGTGCAGCTTCTCATTTTAGTAGTTTGCATGCTCTAACAAACTTAGTGTATCCTTGTGCTAAGGCTTGGTCATAAGAAAAGGACAGGGTTTCAGTTGGCTCACCCTATAAACATGAAAAATACTCAACTACATTGGTAGCTAGCTGTCAATGTCGCTTTATTACTCATACCATATCATCCCCATCTAAGGAATGTCACACTCACACAGAGAGCAACGAGGAGGCTATAAGAAATTTACGGGGTCGATTTTAAATCAGTACGATCAAATATAGCAAGCTAAATCCTCAATTAATGCAATTAGTATGTAAACTCGCAATCATCAACTTTAAAACTGACAAAAACACATGTCACATTTGGATTTCTTCCAAAATGTTTTTTCTGTGCAACTCTACTCAATTATTTTCCTTAGTCACTCTCAATCAACTTACATCCTGGTTGAAGAGTAAGGGGTTGTTTGTTTCTTCGTTTTTGGATGGGAAAGAGCCCGCTGCTGTGGCAGCTTTCGGGCAAAAACGCCTCTAAAAGAGGGATTTTTGCCCGAAAGCTGCCACAGATGGGACTGCTGTGGCAGCTTTCGAGCTCACCAGTCTCCAACCAAACAGACCCTAACCAATGGCTCGGAAGTGAATAAGTTCAAGACAAAGTCATTGAAGTTTCCAAATGCATTTTGACTCCACACAATTTTTATTGGAAAAACGCATGTCTGCAGAAGAGCGCAGGTCAAATACCCAAAAAAAAGGAGTAAAACATTAATTGTTAAGGTTGACCAAGGCAATGAGGTAGAAGGTATTCATAGTATGGATGCCAACATGGGCCTCCATACGTCAACTGTCTGTAGATTATAAATTCTTAAGCATGTGTTTGGATGTTGAAAAATAATATAGAATGTTAAAAGAATTGAAAGAGCATTTTTGGAAAATAAAAGCGAGAAGAAAGCATTTTCAAAATTTGTGCGGAACTCGAAATACTTCAAAAGGTTATGAGGGTTATGCGTGGACCACCCAAAAGTTTTGGGGGTTACAACTTCAAAACATTTGGAGGATTTTTCCGAAATAGGGCAATTGTTTTGGGGTCTTGTGAACTTTGCCCCCTCAAAAAATATTCTTGCTTGTTTGCGCCTACTTTTGGGCTTTTTGTTGTTGGAGCGAAATCAGCCAGAGGACCCATGATCTTTGGGACAACAGCAGAATTGGATAACCGCTGTGAAACCCAAGCAAGGTATGGGCTTTAAGACTAGCCCAAATATGCAATGAGCATTATATGGGCTGATTAATCTGCCTTTATGATTTTTTTTTTCCCGTGTTTCATCACCTAATGTTTTGTAGGGGATTTTGAAGTTGGAGTAGGACTGTAGGAGAAATTGGAAGCGCGCCAAAATTGAACTCGTCAAATACTATGAAAAAGTGAAGTCCATGACCAGTGCATCCCGGGACAGGGAGACGGCACCTCACCTGTCCCACTCAGGATCCCCTATTTTTAGGTCCCTAAGGCATTTTTCTATCGGCAAATATGCTGATCAAACTCTTGGGCATATCTTGCGCAATTAGATAAATGGGCAATGTCCTAATTAGGCACCTTCATTTTCTTTTTCATTTTTCTAATTTTCCTTTTTTTTTCAAAATTACTACATATTTAATTACTGCGACCGACCAATCTCTGTGCACTACAGCCCCAAAAGTTTGGTCATAGTCATCAAATCTTGATGCAATGTCCAAATGTGAAACAAATTGTTGATCACTTTGTATCCAACAAAACTCAAGTCAATTCTGACCTTTTCGATCACCGTCCCTTATGGGCTATCTTTCTACACTCTCATTTTGCTCTCTCCTCTCAAACACATAACACCATTTTGCGTAGACCATGTGAATGAAAGTTATGTAAATAAAACAAGTTAATCTCCAAATCAGAGTTTACATGTTAAAAAGATATAGTTACGTTGTATGCCTCTAGATACTGCGGATCTAGCTAGAACTGTCCACTCGCATGCAGACGGTTCTGATAAAACTCATACTCCCTCTAGATCACTACAGCTGGTCTCAGACCCACTAGTTTCAGGTCAAAATAATTTGTACAGATATATACTCGAATATATACCCCGATAAATAAAATGAAAATATATCAATAGATACTCATCTCGCTTTATACCCCGAGATGGCATGCTTTGATGTTTGCTGTTTGTTGACGTAGCGGAGTGCATACAAGGAGAACCGCCGTTTCAGGAGCCGGCCTAACACTTGACTCGTGTGTTCACCTCTGGATGAGATCCAGAAACACAAAACAAAAAAGAAGGAGAAAAAGACATTTTTAAAAAAAAAAATTATATATAATTTATTTATTTATTTTAAAGATAAAGAAATAATAACAAGTGGGCCCACTTTGAGAGCCGAAGGCCTATAAATTGGGAGGCTGAGCCCCCTGCATCCTGCGCTTCACTAATTAACAGACTCAATATCATTTTCTAGAGTTGTTATCTTACGATCATGACTTCATTACGGGCCGGGTTTGAGTTTGGGCTGGACCGGGTCAGGTTGATCTTCTTGTTCACCGGCCTGCTGATGTCGGCGACTGTCACCGGAGGTCGGGTCGTCAGAGAGGGTAGAGGCCTCATTGAGAACGGCCTTGGCCGAACTCCTCAAATGGGGTAATATAATAATGATGAAAGTATCATAGTTTTTATTTGCATATATAATGTATGTTTATATCCGATTACATGGGTATTTTAATTATATGTACTAATGTTATGAGTTTTTTGATATCGGTATGATCAGTTGGAACAGTTGGAACCATTTTCACTGTGACATAAACGAGCAGATGATCAAGGAAACAGGTGGATATATATATTTCTTCTTAATTAAATAGTTTAATATTTGACCAGCTGTTGACTTGTCAGCATGGACGTCTTCATATTCCCGTCTTGAGTTAATTTCTTCTTTTTTTTTTTTTGCCCCTTAAAAAACTCATGATCGAGTGTCCAAAAATTTTGGAGGACATGATGTAGTAAGTAATAATTAATAGCATTTTATGTAATTTTATGTTTTTTACGTGAAAACACCAAAAGCAGGTTGTAATACGTGAAACTATCTGATCAGATAACAAAATGTTATGGCTGTAAACTATTTTTCCAAAAAATATAAATAAAATTGTACGTCTTTGGAGTAGCATTTTCAGTGTTTAAAAAAAAAATCATGCAAGTACTACATGTTCTACCATTTTCATAAAATCTTAACTTTTACCTTAAGGGGTTCTTCATAAAAATAAAAACTTTATATTTACTTTAATTTTAATGAAGGTGGCTGAATTCATTTTAAAATATTATATGGATGTGGGGAGATATACTTTATTTTACCAAAATGACCTAGGTCTCTATTAACATATATTTCTTTTTCATTTATTATGCTATGTAGTTATTGATTTATCAAACTTTGAATAAGTTTCATATCTTCTTAATTATTACAATGATAATCATTACAGAAAGCAGTAATGTTGGTAGAAGAACTGCTAAAATTCATGTTAAGTGCTAATTAACATCATTGTCATCCCAAGAACTCTAGTTCAGATGTAAGTTCGTCTTTAATGTTCTACACTGGGGTACCGTTTGGCAAAGGGTTAAGTGAGAGGTTAAGGAGACTTAACCCCTTCTTAACCCGCCAAACACAAAAAATCTATACAAGAGGAGTTAACCCTCCATAATTTGCCAAACATAAAAAATATAAAAGGGTAAGCTAACCCCTCTAGATGGATTAAAATGAGTTAACACCTCAAAATGAGGGATTTACTAATACTCCTATTTAGAAGGATTAAGAGTTAACCCCTCTAATTATAAAGAAAATAGTCAAAATCATTGTTATTTCTAAACACTAGAACTGATCACAAGAGCTAAAATAAAACTTATTTAACCTTCAGATTATTGAAAGGACTAAGTACATTAATTCTTCTCTTTAACCCCTCTTACTTAACACTTTGCCAAACGGAGCCCGAGTGTCTTCAGCTTTTTTTTTCTTTTCCTTTCGTTTATAGTAGTAATAATAGCTATTAATTATCTGCTCTAATTATGGCGGGTTTTTTTTTATGGCAATATAGCTGATGCAATGGTCTCTACCGGCTTGGCATCCTTGGGATATCACTATGTAAACTTGGGTAAAATTTTCAGACATCGATCCGCATTCAATTCGAAGATTTTCGCATATAATTCCAATAATTAAGTTGAGTTTATATTAATTCTGTAATTTTCCAAAATGTATCAGATGACTGCTGGGCTGAACAGGACAGAGACTCTAAGGTAAATACACAGATCACATTCACATTATATGTTCTCTTTGACATTTTTCAAAAAAAAAAAAAGACAATAGCAGAACTCATCATTTTAGACCGACTTTTTTTTGTAGCTACCTTTAGCACTCAATTGATAAACTTTAACGCTCAATTTTGCTAAAAAGATCGCAATCCAAGCAACTCTTTGTCTCCTAATTGGTTTTAGTCAAACAAGGGATGCGAATGAACTAGAAATCTGTCTTGATGTTTTCTTCGGTCTGACTCGTGGAGTCGAAAACGCGGTCGTTGCATCATTTAGATCAACATGTTACACATAATTTTTTGTAAGAAAAATTCTATGAGCATGAAGGCTAGGATTTGAATGCTGTATTAATTTCCTGAATTGGCATATTTATATATCTCCGATCATTTCTGTTGACCACTTGAGCAGAGATTATTTTTGAAACCGTTGAGCTAGTGCCAAACTCATCATTTTTCTTGTGCTTTACTCTTTGTTTTTGTAGTTTTGGCGCAAAACTGCAGAAAGTATTTGGGTTCACATTTTTCAATCATAGCGTGTCTCATCTGAAAAAATTAAAAAAAAAAGGGAAAAGGCTTCTAACTACCATATGGGATAATCATATGTTAGGTAAAAATATGATCATCCGTAAAAATTAATATGTTTATCATAGGACTATAGGACAAATTGTAACCTTTAAAGTTAGTAGCCATAAGATATATTTCCTGAGTTTCGTTTTGCTCTCATGCTTTAATTTATGAACTTAATTCAGGGTCACTTGGTTGCCAAGGCATCAACATTCCCTTCAGGCATAAAAGCTCTCGCAGATTATGTGCATGACAAAGGGCTAAAGCTTGGAATTTACAGTGATGCCGGGTAAAAATTTTAAATTTATTAATCTAAATTTACAGTAGGTATTCTTGTTATGGTAATGATGTTATTTGAGTTATTGGTTTCCATTGAACCTTAACTGCAAAATTTCCAGGACACAAACCTGCAGCCGAAAAATGCCGGGGTCACTTGGACATGAAGACCAGGATGCAAAGACCTTTGCCTCATGGGTATATGAAATTTTAGTCAATACATAAATTTGATATATATATTTAATTAAATCATAAAAGATAAGGATAATGTGTCAGTTACCTTCATACATATTTTCCTTTACAGGAAGTTGACTATTTGAAATACGATAACTGTAACAACCCTGGTACTAGCCCTCAAGAAAGGTAATTATATATCTGAATTCAATCAATATAATAAACCTAATCCACTCAAAAAAAATTTAGCAATTTAGTTGTGTGATTGATTCTGATATGTTTCTAATTGCTGACACGAAACAGATACGCCAAGATGAGCAATGCTTTGCAGAACTCGGGAAGGAAAATTTTCTTCTCTCTCTGTGAATGGTAATTAATATTGATTTTATTCATACTGAATAATCTAATGTTATATTACATAATATTAGTTAGTAAACATAATCTGGAATAATTTTTTCTTTAAAAAAATATGCAGGGGTCAAGATGATCCTGCTACATGGGCTGGCAACATAGGAAATAGCTGGAGGACAACCGGAGATATAGAAGATAATTGGGACAGGTATAAAATTTTTACATTTAAAAAAAATCTTATAACGTATTTTCTTCATTTTTTCTTTTTTCAGAGACTCCCCCCCCCCCCCCCCCCCTCTTTTAGTATAACATCGCGAGCTGATGAGAATGACAAATGGGCATCATATGCCAAACCTGGAGGATGGAACGGTAACATCTCAAGAGTCCAATTAATCAAGATATTGTAGCGTAGCGAATGAACAAAGTTTTTCTAATTATTCCAAGTTTTTTTTTCCAGATCCTGACATGCTTGAAGTAGGAAATGGAGGGATGACAACCGAAGAATATCGGTCACATTTCAGCATTTGGGCTTTGGCTAAGGTACATATCAGACTATAACTCCCAATTATTAACTGAAATTTGAATAAATTTCATCAATTTCACTTGCTTAAATTGGATGCATGCAGGCTCCTCTGCTTATTGGTTGTGATATCCGCTCGATGGACAATGTGACTCATGAAATACTTAGCAACTCAGAGGTCATTGCAGTTAATCAAGGTATATATATATATATATATATATATATAATATTTAAAAAAGAACCAATTTTATTTAGTTTTTGAGGAAAACAGTAGCCTTGTCCAAGTTACTTGAGGAAGATACCCGCTTCACGTTAATTTATTGAATTATGGCTTGATCAGTCGCCGCTGCATAAAAATAGAAGGCCTGAATACATTTCTTTGTCAATTTAATTATTTAATAAATTTATTTGGTGTTCAGATAAACTTGGAGTTCAAGGGAGGAAAATCAAATCGGATGGAGGCTTGGAGGTATTATTTATGGTTTCAAATTAATCAAGATATGACTATATATCTACATAAAGTCTATAAACATAACTTAAAAAAAAATCTTTATGTATTCTTTTTAAGGTATGGGCTGGTCCTCTCAGTGGTGGTAGAATAGCTGTTGTTCTTTGGAACAGAGGATCATCAGAAGCATCAATCACTGCAAATTTTTCAGATATCGGCCTGAAATCATCGGATACAGTCGATGCTCGAGATCTGTGGGAGGTAATATTTTTATGAGAACATACTGATTATTTCCAATTTAACGATTTTATGCATGTTCTTAACTTATGTTACTTCTTTTAGCATTCAACTTCATCATCAGTTCAAGGTCAGATAACGGCGAAAATGGGGTCTCATGCATGCAAGATGTACGTCCTGTCGCCTAAATAGTCGAGGATATATTAACGTTCAACGGTACACTAACGTAAATTAGTGTGGCCATTGCTCAATGTATGAGTTTTGCTGAAAGTGGAAAGAAAACTAAGTGTAAAATTCAGAAATAAAAAAGAAAAGCACAATAGAATAGAGCAACTGCCTTCACCTGATGTTGTGTTTTTGCGTCTTGCGTTTAGTTATCGAAGAACTATAAAATTTAGTAAGTAACACAAAAAAAAAAAAATTCTCTCTTTTCTTTCGCATATTCTAAGCATGAAAAAAAACAAACTTTTTACCATACAAGTAGCCTCAGAAAAAAATAAATAGCATACACATTCGAATAAAGTAGAAAATACTATTTTGTTGAGATCAACTTTGCAGATTATCTACAATGCACGTGCACATCACATGCTCAAAATCTCAATACCTGCTAAAAGCTGAAACATTAGGCCATTTCACCAAGATAATAACATATATAGGAAAACTGGTCTTTGGAAATCACTGGATATTTTCCTGCAAAACATATTCTAAAAAAATTGATCAGGTCACTAAAACATACAAAATTAAGGCCCAAATTTCATCAGAAAATAATACTTGAAATTGAGTTCTATAAGATGCGGTTACAGAAAATGCCAAGATTTACCAAGCACCAGCAGCCAAGACTTTCCTTGAACCGGCACTTTCTGTAAACTACAAGTACTGCAAACCTTACAATTAACTGTTATTATGTTCTAATATATATTCAATAGTCTCTTCATAAACTCGAAATTCTAAGGTGTTGAACAGAACTGAGTGCTAGACATGTCTAATATCCCCGAAGAGCGATTCCTGAAGAAAATATAGTCATGGTGTTGAACTCCCATTTGCTTAAGCCAAGATTCTGCAGCGTTGTAGAGATTAATGAACTTATTAGGATCTTCACTTGTGGGAATTTCCCAGGGACTCCCTTGCATTTTCAACGAAGCAAGCCCAAAAGATGGAATTGAGATTTCTCTGCTGACTTTCTTGTACCTTGGACCGTTCCTTCCAGATTTGGAAGGGTTCTGCTTTTCAATTTTTGGGGGGAAATCTGAATAACATTGGAAATATTAATAGTGGTAAAAAAAAACTAGAGAAAGAAAAATTATCTACTTTCAAATGTGAGTAAATCAAATCTTTGTTATCCAACAAACACATACAAGCAACAAAGAGATGATTACAAGAGCTTCATAGAAAAAGTAAACACCATAAATTTAACTATAAAAGAGAACTTGAAATTACTCACATGGCTTGATCACAAAACAAATTACTAGAAGAACCATTTTTGAAATTCATGGAAACTTATACTTCATGGACACAGATATCAGCGACATGCACATCATTTGATAAATCGACATAGACATACGGAAAAAAAAGTACAGAGGGAGAATATTCTCTAGAAGTCAGAGAATATTCTCTAGAAGTCATCATGCTACATTGATGACAATATTAAATTCAAGGTTTTAAATATCGGATATCGGGGAAATATCGGATGACCAAAATTCATATCGGATCGCGGATATCAGGGAAATATCAGGGATATGTGGTAAATATCGGAATGCTATAATAAATGTTTGCATACATAGTAGAATGCATTAAAATATAATCTCAACATATGTAATGAAATTTAAGCATACAAAATATGAATAATATATGTTTAGGATCACTAATCAACCTTCTAAAACAAACAAAAGTGCAAAGCAACGTTGCAACATTCGATCTGCTTTTTTTAGGGCAAAATGTCATTTGATATAATGGGGAAATCTTAATATCTTGCCCAAAAATTCCAAACACGGTATATTATTTTGTAACAAGCTATATAAAAAGATATATGTGGTCCACATATCGGCTAATATATAGGCCATATCGGGGATTTATCACTCAAAATAGCCAAAAAACGGTAAAGGATATTTAAAAACCATATCGGTTGCGGCAAGCCCTATAAAAGGATATATCGGGGGATATATCAGGCCATGTCGGGGATATTTAAAACAATAATACTAATAACATCTAATTTTGTTAGACAAGAAAATATGTACAAATGAACAAAATATAATTCAAAGAACATAGATATGAAGGAAGAAAGAAGTAAATAAACAAATTTTTTTGGAGAATAGGTCATTATTTGGTGCAAACATGTTGAACCGTTGACCTTTTCACTAAGACTTGTTATTTAATGCTACTACTTTGTTTCGATTTTCGTAGTCCTATCCTAAGAGATTTAATACTTTTACTATCATTACGTTCATTTTTAAAATATATTTATAATTTTTTATTAGGTTGTATGTCAGTTTGGGAAGTTCACTTCTTGGTATAAGTTTGATATAGAGTGTGTGGCAAACAAGTTCATTGAGAATTTCGGCCGCTAGAAGCCCAAGCAGAGGCCTGGATGGGTCATTGGTTTGTCCGCAAAGAAACGACCATATCACCCAATCTCAAAAGCGTTTTCAGACATATAATATATGAAAATTACATAATTCTACAAGACGAAATCAACCAAAACAAACCCATAGACATTTGGTCCTCAACGCTCAAATTAATTTGCAAAATTCCCTTGGGAGTGTCATTTTCTAGACAGTTGCTATTTTTAATAATAAAGTAGGCATGTGTGGATTAGGAAAAGGATTTGGTTTTAATTAAAATTCGGATAATTGTAGTTAAACTACACTTTCAAATAATGACGCTACTACATACAAAAGTGTAGGGTCCTTCCACTTTAGATTGCCACCAATGAATCATCACACACCCCACAATCTTTGGGAGTAGAAGTGCAGGAATAGTTAGGAAAAATGTAATCTAGTTATCACTAATTTTAAAATTTGATTAATTTATTCTCAGTCATATGGATTCTTTTAAGGTAGTTTTTGGTAGTACTTTCTATGTTCAGTAAATTATGACCGCTTAGTAGTTAGTTATGTTCTATTTAAAAAGAAGATTTATAATTTCTAGACGTTTTACTTTCGATCAATAAAATTTATCTTTTCAAATAACTTCAAGGATTCGATAGTTATCATCTTCATGGTTTCTATGATTTCCTTGTGGATTCTAGGCGTCCCTTAGTGGATTCTGAGGTTGTGCTTCCATGTTGTGTCAGAGCTCGTTAGGAACTCACTTAGGTTTCTTTGATAGCTGAATGAATTGTGCTTGAAGAAAATATTAAGTTCGTGAGATAATTGATGACTTAAATAGCATAAGCTTGTACAACTCGATTTGTAAAGTAGTTGATTGGATGAAGAAGCTTCTAACTAAATGAACAAAAAATAAGTTCTCATGTTAATTCTGTTAGTTATGTTTTTCCCTATTAACAGGGAACAAGTCTTACCCAAACAAAAATTGTCCATTTCAATTTATTATTCGATTAGGAGCATGTTCATATAAATCAATGTAGGCCTAGGTGATACCTAGGCTACTTAGGCTCCGTCTGCCTATGTCTTAAGAGCGCCTAGAGAGTGGACACTGCTTACGCGAACTACACTGCTAGGTCTTGATCATGATTTCCTTTCTCCGTTGCTGCCTCCATATCCTCTGACCTCCTCTAAATTCCCACGCCCTTTTCCACCAACTACGAACACTTCCTCCAACTCATTCAACCTTTAGCAAGCCTCCTTAGCCACCACTTAAAACAAAAAGAAAATTCTCTTAAGCCTAGTGCCTAGGCGCTAGATGCTAGTTTAGAACTTAGAGGTGTCTAGCGCTTGTGATAACATTGATTATAATTAAAAATTAAAAATATAGCAAAATGTTTAGGCCTTAAGTTCCTATCTAGACGCTTGGGGCCTAGGCAGTAGGTCCAACGCCTAGGCCATCTAGCATTTTCTATAATCTTAATATAAATATCTCACATAAAATAAATTACACAATTTCCTCATATCAAGTATAAAACCTATCAAGTAAAGTATATATTGATTATGCTCTATCTTTGGTAAAATAAGCAATGACATTTACACTCGAAGCAAACAACAATTTGTTACCAAGTGTCTTCAATTCTTTTAAAGCATCATATACATGCTTGGTTCGCTCTTCTTGATAGTCTTCGTAAATCTAGTTAGACATGGTATCTTTTGTCCATTAATTGTGCACTTTGCTCCAATGCAAACGAATTATCCTAATACTTATTCATGGAGACGAGTATAAGGACCGATTTTCACTTGATTTCAAATCTCCTCTTGACCTAGCACCATTTTGGAATGTTTGCATGATTGGAAAACATTTGATATTGACCAGGACCAGTAAAAATATTGGATTATGCAGCAATAACAATTTTCTGGTTATTTTGGAAAGATAAAGACTAACGTATCTTTAATAACGATTTAGTTTTTTGCTAGAAACCGTCAACTCAGCAAAACTTGCACGACTTTGATTCATATATTTTTATAGGAAAATATAATTTGGTCTATAGTATACACGTAAACATCTTTTGAATTTTGCGCATTCGCTCTAACCTACGCTGATATATAATGATCTTTGTGAGGGTAGTGAAAAGTCGGAGGAACGAAGGACATGCCCTCATTCCTATTGTAGTTGAGAGTGCAAAATTGTAATTTTACAAGATAGCCTTTTCCCTTTTTCTTTCATTTCTTTTCTTATTTCTAGAACCTTCTAAACCATGCCTTAAGAATAAAATTTAAACTCAAATAATTAAATATGTATCATATTATATGTGATAAGCGAAATTAAATAAAAAACGATAAAATTCTTTGCCAAAAAAATTACTAATATATGTCAAAACATATATTTCTTTTTAAAAAAAACCATGATGAATTTAAAGCATATTCTTTTATTTTAAATGGTAGAAATTTTTAAAATAAGTCCTTATACTTCATACTATTAAGAAAAAATAATTGTCGATAATGATTTTAATTGATATTTAATAAATGGATAACGATAACAACTTCATTATATTCAAGTCTTAGATTTATAATAATCTTACATTATTACATTTATAAAATATTTTTAAAATCTTAGAGTATTTTTGAGGAAATTTAAACTTCATGATGTAAAACTTTAGGTACTTCGATGCATGAACCTTTTTTAAATAGAATTTACAGTGAATAAGCTTAATGTCTATTGCACATGCATTTACACGTGCGGCAATGCTAGTAATAATATACACACAAACTAGCTTACCCTCTAAAAAATTGGACAAGATAGGCTCGGAAAAGATATAGACTAATAATAAGGTTATTACAACTCTGGGCAAAAACATCCTCCCGCAACAGGGTGCAATGTCATATGGCACTTACAACCACTTGGAAATTGTTGTGGATTCGAATCGATCACCTTCAATTACCAAAATTGCAAGAAGTGATAAAAGAATAGAAATAAATGAAAAATAAGGGCAAACAATCACAAAAGAACGCAAATAATTTATAATGAGGAAAACCCTTGCCAGAAAAAGCCTTAGGATGATCGCACCATTGAAACTCATCATGTTGAAATTCTTACAAGCCCTAGAGAAATTTTTACCTAGTGTACAAAATGTAAATGCAATAATCCAAATCCAAAGAAACAAGGAATAAATTTATCGATGAAATTGATGAACCGCCACCATCAACTGTCGCATAATCTTCCTCTCCATTTCTCTCTTTACTCGAGTGTTTTTTATTGTCATACATCATCCTCCATATGAACAAAGTTGGATTTCATAGTCCTAGAGTTTAAATACACCATCCTCCATATGAACAAGGTTGGACTTCATAGGCTTGAAATTTTAATACCTAAAGTTAGGAAACAATTCAAAATAAGATTTCATCATGTCTCAAATCTTAGGAAAAAAAGTCAAATGAGAATCTCATCAATCCTACAACATAGGAAACAATACAAATTGATGATCCTACCAAAATATGAAAAAAATCAAAAGCAGAGCTTCTCCGCATATGAAGGAAAACCCTACCAAACAAATGTTCCTCTTGCCAACTAGGTGAGGGGTAACCTCCATCATGGCAATCTTTTGACAAAGAACTTGCACCTCAGCAAAATCTTCATCAACGTATCGGCACCATTGTCATTTGTATAGACCACCAAATCAACTTTTTCCTTATCCAAAACATCTCATATACTATGATGCCTCATATCAATATGGTTGACCTTGCATAAAAATTCCTACCAAGATAAATCGCCCTTTGACTGTCAAACAATTTTCATGCAAAAATCCAAGCTCCATCACGAATCTCTTCACCCAAATCATTTCCATATGAGCTTCCATCATGACAATTAATTCTTATTCACAATTGGCAAAGCAACATGTTTTGTAGCTTCATTTGCCAATCCATAACTCCCCACTGCAAATTTGATAATGTAACCCAAAGTGGTTTTTCGCGAATCGACATCTCCTACCATGTTTGAATCAATGTACCCAATCATCCTTCACTTTTCACTCCTGAAACTCAATTTCCAAACGGAAGCTCATACCTCAAAACCCACTTCAGTGCATTCCAAGGGTCTCTATCCAGATTGGAGAGCAATGTACAACCTTGTGCCAATCATCGCATAATTAAAGCTCACAACTGTGAAGAATATGGGACATTTGACATATCTTCTTTCCCTTGCTTGTCGATGGATAAGATGTCGTGGTTTAAAGTATGTCGCACGAGGATCGCTCATACTTTTGCCCCATTTATAAAGTGCCTTGTGGATGTATTACCCTGAGACAGTCACATCATCTTATATTTCCTAGATTGGCTAATCCACAACCCAAATATCATCTTAGCTTAACTAAGTCTTTAATAGTAAAAGATTTGGCTAACTCATGCTTCAGCTTAGTGATTACTGAAGCATTCTGACAAATAATTAGCATAACATTGACATACAAAAAAAATGATGAAATCATCCTCCACAAAAAAAATGATCTGACGCCATCTTCTTGCCACCAAACTCCCTAATGAAGTCGTCAACATTCATTTGTCAATCTCTAAATCAAGCCACATTGTCAAACACAACATAAAACCGGGTTGAAGACATTTTCACTATGAGGCAAAAAGTTTCCTCACATCCAATCTCATCCCTTTCTCTGATTGAAGCTCTTGGCCACCTGTCTAGCTTTGTTTCATGGGCGAGAGCAACTTTCGTCCCAGTTCACTCGAAAAACTCACTAATCCTTCAAAGCTTTCTTGACCTTAGCAACCATGCCAGCTTATACGCGCAATTATCAAGAAGTGAATTCATCTTATCTGGCATTGCCTCTTATCCATTTTTCCTTGAGTTCATCTCCAACAGCTTCTATGTGCGTATCAAGTTCTCCCCCATCATCAATAGTACATAGCCATTAGACGAGTGACTCTAAGATGGAACATGTTCTCTTGAAGTCCTCCGAGTGTAATAGCTAGATGTTGTTGTTGAAGGCAACTTCTTTCTCAGACATTCATGCTTATCATCATTTTGTGGAACTTCATGATTTTCATCACCATGTGCCTCTTCATCAACTTAGTATGGCATTTCCATAGAGTTGACACACACATACATAAATTGGTAATTTCTAAGAATTAGGATCACCAAAGTATGCTATCTCTAGGAAAAAGGGAGTACATCATTGGCTGCCATTAACACAATTAGTAGTCTTTATTGTCTTCTATATCCATCCGACCGATATAGTTTCAGTTTCTTGTCTAAATATATCACTACTTTCTGTTTTATTTTATTTTATTAGATTTTATTTATTTATTTATTTTTGTGGTATGTGGAGATCACATATAGAAAAATCAATTTGTAAGGTATTAACTACATGATAATTAGAGGGGTAGATATACATAACATATATAACACATGAAAAATGTTTGACGAGCTAAAAACATTTAAAATAAACATGATAGGAAATAAAATTTTACAAACAAAATGATGTGACATAAGAGGTGCTTAGAGAAGTAGAATATAACAAACATGTTTTGTTTCTCTTGCATCTTTGCTATAGAACATGAACGCACCTTCGAATGAAGTGGAGAGACTGTGATAAGTCAGGAAGCATGTTGAAGACTCCCGTGCATTTCTTTGTGGAGGTATTTGATAAATCGGGTACCTAAATTTGAAACCAAAGAAAAAACAGTAAAATTGTTAGAACTGCTATTGCGGCCTCCTTGTTTAAATCGTAAGAAAATAAGTTTTCCTAGTATAATGCTTGTATATACATGATTTTGCCCATAGTATGTCTACTCTAAAAGACAGATTCTACAACTTTTCAGAAATATAAATAGCTTATCACAAAAATGCATACCAGGCAACTGACATCCAGCTAGGAGGCGAAATGTCAGCACTCCTAAAATTTAACAGCCCCGGATACACCTTGGCAATCTCGAGTATCTAAAACACCAAAGCTACGACTAAGTAACCTATATATACAGATATGCATCAATCAAATAAGCCATACTTCCGTCTTTGCAAATTTTAGTCTTCTTGCCTTCCTTCAAACAGGAAAAAAAATTGAATAAGCAAGACATAGGAATATACCTTGCTAAAGAGCGGCAACCTGTCATATGGACTAGAGCCGTCGATAAACTCCAAGTATAAATGCCCATTCCCCTCTCTTTGTGGCCTTAAACCCTCATGGCCAAAACCAGAGACCACTGAATCACTGCAATATTTTGAAAATATTAATTTCAATTGAATTCTATCTCATAAATACAGTGGTTTAATCGGCAACCTGGATGTGGCAATGGGGTTTGTTGTGTAGAGTTGAATTGCTGAGAGGTACGGAGTATAGTATTGGATTGCGGGCTCCCCATTCTTTAGATGGATAGGAATACCGAGACCATAGGCACTACATTCAGCATACTGCTCCCACAGACTCGCAAGGCTAAAGAACTCAACCTTGCCTCTGTTTGCTGTTTGCCAACGGCTGTTGATGCCTCGAGCATATGCCTACATTAGCAAACCAAAGTCGTGTGCGTACTAGATTCATCATTAAAGGAGCAGAAGATAATATTATTGATCTTTTTTTCTCCTTCCTTCCTCATGAATAGGACAAATTTTGAAAACCATCCTATTTGAGAAAATAATTGCAAAAATAGATCCATTCACAAAATATTTGTGAAAACCGATCCAGTTTTAGCCGTTGGGTTTCACGGCTGAAACTGGGTCGGCTTTTACAAAATATGTTTCGAAACTTCACGGGACTTCAAGTCCGTGAAGTTTCGGAACATATTTTGTAAAAAACGACCCAGTTTCAGACGGCTGAAACTGGGTCGGTTTTGACAAATTTTTTTAGAATAGGTCGGAATTTGCGATTATTTTCTCAAATAGGATGGTTTTCAAAATTTGTCCTCATGAATATGTGTTTTGTTGTAAATAATCGTCTTCTTTATTACCGATAAACAATTACAGATCAAGCCCTTGCCTTAAAAATATGTTTACTAAAGTCATATTAATTAGTTTCCCTAAATAAATGAAGCTATAGGATCAAAAGGAAATTTCAGCAAATGAAAGATAGCAAGAAAGCAACACTAAGCTTATGCATGCATTGTCTGTTCACATGCAGGATAAGAATTACAAAAAATACAAATTTTAATTTACCCCCAAAAAAACAGAAAACAAACTACTTTATTAAGAAACATAACTGCAATACATCCACAATAGAAGTTCAAACTCCAACGGTCTAAAGAGAAAACTGAAAGCAGAGATTATTACCCATTTCTTTCCTCAAACAGAAAGAAAAAACTACCCTTTTCTCTTCTTCATGCCTTGGCGTACCCATCTATATCCAAATTAGACCTAAGAAATCTTTTGAGATTACCAATATCTGAGGATGAGTTTGAAGCTGATTCAGTGAGTTGAAGGATGATTATGAGGAGGAGGAGGAATCTGAGGTGGGTGATGTTAAGCCCTTTCATTTTTTGGGGGGGCCAAATCTCCCTCCTCTCGAGGTACCAAGATGGAATTTTTGTTGCTCAAAATTTGATCTTTTTGTTGTTTCGCTATTGATAATATTGATTTGATGTGGAAAAATTGGAACTTGGATGGGATTTTAGATGCCGAGATGAGGAATCGTCTCTTGCTTTGGGGGGAAGAAGAAGAGGGAAAAGGGTTAACTGAGGAAAAAGAAAACAGAGAAAAGGGTGATATATGCAAAATTGAGGATATTGATAGTCTAACAAGGAAAAAACCATCGCTCAAAAGGGTTTATATGAAGAAATTTTCTAAACAAACTCATTCATTTTTTTATTTTTGAATCTAACCCTCTTGAATTTTTTATAAAAATCGACTTATTTTTTTAATCCGTTTCCTAAATAGTCAAGGTTGTCAACCCCAACTATTTAGAAACCGGATGAACAAAAAATAGGTCGATTTTTGTAAAAAAACTCAAGTGGGTCGATTTTAAAAAAAAAATCTTAACAGATTTATTTAGAAAATTTCTTCTTCTAGATATTGATCACTCAAATCATCCATAATTTCATATCAGTCCCTCAAACCATTGAATTTCCTTATTGGTCCCTTAATTCATAAAGGCACTTGCAGTTTGGTCCCTTAGAGCATCTCTAACAGCTTCGCCATTTCTCACTTTTGGAGAATTTAGTTGGACAAATTTTCAAAACCGACCCATTTGGGTTTTTAATTGCAAAAAACGACCCATTTTAATTTTAATTATAAAAACCGACCCAGTTGGTTGAAACTGGGTCGGTTTTTGAAATTTTTTTCACAAACTTCACGGGAGTTGAACTCCCGTGAAGTTTTGTTATGAGAAAAAACTTCACGGGAGTTCAACTCCCGTGAAGTTTCCCGAAAAAATTTAAAAAAACCGACCTGTTTTCAGCCTCTGGCTGAAAACAGGTCGGTTTTTGTAAATATTTTCAAAACCGGTCTTTTTTTGCAATTAGAAACCCAAATGGGTCGGTTTTGAAAATTTGTCCAATTTAGTTAGGTTTTTGATCCAACAGATTCCCCATCTCATTCCCAAAAATAGGGATGGATGAGAAAAAATAGGGAAGCTTCCCCAAATCTGTAGCATTCTCCAAATTTTTGGAGGAAAAAATGGATTCTTCAAAATGGGGAAGTTGTTGGAGTTTGTGTAAAAATAATTTGGAGAATATGACTTTTGTTTTCCTATTTTGGAGAAAATTTTAGAGAAGCTGTTGGAGATATCCTTACCCTAGCATACGTTTGATCTTTAGGGAATATTCACTCAAGTACAACTTTTTTGCATGGAAGCTCCAATCACACCCCTCAATCATGTTTCACCAATCATTTCTTTAATGGATTTCTATGTGAAATCTGCGAACTAAATTCCAGAGCCATATCTTTCATCTTCTCCACAGTGAAAATTCGTCCAACATCTTTCTCAACGGTCTCCTTTATCTCAAAAAATGACCATTTAAGGGTCTTTTAGTAATTGATCATGTTGGGTTCGAGCTAACCCATCCATAATTTACAAACTTAATTTAAAAATCAATAGGAAAAATCCAATCGGAACCACCCTCGTCATTTGAGAGACCTATCAGCAATTTCAACGGTTTAAAGAACTGATTAAAATTATGGATTTTTCTACCAATCCAATAAAACTATTTAAATTCCCTCAATAAAAAATCATCTGCAACGAAATACTATAAACGTAAGAGATGGGCTTGCAAACCAAATAATTACTGATATCTTATCACTGATGCCATAAATTAATTAAGGAACAGATGATCATTTGAATTGGTAACAATACATAGGACATCATTTAGGCATACATAACATTAACAATAACAAAAAAAAAAAATTTAATTCATCTACAAGTTTCCCTAAAAAATAATTATCTATGAAGGACTACTATTAACATGAAAAGATGGGCATGCACATAATTACCCATGCATTATTACTGACACCATAAATTCCAGAACAAAAGAACAAATCATCAATTTTAATGGGCGAATATATTAACAGTTCAAAAAAATTTAAATAAATAGAAAATAAAAATAGGGGAACAGGGAGAACCTTTGGAATTGAGAGGGTTTGGACAGTTGGAGTTGTACGGTTGAGGAAGGATTGAAGGTTAGAGTGACTCCCAAAACCTGTACCTTCAGCAGCCATCCTGCTCCTCTTTTTTTTTCTTACTACGGGCTAACAGTAAAGCTAATGACAAAGATTAGTATTACTTTTAAACAAGATTAAAACCCAAATAATAAATAAATAAAAAGAAAAGAACGGAAAAGACTCAATGAGAATGACAAAGAAACAGAGGAGGAGAATGAAGGATAAGGAACTGACGAGCCCAATGGAGAACAATGAGATAACAGGAGAAATCTTTTTGCAAGAAGAGCTTTGTTTTTTTTTTTTTTTTGGTTGGCTATTAATCTCACGATGCTTCTGCTTGCTTCCAATTAATTACTACTTAATTAATACTTGTCAAAGATACTTCATGCTCACCTCCAATATTTAGGAAGGATCCACCCCTGATGTTATTTCTTTCTAAAGAAGATGAATCTCTGTGAACAATGTAAGAAATGGAAACAAGAGGAAGACGATATTTGATAGAATGAGATTCATTGAACTCTCTCTTTCCTTCCTTCCTTCTTCTTCTTCTTCTTCTTCTCTCTCTCTCTCTCTCTCTCTCTCTCTCTCTCTCTCTCTCTCTCT
>BQKN01065253.1:77784-92330 GCA_022839385.1 Asparagus kiusianus
ATATATATATATATATATATATATATATATATATATATATATATATAACCAATAAAATGTGTGTGTATATGATTAAGCTTAGAGTACTTAACACACATAATATAAAACCTAAATTATTTATACCCAAGCTTGATGAAGGTCTTCAATAAGCTCGACTTGGTACACTTGCGGATGAAACTTGAACTTGGATCTTCAACTTGAATTGTAAGGTTTCAACCACTATTCCGCCAACCTTCATAGGATATGATCGTGAATGCTCGATTCCATCCAACCTTCAACATATTGTTTGCCTAGAACAAATACAAAACATAAACACTAGACAAACAATATTAGTTATAAATTGTTTGTTAATCATCATCAAAACAAAAGGACCCAACGGGTCCCTGGTTGATCAGGTAGGTAGCTGTGTTGACTACTTCTGCCCAGAATTTCTTTGGGAGTCCTGCTTGAAGTCGCATGCTTCTAGCTCTTTCAGTCAATGTTTTGTTTATTCGTTCTGCTATGTCGTTCTACTGAGGTGTACCTGTCACTTTTCTCTCCAATCTGATGCCACTCTCATAGAATTTTTTTTTTCAAACTTTGAATCTTCATATTCGTCTCCATTATCTGATCGTGATTTCTTGACCTTCAACCCTGTTTCGTTTTCTACCATAGTCTTCCATCTCTTGAAGACTTCAAACACTTCTGATTTGTGTTTCATGAAATAGATCTAAGTCTTCCTCGAGTGATCATTTATGAAAGTCACAAAGTATAACCTTCCACCAGTGGACTGTACTGATGCTGGACCCCACACATCTGTGTGAACTAGCTCAAGCTTCTCCTCCTTCGGTGTTCTGCCAACTCTTTTAAAACTTATTCTCGTTTATTTCCCAAAGATTCAACTTTCACATAAGTCAAAGTCAGCTGACCTCAAACCTGGTAACTTCCCATTCGACTGCATAACCTTCAGGCTTTTGCTACTCATGTGACCAAGCCTCTGGTGCCACAAATTTGGATCTTCTTTACTTTCAACCACTGCAATGGATCCACATGCATTTGTTGTCATGTAGAGAGATCCACTCTTTGTACCACGGGCAACAATCATAGACCTCTTGGTAACCTTCCACATATCACATGCAAAGGTTAATGTTTATCCCTCTTTTGTCAAATGTCCTATGGAGATCAGATTCTTCCTTAAGCTAGGAACATGTCTCATATCATTCAGCTTTCATATAGACCCATTGAGTTTAATTTGTACCGCTCCTTTTCTAACTATATCACACGATTGATCATCGCCAAGATAGACTTTTCCTAAGTTTCCTGAATCATAGTTCTCAAATAAATCTCTATTTGAGGTAACATGAAATGAAGCTCCTGAATCCAGCACCCATGATTCTGTCTTACTCTCCAACGAGCAAATAAGGGCATCATCTGATTCTCCTGAGATGACGTTCGCTTCAGTCTTGTTCTCCTTGTCTTTCTTGAGTTCCCTACACTGATTCTCATAGTGCTCAAAACTTGCCACAGTTCTAGCAATCAATCTCTTTCTTACTTTTGCGATTTTTGGATCGTGACCTGTCGTTCCTCGAATTAGGTCTACCACGGTGATTCCCTATATTTCTATTTCTATTTCTGTCTCTACTCTCAAAATTCAATACCGACCCTGAATTAGAAACTCCTTCTTCTTGTCTTATTATCTCCTCGGTCATAATCATGTCTATAACTTCTGAAAATTTCAGTTTTGATTTTTCACATGACCCGCTAATCGAAATAACGGTGCCCTTCCAACTATCAGGCAATTGACCAAGTATTAACATAGCTTGAATTTCATCATCAAATTTAATATTGACGGAGTTTAGTTGATCCGTAATCTCATTAGACTCATTCAGGTGTTCCTTAAATTTTTGGCTCTCGAACATCCTCAAATTAAACAGCTTCTTTATGAGATGTACCTTATTCACCGCAGAGGGTTGTTCATACATACTAGATAGCGCATCCATGAGATCCACCGTCGAATTCTAATTCTTGATGTTGAAAGGCACAGATTTGGACAGGGTCAACCTGATTGCTCCAAGGGCCTTCCGATCTAATTGCTTCCACTCTTCATCCTTCATATCCGTCGACTTCTCTCCCAATGGCAGATATAGATCCTTCTGATAGAGGTAGTCTTCCATCAGCATCTTCCAGAACCCGAAGTTTGTCCCATCAAACTTCTCGATCTTGGACGCCTTCTTCTCAGATCTCATGTCTCTGACCTCAAATCACCTACGCCGAACCTGATCGATCTGATACCAATTGATATGATTTTATCTAACCCCCTGATGCGATTTGGAAATAGAGATGAGAGAGAAGAGAGAAAACAGTCACACAAAACACACAAGATTTACATGGTTCACTTCTCGATGTGAGAAGCAACGTCCACGGTCGCCGCAGGAGAAAATTTTACTATTTTCGTCAATCTTACAAGTTGCCCTAATCTCCCCTTTAATAACACAAGGGTTAATACAAACATAATTCTAAAACAGTTCAGCAAAAACGAGCACATGCCCAAAAAACTCGACTCGCGGTCGACCGCAGATACAGTCGCGGTCGACCGCAGATACAGTCGCGGTCGACCGTAAAAAATCCTGAGACCATATCTGATTACAGAATTTGGCGTGGTCGACCGCACATGATGTCGCGGTAGTCCGCAAAAAGTCCAGAGACTTTTCGTGGATCTGTGTGTGGCACGACGGTCGATCGTGAAGCCTCCAAGCTGATTCCTTCGTTGTTTTGTGTAACCTTCAACGTTGTCGTTCCTGTTCCTCCAATTTCTCATGTTTTCTCTTCAAAATAAGGTATAGTACAAGTCGGATAGTTAGGCTTCACATATCCTATCATCTACAAATATATAATTTTACATAATTTTATAGAGGGCAACGGATGTGAGGGCACGAGCTCACAACTCGTTTTACAAAATTATATATGAAGAGGACAGTGAACTCGTTTTACAAAATTATATATGAAGAGGACAGTGAATATAAACTGACAACTCATTTTACAAAATGAACATACCATTCACAAATACAAGACCCTACACACATCCGATGTGTACTGTACACATCAGATTTACACATCGGATGTGAATTGTCACATCAGATTTGTCACATCGGATGAGCACAAGTACTATTACCATTAGTGAGTAACTCATTGTACATTTTTTCCTATGAACTCATATACAATTTTCCCCTTTTTCTAACATCATTTTTATATCTCTTTAGTATCACAAAGAATGTTCTACCTAAAAAAAATTCCAAACGTACTAAAATCGCCCATCATTACACTAGTATCGGTACAACATATATCATACATAAACCAGAGAAAGAAAGTTTGCATTTATTTCGCTTAAAATAACAAATACACTTCTAGATACTCGACCTCTTAGTCCTTCACAAACCCAAACCACGAAAGGAAAAAATAAAAAAGGAAAAGAAAAAGAGGAGGAAAAAGCTTTTCACAGCATTAGAGCAACATAAACTAAACCTAGTAATCTTCAGGACGCAAGGGCTGATGAGCAAGCGGAGCCTCAGCCTGCGGTATCATAATGAACTCGTAAACAAGCCCAGCGAGCCCGGCACCAACAAAAGGCCCAACCCAATAAACCCAGTGGTGCCTCCACCTCCAGCCCACTAGCGCAGGCCCAAAAGCCCTCGCCGGATTCATTGCTGCCCCATCGAAGGGCCCACCGGCCAAAACGTTCGCCCCGAGGATGAATCCGATGGCGAGCGGCGCGATCGTCCCGAGCCCGCCTCTCTTCGGGTCGATCGCGGTGGCGTAGACCGTGTACATGAGCCCGAATGTTAGCACGACTTCGAGCAGGACCGCGTGCCAGACGCCAACTCCAGATGCGACCGAGAATCCAACCGGCCTCTGAGTCAACAATGAAAATTTGATCAGAAAAGAAAATTATGAAGTTTGTTACACAAATTGAAAAACAAGTTAAAACTGTCTGTTCTTGAATCAGTGCACGGTGCTGGACCGTGCTGGGCAGAAAACCAGCTGCATCTCATAAAATTTTTTTAAAAAAAAAGTCTTCGAGAGAAGATACGCTTACCATGCCTCCCGTAGTGATCCTCAAGAGGACGGAAGCTAGTATAGCGCCGAGGAGCTGAGCAACCCAGTAGAGGACCGCACGGATGAAAGGGATGCGACCGCCGACAAGAGCGCCGAAAGTGACCGCAGGGTTTATGTGTCCGCCGGAGACGTTGAAGGCGACGGAGACGGCAACAAAGAGGGCGAGAGCGTGCGCGATGGCCACCGAGAACAAACCCCCGGCGGTGGTTGTGTCCGTCAACATCTTCCCTGTGACCGTACGTAATCACATGCATATATACAGGCTTAATTAGACATGCACGTGCAATTACTCGTAATTTTTTCAGCTCATCCAATGTCATACATGGTTGGTGGAAAATTTACCGAGGGAGAGGACGGAGCCCTCGGCGGCGAAGACGAAGATGGCGGTGGCGACGAACTCGGCGAGGGCGGCGCGTACTGTGTCGGGGTGGTAAGCATCCTCGGCACGGCCGAAGGCGAATCGACGAGGCTGCATGGCTCCAATATGTATTAGTAGCAAACTAACTCTCAAATTTCCTCTTGGCTAATTGTGTGAACTGAGGGGAGAGATGTCCAGAGCGAGAAATTAAGGGTTGGGGTGGGTGGGTGGGTGGGTGGGTGGGGGGGGGGGGTTTGACACGTGGAGGACGGAGGGAGAGAGGGGTGGCACGTTGAGGCTCGAGCGAGGGGGGTTTGTTTGTGTTCGGAACCGACTAAGCTAGCTTGTTGAGGCTTTGGTCTTATCGCCTTAATTTGGCTATTAAGCCTCCATGTGGGAGGAGAAAAAAAAAGCCCGGAGCTTGGTCACGTGCGCTTGAGGTTTCTTTTTTAATTTCTTTTGCCTGTTTTTTTATTTCCTTCTTTGAATTTAACCTCGAAGGTAGGGGTGTGCAACGGTCGGTTCGGTTCGGTTTTTACTAAAATTTGAATAACCGAACCGAACCGTCTATAATTCAAAACCGAATTGAACTGTTGCAAGTCGGTTCGGTACGGTTCGGTTCGGTTTGTTCGGTTCTAACTTCATCAAACTTATTATCAAACAACAAACCGTGTTAAAGAAAAAAAAATATCAACAAAATAGGAGATTATGAAACATTAAACACTGATATAATGATATTGTTTTCAACCTATAATGATTCAGAAAACGAGTTTAGGGTTTGAGTCTTTGACTCTTTGGGGACGGGTAGGGTAGGGTTTGAGATCAGAATGGGTAGTATTGCACTATATTCGGTCGATTCGGGTCAGTTCGGGTTTAAAAGTTTTCAAACCGACCCGAACCACCCTACTCATAAAACCGATTTTTCCGGATCGATTCGAGTTGGTTCGGTCGGTTTTTTAGATTTGAGCCGAACCATGCTCAGCCCCACCCGAAGGGGTAGGTGAGCGTATGAGGCCTGTTGGAGTCTCGCGTTGTTTTGGTAAAAATAACTTGCACGATTGAGTTCGGAGGTGCTTTTTTTAAGTTGTTCATCTCAATTCTATCGTGTAAAATAAAAAAAGGTATTTGAGAGGATATTTTACTTTATTACAATCAACTGCCATTTACTATCCATAAAAATGCATACCCCCCCCCCCCCCCCCCCCAAAAAAAAAAAAATGCACCAGGTTTCTTCTATTTCCCAAACATGGCAACTGCCAACATATATATATTTAAAAAAGCACTACACATTTATATAATCAAATAATTAAATAGACTATTTACATATGAGATTTACAAAACAACTTGATACATAAAAAATCATAAATAAATAGAGGAAATAAGACAACAATTATGATTAGAAAAATATAAACTAATGAGTAAAAAATAATATATTTGGTCACGACTGTTGAATTTTTTGGGCAAAACCGCTTTCCAAAATGAGTTTTTAAACTATATATATATTAACTACAAGTACTTTTCATAAATGCTTAGTAGCCTAGTGGAAAGTTAATGTTTTGGTGTTTCAAAAGGTCCATTGTTCGAATTAATTCCTCATAAGTTCTAGTGGGCCGTGGACCGAGGATCGGGGCTAATCGGGCTGAGGCGCTAAGTGGCGCTTTGTTAGGTGCACGAGGTTCGTTTGTCAAACGAGGTTCGTTTGTCAAACGAGGTTCGTTTGTCAAACGAGGTTCGTCTGATTTGTTGAGACGTGACCCTCGTGTTTCGTAGCAACGTGTCCATTGATTGCCTCGTATTCAGGAGTTATTGCATTCGGCAGTTACAACAGCATTTAGAGCAATTTAATACATTGATGTTACAATATTAATTGTCATTGAGAATTGTAACAGTCACATTAATTACGAGTGACTCTTGAGCTGGCCTTAGAGGCCTATAAATAGCGTCATTGGGCAGCTCATGAACACACTCTCTCGAGCGTGGAATACGAACGTTGGTATATACACGCGAGCTTGGAAAACGAACGTCGGATCGACGTTGTTGTTGTTGTTGTGCTGCTACTGTAAAAACTGTGCTTGCAGGAACTTGCCCTTAAACTAAAAGGTTTTGAACCGAAATGTTCTGAAATCGAGGAGATCTTTGCCTTGACCGAAAGGTCCTATAGATCGAGGAGATCTTGACAGTACTAGGTTGGTGCACACCAGAGTGTTGTACTGCTGTTCCTGGAAGCAGTTTGGCCTTGGGATCCTTACACCGGAATAGGCCAAATATTGCTTTAAGCACAGCGTTTCTTAAACACACAACAGTTAACTTGAAAAAGGTTAAAATTACAGTACATCATCCTTCACTGTTTAATTCCATATTTAACCACAGTTTCCAACAATGACCAATTAAAATAAGAGACTGAAAAGCATAAAACATTATATCTTTAGGGTTTAAAGAATACACCGCCGGTTGTCTTTAAAAGAAATGTGAACTTTCAGATTTGGGGAAATGTCAGGAGAGATTGGCTGAATTTGCATTTAATGGAGAAAAAAATCCCAAAATGAGCGTATAAAGACAAAAGAAGTTAAGTGGTGAACCTAAGAAAAAAAATGGTCCTATTGGATTCAAGTTGGATTACATTCATACTCACGAGATTTGAACACAAATCTTTTAGACTGTGGGTTTGTAGCTTAACAAAATTAATTTAAGTCTTGATTCAGTTCTTTGCCAAACTTATAAGATCCGCGTGAATTTAAACTAGTTTTGTTCCAAAAAACCAGATTAAACGTGGAGTTGCCGGACATACACCCTCAATATATTTGTTTATTTGATATGAATTAATCAAACTATCGGCTCAGACCACCCTACACACGAAGTAGGATACTCCGATAGAAATTATGCTCTGCAAATTAGTGTCTGTTTGTTATTATGGAAGTAGCTATAAAGTATGTGAAGTAAATGAAATAGGCATCATTTCTGTTACTTTCGAAAAGAAAAGCATGTTTGTTTCTTTGAAAACGCTACTTCCAATACTTCCTTAGAAGTTGACGTGTCACCTGTTGGAAACATGACATACAACGCAGCGGAAAAAGCATATCATAACTATTAATCAAAATTAATTAAATATTAGAAGAATACCTGAAACGCTTTCCAAATTTCTACAATAACCTGTCCCGAGATCAATCCGAAATAGCTTCCTTAAGAGAAAAAGCCTCCAATTGAAATCCACCCGTCACCGTAGAGGAGCAATACTGAGAGATAGGTTCTCAAAAATCTATTTCTTCATATTATCTTCATAAGATTTTCCATCTCTTCTTTCTCTTCTCATAAGGCTACATATGAACCCTATTTATAGGATTACACTAGTCTTAGAGATTTTAATTTTAAACAATTCATAATTATCTAGAACTCTATCCATAACAATTAAGGATAGAATAGATTTGTTCAAAAACTTTATCCATAACAGTTAAGGATAGAAATAGATTTATTCAAAAACTTTATCCATAACAATTAAGGATAGAAATAGAATTGTATTGCATGTATACCTCTTCTAATGATATTAGTGAGACCAATTGGGTCCCATATCGAGAACCAATTATTAATCAAATTAATAATTTTAATTTAACAATCAAATCCCTATCCGACCAATTGTTCATAAAAGCTCTTCCATAATATGGGATTAATTATTAATAAATAATATCTTACATTCATTCCCTTCTAGTATCATTTATTTTAGGCAACTTTTTTAAGCAGGACAACTCACCTATTTGCTCATGCCTAAATTTGCAATTCCCATGAACATAAATAAAAATCATTTTGAAACATCAAAATATTTTATTTTTATAAGAAAGTAAATTTATAAAAATATTTTCAAAACCACCTGCCGGCAGAAATTTAATAGCTTCATGGGAATGCATAATAAATTAACTCATCATAATGAGCATACTGGATCCTATCTAGACATCCATTATTTTCCTAAATGAAATTTAGCAACCCAATGTTTCAGGTTGTGTAGCGTTTGCTAAACAAGCTTAACCATCACATCAAAGCATACTAAATTATCAAATCGAAAATAACAATATCATCAAGTCAAAGGGACCATGTAACAACTTGAATTCTCTATTTCTTAGGTGACTCATCCTAGAGAATTCAAATACGGTCTAGTGCTACACACATCATAATGCGTGCTTATGACATACACCCGGAGAATCTCCATTCCCGATGGTTGAGACCCACCACCATATCTCATATATCGGTGTCATGCATAATAACCTGTTATAACAAAGTTATCCTTTACTAGTTATAGGTTAAGCACAAATTTAAGAAATTTCTAAGTTAGATCATATCTCCAAGCAAGTGACCATCACAGTGCATGATCTAACAAAATAACTTCTAAGGATGTTTATAACAATTATATAAATAATACCCAAATTATGTGCAACAATTAAATTTATTAACATTACAATATTATTACATAATTTGTATTGGATGTTCAAGGGCAAATTATTATTACTATTCCAGCATCACCTACATGACATCTCTACTTCTTGAATCTTTTTACTCCCCTCAAGACTCTGGAGTACCTCAGAAGTAGATGAAATTGAGTTAATTTAGGAATAAAATCATTTTTGTTATTATATGGATATTTTCATACTCTAAATAAAATCCCGAAAAATCATCTTTTTCTCTTTCTAACAATATTTATTATTGCTACCAAATAAAAAAAAAGTTAATGAAGTGGAAGAAACATTATTTCCTCTACTTTCAAAAGTTTACGAAACAAACAAAAAAAGAAGTACTTCCGCTACTTCCTAATTCATAATTTCAGAAGTAATAGATTTGTTTTACTTCTTACTTCTAATACATTTTATCAACCAAACATGCCCGCATAAAAAACCCACCAGAATAACATCCTTTGACTAGAATCAAGAATCACAAATATAAAAAAAACAATAAAAAAATATAAACAGAATTGTAACAAAATTGAAGAGAATATCACACGACATCCAATTCCTCCTTCAACCTCCTAACCAATTGGGTGTCATGTCTCGCTCTATAATTTGCTATAATTTGCAAAAAGTAAAAATAAAAATCTAAGTAAAGTTATAAAAAAAAAATATCTCAATCAAATCCCCCCCTTCATCATCCCTCTGATCCCTCACTAATCTCCTCAATCCTCTCGACCAAAACACTAACGCTAGGCCTCCTTCCTGGCTCAACTGCAGTGCATTGGAGTGCAATGTCCACCAACATCAGCATATCCCCATGCCTCTCCTTCTCCGCAACAATCTCCAAATCCAAGACGTCCGTCGACCAGTCGCAACTAATCGCCGATCTAACCCACGACGGCAAATCCCCGTCGTGGTCCTCGGGAACTTGCCCCGTGATGATCTCAAGGAGTACCAGACCGAAGCAGTAGATGTCAGTTTTATGGTTGAGTTTTTTCCCTTGAGAGAACTCCGGTGAGGATCGGATGGCAAGGTCTTGGGCGAGGTGGGGGGAGGGGAAGAGTGGGAGGAGGCCGAAGTCGGTGAGTTTCGGGTGGTGGCGGTCGTGGATGAGGATGCTGGAGGTTTTGAGATTTGAATGTGGGACTCTATGAGAGGGGAGAGAGTGGTGGAGGTAGGCTAAGGCTTTTGCTATTCCTTTTGCAATTTTTAGGCGGGAAGACCAGTTTAAAGGGAGTCTTCCTACTCCCCTGTTGCCTGTCATAAGATAAAAACACGTAATGTCAGTGTAGTATTTGGAAACTGCGCGTACAATGTATATGACGAGCATTAGTTAAGGAATACATACATACATACGTACATGCGTACGTATATACGTACGTACATACGTACGTACATACATACATATGAGCCGTCAGTAGATAGTGGGGTTGTAAAACTCATCTACTAGTCACATCAGAGCAAGTGAGCCTCACAATTCTCATCTCTTGGCGGCTTATTTTGTAAAATGAGTTGTCAGCTCATACTCATTGCCCCATTATGAAGAAATTGTGCCATATAAATAATTGTTAAGAAATACGTATATGGTATGCTATGGCACTACTTTTTGTATCCTTGTAATTCTGTGTACATTGACATGTACTTGGATGTTGTGTTATGTTGTGTGCATATTTGGTTCATTCCCTAGAAACTATTACTCCATGGTTTGCGATAACCTCCTTTTAATATGGAGCAAGTAGTCATTTGTAACTCATAAACTTTTATTTACCATATGAACCTAGACAGCCTTATCTTCATGAGATATGCACATGTCACGCGATTATCATATGATCCCAATGTGTTGCAGAGAGGTCCAATGATATTTCAATGTATTGCAGAGAGATCCTCTGTTCTTGTAAGGTTTTAAAACATACCCTCTCTCTGCAGTGCGTGTATAGATAATGGAAAAAAAATAGCTTTGTTTGGACATCAGAATGTTAACACTAACAAAATTTCAGAGATGTATAGGCAATTAACCGTACTAGGGCTTATCTATGGCACAAACCAAACGCTAAGGAGAAGAAGCTTACCATGTAATAGATGAGACAAGCTCCCATCACCAACATGCTCATAAACCACCAGCTTCTCATCCTTGGAGTAATAAAAAGCAATTATCTCCACAAGATTTTCATGTCTCAACGCACCAAGAATCTCCATCTGCTGAACAAAATCCTTCCTACTCGATCCACTCACAACTTTGAGCCTCTTCACTACCACAATGTTGCCTTGCTCCAGCGTTGTTCGATACGTAGTCCCAAGTTTTGACTTCCCTATAACTTCTGCTGAAGATCTTAAGAGCTCGTCGAGATTGAAGAGCTGCCTGCTCTTGTCAAAGAACTCTAGGCTTTCGAGTTTGCTTGTTCCTTCCACGGAGAATGAACCTCTTGGTCTGCTGACAGGGAATTCTGAAGAAGTTTCCCCTGCAATCAGAGTTTACATTATTAAAATTTTGATATTGAAAAAGTGACTGAAGAAAGGGGAAAGTAAAGAAATTATGTTCTTGATAGTATTTATAGCTTATATTGTATTGATCCAACCATAGACAGCCTCTGGACATGATCGCGAAGTCTAATTGGAACTAGATACATTTACTTCAACAGTATTTCATTCTAAACCATTTGATGCTAAAATTGCCTTTTAAATGAAGTTTCAGTATTCATAATTCGACTAGCAATCAACAAGTCTAACTGTGTAAATGCATACATTTTTAGTGCCAAGGATGAGAATTATGTGCATAAATTTTCGATACCAGATTGATGTAAGACAACTATAAAAGAGAAAAGTTGAATGCTGGAATTATGTCTGGATGTTACATACCTAAAACTTCACGCTTCTTCATTGTTTCCTTTTTGCGATTTCGCTTATAATGACACAAACAACACAAAACAATCATAGCAAGAGCCATCACCCCACAAACTCCGATGACAATCAAAACCCAGTTCTCCAATTTCTTCGTTCTTGACGGCCCTGAAGATGGCGATGGCATAATTGATGGAGGAACAATTGAAGGCGAAGGCGAAGGCGATAACCCTCGACATGGCTTATTCAAAGGTCTCCCACAAAGCCTCAAATTATGGTCAAATGAACTAGCCTTAAACCTCTGCAGCACACTAGTCTCAGGAATTTTACCCTCTAAAAAATTATACGACACATTGAACTCCATCAAGCTCTTCTGATCAAAAGATGGAATCTTTCCATTCAAAAGGTTATCTTGAAGCTCTAGCCTTGTTAATCTCGGCAAAGCCACAAAATCTTCCGGGATTGAGCCTGAAAATTTATTTCTCGCCAGAGAAACAAATTTCAGGTTATTTAGACCCTGCAGGGTTGGAATATCACCATGAAGTGCATTATCGCTCAAGCTCAGGTTTTCGAGGTACGCGACGTGTTGAAGAGATTTCGGCGGGAGGGACCCTGTCAGTTGAATCCCGGTGAGGTTTATACCGACGACGTGGGAGTTGAAGCAAGTGATACCGATCCATCTGGTTTGGTTCTCAAAGCAAGGAGGGCCTGTCCACTTAGAATGTAGGTTCGCCGTCGAAGTCAAGGAATCGCGAACATATAGAAGATCTTCGCGCTCTAAGTGATAGAAACCGGAGGCATGGATCGATTTTGATGATGAAAAGAGGAGGAAGATGAAGAGTTTAGAGAACAGGTCCATGGTGCACATTCAAGTTCAAGCTTCTGTGAATGGAGAAGGAAAATTCTATACGAGATTGGCGCCTGCTGTATTTAGAATGCGGTGCCTGAGTGTGCAAGGCAAGGTAAAAAGATCAGAAGCAAACGGAGGGATGAAGGAATCATCATATTTTAATCTCTTCATCTCTTTGTTTTCTAGTTTTGAAGTTTATTTCTTTAAATGCTGCGTTGGATTTGGGATGAGATATTGTTTTTTTTTTCCCTTTTTTTTCTTTTTAAAAGATACTAAAGTGAAAACTTTAGAAAGCAAATAGTATAAAGCTTTGAATTAGACTGTATTTTTTTTTTTTGCCACTTTGCAAATACTTAGCTAGTTAGGTACGAGATGAGGTGGTTAGGATGTATGTAGTTAAGCACCAAATTAAATGATTAAACATCTCAAATAAGGAGATGAGAAACTATGGTGGATACATTATTAGCAAGGTTTTATTTGGATGGAGTTGTTATGGTTCTTGTTATGGTTATCTCTTTACTCAACGGGTTAACTTTTTTTTTGAAACTCGTATCAGCCCTTGAAATAAGTTCGATTAGGTCCAATTTCCTTTTCTCCTGATTTAGAATTAAGTTGGTTAGATTTAGCCAGGTAGTTAATTTAAAGAATATAGTTAGCATATACTTTACTTGTGTACAATTTAAGGAATGTAGTTAGCATATACTTCAGTTGCGTAGCGGCGGACTAATTTAATTAGCGCAATTCGGTTAAGTGCTGTAGTACTTTTTTAGGATAATTAACTTAAAAAGAACGGCTTAGTTACAGTAATTGGGAATTGGAAATTTAAATACCCGATAGTCTCCCTAACTATGTACTTATATACCCCCCACTGCTTTTAAATTTTACACTTTACTACCCTCATTTTTGCAAACGCGCGAGTCTATCCAAAAAATACCTCATTTTTGCAAACGCGCGAGTCTATCCAAAAAATATCGTCATTTGAAACTCGCCTGCTAATTTTAGAACATTTTTCAAACGTTAATATTTGTTAAATTTAATGTTAAACCCATTAAATTTCTATTTTAAATTAAAATTACTATAGTTTTAGCAATAAATCTAAAAAATTTAAGGGTTAAAAAATACTAAGATTAGCATGTGTGACATAGGAATTTCCCGGGGAAAATCCTCACATTTGCATTTCTGCGTATTAAAATGTAAAATTTAAAAACTTAAGGGTACACAGGGGATGCCAAACACAAGTGAGAGTATGTAAGTGCCAAACGCAGGAAACTATAGGGTATTTAAGTGCAACTAAGCCAATTTTTTTAAAAAAAACACCCTACACGAGTAGCAATTATAACTGTTATCTTTACAGTTGTCCTGAGGCATTCAACATTGAAGCATTCAACATTGAAGCATTCAAGAACGCGAAAAGGGCACCAAAATGCATTGAGTTAAAAAAAAGCTTTCATCTCAAACAAACAATTGAATAATAGCAGCAAAACGCACAGTTAAACTTGATGAAAAGCAATTTCTAAGAGAATTGCTCAGAATATTTGACAAGATCAGCATTACCCATTTCCATCCCACAAGATCGAACAATAGCTAGCTGACTCACAAACAATATCTACCAAGATACAGTGCTCTATAGTAACTGAAATTACCTATTGCACACCATCAAAGAATCCCTAATTACCTGAAACACACTACCAAGAAATTCTTCGCATAATGGAATTTTATCTACTTTCTTCATATCAATATGAGGATGCAAGGCATAGAACATAAATATTACCATTTACACAACCCAGAGAGGACTACAAAATTTCTTCAATCTAGAGAAGAATACCAGGGGGAAAGCAAGCTCTTCTATGTTTGGCAGGTAGTTTTTGCATGAATTGCTTCATATAGCCTATTCGTCTCTTTTAAGGGTATTAAACTTTCATTTGATCCGAATTCCCTTCATCGGCCTCTTCCTCATCATGATCATCGACCATTTTTT
>BQKN01065253.1:122330-161706 GCA_022839385.1 Asparagus kiusianus
CTAGAGAAAATGGGGAAAAGACAATTTCCCTAGTATTTATGTTTTTTTCAAACAAAATGGCGTAGCATGTCCCATGAGTATCTAAAAAATAAAAATAAATATCTGTTAATATATCCAACTGGATCTTAGTTGATGTGAGCTTAATCAATTTTTTATGCTTTTTTAAAAAATTAGATTTTGGTCCACAATATCCGGTGTATCTTCCATTATGAGCCCACTAAGTATTATATGTTTTGCTTTAATGTTGGCCTTAGAGTGAGGATGAAGTCAATAAGACAATAATACTCTGCAACAGACAACCCATGCTGAGGCACAAAGGTCAATTATGACCATTTCTAAGAAAGATAAAAAGAATTTACGCTAAATAACCATAGAAACCACCTAAAATATGGTTATTTTAGGAGAATCGCCTTTCATTTTTTTAATTTATATGTAAATCACCTTTAAAGTGGGTTTTTATTCCAATCAACCATCTCTAAGTTAAAATTTTCACCAAAATTACTAAAAATGTACATGAAAACTCACATTCAAAAGCCATTGACTCACTTCATTAATGTTTAGGTCCACTTAGAATACAAGTCACATACTATATGTTAGATCTAATATTTGAGATCTAAATCTTAAAGTCATGATTAATTCAAAGAGATTAACAAGAATCAAAATGTGCAGAAGCATATACCTGAATCCATTGAGGAAAATCTGATTAGGGTTTTGATGATCTTCTAACCTTAGGGTTTCTCCCTTAATGTATCTCTTTAGATGGGATAAGAGAATGAGAGTGGTTAATCCTAGATTAGGGATCATAACCACATATATATAGGTGTTGTACATTTATAATTTGGTCCCTCATCAAATTACAATTACAACCTGGTATCTGCACATATAACCCCATGATTTATTTAAATACCCATTAACCCAAATTAATTGATCACTTTAGTGGGTTATCCTGAATGATAGCAATACACACAAATTAATCATATGTGCCCACAAATAGATTTAATTAGATTTAAATCCAACAATCTCCCACTTGGGCACCATATGACTCCTTAAGGTGTGTATAACCTTATGAGCTCAAAACCGCTATCACTGAAAAGGTATTTCCGAACAATCTCGTCCATTGACTATACCAATATAGGATCAAAGCGGCCTTCATCACATTTATTGTGATTCGACCCATCAATGGTCACATATACCAATACAATCAAACGACATAGATCAATCATGGATGTGCAACATGAAAATTACATGCAATGTGATCAGTACATGTTTATTTTTAACTGGTCCTACTTTAGTAAGGTCAAAACCAAACATAATGTAACAGAGTGTCTTAACTTAATACTTTATTCTGATCAGACAATACAACCAAACACAAAGCACCAAAAAATTACAAACTCCCACTAAATCATGATATCCTCTAATATCACCACACCTATATGAGCAGTGTGCTCATGAAAGACCTTGGGTGTCAATCCCTTAGTAAGAGGATCAGCTATCATGGAGTTTGTCTCAATGTGCTCTATGGATATCTGTCCACTCTGTAGCCTTTCTTTCACAACCAGGAACTTAATGTCAATATGTTTTGACTTAGTTGAGCTCCTGTTGTTATTGAAATACATTACTGCAGATTTATTATCACAATATAACCTTAATGGTCTTTCCATATTTTCCAAAATGCACAGTCTTGTGACAAAATTTCGCAACCATATTCCATGATTTGATGCCTTATAGCAAACTACAAACTCTGCTACCATAGTGGAGGAAGCTACGAGTGTCTCTTTAACACTTTTCCATGATATAGCTCCTCCTATTAACATATAAATGTAGCCTGATATAAACTTTCTGCTATCTTGGCATCCAACAAAATCAGAATCAGAGTACCCAATGACCTCCAGCTGTTTTGATTTTCTGTATGTGAGCATATAATCTTTTGTTTTGTGAAGATACCTCATAACCCTTTTGACTGCTATCCAATGATCCATACCATGGTTGCTTAAATATCTGCCTAACATCCTAATAATGTACGCAATATCCAGACGCGTACATACCTGAGCATACATTAGACTTCCTACAACTGAAGCATAAAGAATCTTCTGTATTTCCTGAATTTTAAGGTTGTCTTTAGGGCACTGATTGAAATTAAACTTGTCTCCTTTAGCCACAGGGGTGTCTCCTGGTCTCCAGTCTTGCATGCCAAACCTTTTAAGTACTTTATCATTAGTGATAATCCAAGAATACCTCGAGAGCGATCTCGATGTATTTGGATTCCTAATATAAAAGAGGCATCACCAAGATCTTTCATCTCAAAATTCTTTGATAGAAATCTCCCACAGAACCAGAAACATGCCTATATCATTAGTGGCAAGCAACATGTCATCGACATACAGAACCAGAAAAATATAATTACTCCCACTGAACTTGTGATATACACAGTCATCAACAATGTTCATTTTAAAACCGAATGAGATAATTATTTATTGAAACTTGTAATACCATTGACGAGGAGCTTGTTTGAGTCCATAGATAGATTTCCTTAATTTGCAAACCATATTCTTTGGGTCTCCTGACATAAAATTTTCTGGTTGCACCATATAAATTATCTCATCAATGTCACCATTAAGAAATACAGTCTTAACATTCATCTGATGTAACTCAAGATCATAATGAGCAACAAGTGCCATGATTATTCTGAAAGAGTCTTTCGATGAAACCGGAGAGAAAGTTTCTGTATAACCAATGTCTTACTTTTGAGTAAAGCCTTTAGCTACAAGACGTGCCTTATACCTCTCCACATTACCATTTGCATCCCGCTTGGTTTTAAAAATCCATTTACAACCAATTGGTTTTACACCTTCTGGCAATAGGACAAGTTCCCAAACCTTATTGTCTTGTATAGACTTGTACTCTTCATTCATGGCATCAATCCACTGTTGAGAGTTAGAACTTTTCATGGTCTAAGAGAAGTTGATTGGATCATCTTCTAACATTCCATTACTTTCCTCATGTTATTAGAGAAATACAATATAATCGTCCGAAATAGTATTTCTCCTTTCTTTCGTGGATCTCCTTAAAGGCACTGGTTCTTAAGGTTGTTGAGTTTGTTCTTCTAGAACAGAGAGTTATTCAACATTATCATCTTGAGGTTCCGGATTTACTTCTTGAGCAACAACAGGTATAGTAACCTGAATATTATCAAAAGTAACTGTATTGATTAGATCTGAAGCCAATTCATCCTCAAAAGCAATGTCTCTAACCTTATTTCTCCCCCCAAACTCAACATCCTCAAATAATGTTGTTGTTCCCGTCTCAAAAATATTCCTGAGTGTGGGATCATAAAACTTATAGCACCTAGAGTGTTCAGAGTACCCAATAAAGTAGCCACTAACTGTTTTGGAGTCTAATTTCTTTTCATTTGGCCTGTAAGGCCTTGCCTCAGCTGGACATCCCTAAATATGTAAGTGCTTTAAACTGGGCTTTCGACCAGTCCAAAGCTCATAATGTGTTTTAGCAACTGCTTTACTTGGCACTCTATTCAGAATGTAAGCTGCTATCTTTAGTGCTTCTCCCCAGAGTGACTCTGGTAAAGAAGAATGAGCAATCATACTTCTTACCATATCCGTAAGAGTCATGTTTCGTCTTTCAGCTACACCATTCATGCTAGATGAACCCGGCATGGTGTACTGTGGGACGATACCATATTTCTCTAGGTATCTAGCAAATGGCCCTAAACGTTGTTCACCTGAACCATCATATCTGCCGTAGTACTCACCACCACGATCAGATCTAACGGTTTTAATTATTCTGTTGAGTTGATTCTCAACTTCAGCTTTATATGCTTTGAACATGTCCAGAGACTCAAATTTTTCATGAATAAGATATAGGTACCCATAACGTGAGTAATCGTCTATGAATGATATAAAATATTATTGACCATTCCAGGATACCGTAGGGAATGGCCCACAAATATCCGTATGTATCAATTCTAAAACATCTGAAGATCTGTTGGCACTTAATCTCTTAACTTTGGTATGTTTTTCCTTGATATATTCAACACATACATCGAAGTCCGAAAATCAAGGGAATTCAAAATGCCATCAGACACAAGACGCTCAATTCTACCTTTTGAGATATGACCCAAGCGCTTATGTCATAATATTACCGAATTTTCCTTATTTAATTTACGCTTAGTACCACGTGATTCTGCATGAAAGGATTCATTATAAGAAGCAATTGTATCGAACAAATATAGGTTGTCATAAATACTTGACTGTTTCCGAATGAACAAGAATAACATGATTTGTCCAATACATAAACTGAAATCAAATTCCGTCTAAAAGACGGTACTACAAATGTATCTTTCAAATCCAAATAAGAACCAGTTCCTAATAGCAACCTAAAGTGCCCAATTGCTTCCACATCTACCGATTATCCGTCGCCCACAAAGATGTGTCTTTCAACATCACTTGGCTTTCGATAGCTCAGGCAACCCTGCATAGAAACACTTATGTGAGTAGTAGCACCAGAGTCTAACCACCAAGTGTTTCTAGGTACTGAAGCTAAATTAACCTCAGAACAGACCAAAGTAAGGAACGTACCCTTATTAGCACGTCAGGCGTGATATTTGGTACAATCCTTCTTTACGTGTCTAGGCTTGTTACAGAAGAAACAACCCTGATTATCCTTATGTTATTTCTTCTGAACTGGACCCTTAGCAGCTTCATTATCATTTTTTTTTTCTTGCTCTTATCCTTAGAGGCATAGGCCAAATGAGCATTTTCTGTCTTATCTTGCTTCAACCTGTCTTCTTCTTGCACACAGTATGAAATGAGCTCATTTAGAGTCAATTTCTCCTTTTGGCAGTTATAACTGACCTTAAACTGATTGAATTGTGCAGGAAGAGACAACAGAACCAGATGCACTAATAACTCATCACAAAGATCGAGTTTAAGTGTCTTAAGCTTTAAAGCAATATGAGATATTTCCATAATGTACTCCCTGATATTTTCTTTGCCCTTATACTTCATTGAAATCAAGAGAGCTAAAAGCGTGCTTATTTCTACCTTATCGTTTTTCGCAAAATGTTTCTTAATTTCGGCAAAGAAATCTTTAGCCTTAGTAATCCCTTCGGATTCTATGCCACTGAAGGCTTCCGGAACGCCGCGCTTAATGATCATAAGACTCATGTGATTTGAACTATTCCACTTCTCATACTCCTTCATTGCATTAGGAGTGTTATTCGCATTGAGAGGTTGAGGTTGTTAAGTTCTTAATGTAAGGTCTAGATCCATGCACCCAAGAACAATTAATATGTTTTCTTTCCAAATCTTGAAATTTATCTCATTGAGCATGGGAATTGAGTTGATGTTAGCAGAAATTATTGTAGCAAATGTATTAGCTGAAATAAACAAAAGATACTCACATCATTAACCGTAATTTGTAATCAATAAAATTCAAATAATGACAAATCCCATCTCAAGATATCTAGCACAACATTAATATCAAGTCTTTGGACAGTAACATTAACTTGTAATTGATACCTTGTTGCAATGATCAAACATTAACAATAACTCATGTCAAATAATGAAACTATCTTTGGATCGATTCATTATTCACATGTAAACCTTATAATTGTCACACATTTATCATCACAGATGTGTATGCAGTCTAAATAAATATTAACCTTCCTTTGGGCCGATTAAATATTTATACGAAAGCATACACACAAACATCTCACATTCTTCATGAACAATCTACACAAGAGAGGTTACTTTGGCAACTTCTTGTTTTAATTAATCAATTGGAGTGAGAGACAACCTTAATACCTTAGTGTCATAATATTTGAGTTAAATAATTGACTAACTACCAAAATTAATTCAAATTAAACAACTTAATTTGAATTAGAAGAATTTTCCATAGCTTAATTAGGGCTCATAACTTAATTGAATAAATTAAGTATACCAAAGTGGACCCATAATTTAATATGAAAACCCGAGGCTTAATCATAGTGAACACGAAGTCCTCTTGACTTCGAACGCGAGGTTCATTTGCATTGAGTACAAGACTCACCTAAGAACAAACGCGAGGTTCTTTTGAAAAATGAACGTGATGTTCAACTTGAGAATGAATGCAAGATTCGTTTTGAAAATGAACGCGAAGTTCGACCTGAGAATGAACGCAAGGTTCGACTTGAATTGAGCGCGAGGCTCACCTGAGAACGAACGCGAGGTTCGACTTGAATTGAGCGCGAGGCTCACCTGAGAACGAACGCGAGGTTCGACTTGAATTGAGCGCGAGGCTCACCTTAGAACGAACGCGAAGTTCGTTTGAATTGAGCGTATGACTCACCTTAGAATGAACACGAAGTTCGTTTGAATTGAACACGAGGCTCACCTTAGAACGAATGCGAAGTTCGTTTGAATTGAGCGCGAGGCTCACCTTAGAACAAACACGAAGTTCGTTTGAAACTTTCAAGCCTCGCCAAAAATTAAGGTAACCACCTCCTTAATTCTCGCACATTTTTACGCACGAACCCTTAGGGTTTCATTCTGAAACCGCCGTCGCTATTGCTCCTGCACCCAAGGTCGAAACCCTAGGGTTTTCTGACGCCGCCGTCGCTGTCGGAGTCGAAAGCGAGGCCGCCAACGATACTTCGCCGGCGAGGAGCATAGGACCAACGATCAAACAAAATAGATCCAAAAATTCCTCGATTTTATTTCAAAATCAGATCCAGAATAAACGATGACCTTTTTTTTATTCAAAATTGAAAGAAAAACCAAACAAAAAAGAAAATCTTTACTGTTCACCCGAAAAAACGTGACCGTTCATCTGAAAATAATAAACGTTACTGTTCATCCGAAAAAGCCAACAAATGTTACTGTTCATCCGTGAACAGATCTGAATAAAACACAAATTAAGATCGAAGAACCCTAAATTTAATCTTAATCTCTTAGAACAAAGCAACGGTGGCTCTGATACCACTTGGTAGATCTAATATTTGAGATCTAAATCTTAAAGCCATGATTAATTCAAAGAGATTAACAAGAATCAAAAGGTGTGGAAGCAGATACCTGAATTCATTGAGGAAAATATGATTAGGGTTTTGATGATCTTCTAACCTTAGGGTTTCTCCCTTAATGTATCTCTTTAGATGGGAATAAGAGAATGAGAGTGGCTAACCCTAGATTAGGGACCATAACCCTATATATATAGGTATTGTATATTTGTAATTTGGCCCCTCATCAAATTATAATTACAACCTGGTATCTGCACATATAACCCCATGATTTATTTAAATATCCATTAACCCAAATTAATTGATCATTTTAGTGGGTTATCCTGAAGGATAGCAATACACACAGATTAATCATATGTGTCCACAAATAGATTTAATTAGATTTAAATCCAACACTATAAACTTGTATTTTCTTTTTCTTTTTCTTTTTTTTGGGTTTTTAGTTAAGATTTTGCTAGGCAGTCGTTACTTAGAACAAAAATCTACTTTAAAGTTGGCTTATGTATAAATTTAAAATAAAAAAGAGTCTATGTAAAATGACTCTTTTCGAAGGTGGTTTCTTGAGAGGGGGGTGGGGGGACCCATTTTTTATGCCTAAGAGCCTAGTTGCAGGGTTTTTTTTCTCTATTAGCTAGTGTTTTGTATTATTCTTTTTTTTCCTTACTTCACCACTTAATTAGTACAAATAGCTAAAAATGAGTATGATCGTAATATATGTATTAAAAAATGACCATTAAAGTTTATACTCCAACATGTGCTACATTTCTTTCTTCCATTTTTTATAGATATCATTGTTGTATAGAATATAACAAGTATTTTGTCTGTGCTCGCACAAGTGAGTTTTACATGTAGAATAAATAATATAGAATGGGTAGTGGAAATTTAATCTGTATCATTAACTTAGAATGATAAGTATTTGTTTTTTAATATATAAATTGTTTGGTCTCTTCGGATTTCTTTTTTTACTCATGTGCATGTGCTTTTAAATTGAATTGAATAGAATTTTTTGAACTGTTGTTTCTTTATTTATATTTTTATATATACTCAAATTTGTATGGATATGAGTAAACAAATGACTCTTACTAACGACTTACAGCATGTATATTATTAAAAGAAAAATTCTTTAAGGACCCAAAATATGGGACCAATAGGGGGGACAAGTGAGGTGTCCCCCTCCTATTGGATAATGAGTTGGCCATCATTAATGATGGCTAACTCATTATCCAATAGGAGAGGGACACCTCACTTGTCCCCTTTATTGGTCCCATATTTTGGGTCCCTGTAGCAAAGCTCTTATTGAAAGGGTAAACCTCTTAACTTTGGACAATTATATATCAGAGCGCCCCCCCCCCCCCGAACTTTCATATTATCAGAAACATCCTTTAGCTTTGAGATTTTATCATAAACCCCCTACTTCCCTAAGTAGGTGATTTCATGATAACCCCTAAACTTAAGTAGGGTTTCTAATATTTTGAAAGTCAAGTGGGGTTTTTTTTTATAATCATCCAAACTTAAAGAGGAGTTTTATGATACTTTCTCTTGTTAAAATTAGATAATCTGAGCTACATATTTTCCTTCAAATAGTTCAAAGCTTAAAAGAAATTCAGAATAAGGGAGTGTATGGCTTTTATTTAAAAATTAAAATTCAAAATTGGATAGTTTAACTGCAAGTCTCTTCCTTACAATATTCCTCTTTATTCATAATTTTCTAAGATGAAAAGAGAAAAAGAAAAAATGGCTTTCAAAATGAGCGTGTGGATAGTTTTTATTTCAGAATTAGGCACTTTAACCATCAAATACTTCATTGTAATATCCCTCATTTTTACAATATTTAAAATAAAAAAGGATATAAAAAAGTCGGCACTCCTTCTGTGATCACCAAATATAAAATATCTCTTCAATTTAGGAATCATGAAAATTTTGACAGTCAACAAGGTCATTTTATGTTGAAGTTTTATTATTAAAACTTTTAACATTTCGATGAGAACATGAAGCAATCAAATAAAAAGTTGTAGTTAGATGAGATTTAAAGTCTTCACATATTGATTTAATCTAAAATAATCACATGCTTAAATATCAATCTTGGTATAAAAATAAGTAAAGATAGGATATAAAATTGATAATATTTTAAGGGGCTGTTTGTTTAGCTAAAATACATGAAAAACTATTATAGGAAACTTATTTCCTATAATAGTCTTCTTTTCTTTGTTTGACTCCCTTTTTAAAACTAATAAAAGAGATAGGGGTGCCACTATGTTATTGGATGATGTGATGTTAGATCTAAATAAAACTTGAGATCTAAATCATAAAGACATGATTAATTCGAAGAGATTAACAATAATCAAAAGGAGCGGAAGCTTATACTTGAATCCATAGATGAAACTTGAGATGAGTTTTGGATCTTCTAACCTTAGGGTTTCTCTAGCCAAATTTCTCTCTAGATGGGGGTAAAGAGAATTAGAGAATGCAACCCTAGATTAGGGACCATAACCCCTTATTTATAGATGTTGTACATTTACAATTTAGCCCCTCATTAAATCACAATTATAACCTGGTATCTGCACATATAACCCCATGACTTATTTAAATACTCATTAACCCAAATTAATTGATCACTTTAGTGGGTTATCCTGAAAGATAGCAATACACATTGATTAATCATATGTGCCCACAAATAGATTTATTAGATTAAATCCAACAATCTCCCACTTGGGCACCATATGATTATTTAAATTGTGTATAACCTTATGAGCTCAAAATTGCTATCACTGAAAAGGGTATTTCCGAACGATCTCGTCCATTGACTATATCAATATAGGATCAAAGCGACTTTCGTCACATTTATCGTAACTAAACCCATCAATGGTCACATATACCAATACAATCAAATGAAATAGATGAAACATGGATGTGCAGCATAAAAATTACATGCAATGTGATCAGTACATGTCTATTTTTAACTGGTCCTCCTTTAGTGAGGTCAAAACCAAACATAATGTAACAGAGTGTCTTAACTGAATACTTTATTCTGATCAGATAATACAACCAAACATAAAGCACCATAATTACAAACTCCCACTAAATCATGATATCCTCAAATAATACCACACCCATATGAACAGTATGCTCATGAAAGACCTTGGATGGTAATCCCTTAGTAAGAGGATCAGCTATCATGGAGTTTGTCCCAATGTGCTCTATAGGATTCTGTCCACTCTGTACCCTTTCTTTCACAACCAGAAACTTAATGCCAATATGTTTTGACTTAATTGAGCTACTGTTGTTATTGGAATACATTACTACAGATTTATTATCACAATATAACCTTAGTGGTCTTTCAATATTTTTCAGAATGCGCAGTCCCGTGACAAAATTTCGTAGCCATATTCCCTGATTTGATGCCTCATAGCAAGCTACAAATTCTGATGCCATAGTGGAGGAAGCTACGAGTGTCTGTTTAACATTTTTTTATGATATAGCTCCTCCTGCTAACATATAAATGTAGCCTGATGTAGACTTTCTGCTATCTTGGCATCCAACAAAATCAGAATCAGAGTACCCAATGACCTCCAGTTGATCTGATTTTCTGTATGTGAGTATATAATCTTTTGTTTTCTGAAGATACCTCATAACCCTTTTGACTGCTATCCAATGATCCATACCAGGGTTGCTTAAGTATCTGCCTAACATCCCAACAATGTATGCAATATCCGGACACGTACATACCTGAGCATACATTAGACTTCCTACAGCCGAAGCATAAGGAATCTTCTGCATTTCCTGAATTTCAAGGTTACCTTTAGGGTACTGATTAAGACTAAACTTATCTCCTTTAGCAACAGGGGTATCTCCTGGTCTGCAACCTTGCATGCCAAACCTTTTAAGTACTTTATCGATATAGCTCTTTTGTGATAATCCAAGAATACCCCGAGAGCGATCTCGATGTATCTGAATTCCTAATATAAAGAGGCGTCCCCAAGATCTTTCATCTCAAAATTCTTTGATAGAAATCTCTTGGTTTCGTACAACATGTCTATATCATTAGTGGCAAGCAATATGTCATCGACATACAGAACCAGAAAAATATACTTACTCCCACTGAACTTGTGATATACACAGTCATCAATAATGTTCATCTCAAAACCGAACGAGATAATTATTTATTGAAATTTGTGATACCATTGATGAGGAGCTTGCTTGAGTCCATAGATGGATTTCCTTAATTTGCAAACCATATTCTTTGGGTCTCCCGACACAAAGTTTTCTGGTTGCACCATATAAATCATCTCATCAATGTCTCCATTGAGAAATACAGTCTTAACATCCATCTGATGTAACTCAAGATCATAAATGAGCAACAAGTGCCATGATTGTTCTGAAAGAGTCTTTCGATAAAATCGGAGAGAAAGTCTCTGTATAATCAATGCATTCCTTTTGAGTAAAGCCTTTAGCTACAAGACGTGCCTTATACCTCTCCACATTACCATTTGCATCCCGCTTGGTTTTAAAAATCCATTTATAACCAATTGGTTTTGCACCTTCTGGTAATGGGACACGTTCCCAAACCTTATTGTCTTGCATAGACTTGTACTCTTCATTCATGGCTTCAACCTACTGTTGAGAGTTAGAACTTTTCATGGCCTGAAAGAAGTTGATTGGATCATTTTCCAACATTCCATTACTTTCCTCATGTTCTTGGAGAAATACAATATAATCATCCGGAATAGCATTTCTCCTTTCTCTCGTGGATCTCCTTAAAGGCACTGGTTCTTGAGGTTGTTGAGTTTGTTCTTCTGGAATAGAGAGTTGTTCAACATTGTCATCTTGAGGTTCCAGATTTACTTCTTGAGCAACAACAGGTATAGGAACCTGAATACTGTCAAAAGTAACTGTATGGATTGGATTTGAAGCCAATTCCTCCTCAAAACTAAGGTCTCTAACCTTATTTCTCCCCCCAAACTCAACATCCTCAAAGAATGTTGTTGTTCCCGTCTCAAAAATATTCCTTAGGTAGGATCATAAAACTTATAGCCCCTAGAGCGTTCGGAGTACCCAATAAAATAGCTGCTAACTGTTTTGGAGTCCAATTTCTTTTCATTTGGCTTATAAGGTCTTGTCTCAGCTGGACATCCCCAAATATGTAAATGCTTTAAACTGGGCTTTTGATCAGTCCAAAGCTCCTAAGGTATTTTAGCAACTGCTTTACTTAGTACTTTAGTCAGAATGTAAGTTGCTGTCTTTAGTGCTTCTCCCCAGAGTGACTCTGGTAAAGAAGAATGAGCAATCATACTTCTTATCATATCCTTAAGAGTCTTGTTTTGTCTTTCAGCTACACCATTCATGCTAGGTGAACCCGGCATGGTGTACTGTGGGACGATACCGTATTCCTCTAGGTATCTAGCAAATGGTCCTGAACGTTATTCACCTAAACCATCATATCTACCGTAGTACTCACCACCACGATCAGATCTATAGGTTTTAATTCTTCTGTTGAGTTGATTCTTAACTTCAGCTTTATAGGCTTTGAACATGTCCAGAGACTCAGATTTTTTATGAATGAGATATAGGTATCCATAACGTAAGTAATCGTCTATGAATGATATAAAATATTGTTGACCATTCCAGGATACCGTAGGGAATGGTCCACAAATATCTGTATGTATCAATTCTAAGACTTTCAAAGATCTGTTGGCACCTAATCTCTTAACTTTGGTCTGTTTTCCCTTGATACATTCAACACATACGTTGAAGTCCGAAAAATCAAGGGAATCCAAAATACCATCAGACACAAGACGCTCAACTCTATCTTTTGAGATATGACCCAAGCGCTTATGCCATAATGACGCCGAATTTTTCTTATTTAATTTACGCTTAGTACCACGCGATTCCGCATGCAAAGTTTCATTATAAGAAGCAATTGTATCAAGCAAATATAGGTTGTCATAAGTACTCAAGTAACCAGTTCCCATAATATTTGAATTAAAAGATAAACTGAATTGATTGTTTCCAAATAAAAAAGAATAACCTGATCTGTCCAATACAGAAACTAAAATCAAATTTCGTCTAAAAGACGGTACTACAAAATTATCTTTCAAATCAAAATAGGAACCAGTTCCTAACAATAACCTAAAGTGCCCAATTGCTTCCACATCTACCGATTGTCCGTCGCCCACAAAGATGTGTCTTTCAACATCACTTGGCTTTCGGTAGCTCAGACAACTCTGCATAGAAACACTTATGTGAGTAGTAGTACCAGAGTCTAACCACCAAGTGTTTCTAGGTACTGAAGCTAAATTAACCTCAGAATAGACCAAAGTAAGGAACGTACCCTTATCAGCACACCAGACGTGATATTTTGTACAATCCTTCTTTACATGTCCAGGCTTGTTACAGAAGAAGCAATCCTGATTATCCTTATGTTGTTTTTTCTGAACTGGACCCTTAGCAGCTTTATTATCATTCTTTCTTTTCTTGCCCTTACCCTTAGAGGCATAGGCCAAATGAGCACTTTCTGTCTTATCTTGCTTCAACCTGTCTTCTTCTTGCACACAGTATGAAATGAGCTCATTTAGAGTCCATTTCTCCTTTTGGCAGTTATAACTGACCTTAAACTGATTAAATTGTGCAGGAAGAGACAATAGAACAAGATGCACCAATAACTCATCACAAAGATCGAGTTTAAGTGCCTTAAGCTTTGAAGCAATATGAGACATTTCCATAATGTACTCCCTGATATTTCCTTTGCCCTTATACTTCATTGAAATCAAGCGAGCTAAAAGCGTGTTTGTTTCCACCTTATCGTTTTTCGCAAAATGCTTCTCAATTTCGGCAAGGAAATCTTTAGCCTTAGTAATTCCTTCGGATTCTATGCCCCTGAAGGCTTCCGGAACACCGCGCTTAATGATCATAAGACTCATGCGATTTGAACGCTCCCACTTCTCATACTCCTTCTTTGCATCAGGAGTACTATCCGCATTGAGAGGCTGGGGTTGTTCAATTCTTAATGCATAGTCAAGATCCATGCAGCCAAGAATAATTAATATATTCTCTTTCCAAACCTTGAAGTTTGTCCCATTTAGCATGGGAATTGAGCTGATGTTAGCAGAAATTATTGTAGCAGATGCATTAGCTGAAATAAAATAAAAAATACTCACATTAATAACCATAATTAGTAATCAACAAAACTCAAATAATGACAAATCTCATCCAAGATATCTGGTACAACATTAATATCAAGTCTTTGGACAGTAATATTAGCTTGTAAGTGATACATTGTTGCAATGATCAAACATTAACAATAACTCATGTCAAATAATGAAACTATCTTTGGACCGATTCATTATTCACATATAAACATTATAATTGTCACACGCTTATCATCGCAGATGTGTATACAGTCTAAATAAATATTAACCTTCCTTTGGGCCGATTAAGCATTTACACGAAAGCATACACACAAATATCTTACATTCCTCATGAACAATCTACATAAGAAAGGTTACTTTGGCAACTTCTTGTTTCAATTAAACAATTGGAGTGAGAGACAACCTTAATACCTTAGTGTCATAATATTTGAATTAAATAATTGATTAACTACCAAAATTAATTCAAATTTCCATAGCTTAAATAGGGCCCATAACTTAATTGAATAAATTAAGTATACCAAAGTGGACCCATAATTTAATATGAGAAGTCAAGCCTTAACCATATAGAACACGAAGTTCGCTTGACTTCGAACGCGAGGTTCGTCTGTATTGAGTACGAGACTCACTTAAGCATGAACGCGAGGTTCGTCTGAAAATGAACGTGATGTTCAAATTGAGAACGAACGCGAGGTTCGTTTGAAAAATGAACGCGAGGTTCGACTGAAAATAAACACAGGGTTCAACTTGAGAACGAACGCGAGGTTCGTTTGAATCGAGCACGAGGCTCGCCTGAGAATGAACGTGAGGTTCGAATTAAATTAAGCGTGAGGCTCACCTGAGAACTGAGCGCGAGGCTCACCTTAGAACGAACGTGAAGTTCGTTTAAATTGAGCGTGAGGCTCATCTTAGAACTGAGCGCGAGCCTCACCTTAGAACGAACACGAAGTTTGTTTAAATTGAGCGCGAGGCTCACCTTAGAACTGAGCGCGAGGCTCACCTTAGAACGAACGCGAGGTTCGTTTGATTTGAGCGCAATGCTCACTTAATAACGAACGCGAAGTTCGTTTGAAGCTTTCTGCTTCGCCAAAATTTGAGGTAACCAACTCCTTAATTCCCGCACGTTTTCATGCACGAACCCTTAGAGGGTTAAATCTGAAACCGCCGCCGCCATTGTTCCCGCACCCAAAGGTCGAAACCCTAGGGTTTCCTAACGCCGCCGTCGCCGTCGAAGTTGAGAGCGAGGCCGCCAGTGACACTTCACCGGTGAGGAGCACGGGATCAACGACCAAAACACAATAGATCCAAAAGAATTTCTTGATTTTATTTCAAAACAGATCCAGAATCGAAAAATGACTTTTCTTGATCCAGATCCAAGAAAAATCGTAGAAAAAACCAAAAATTAAAAAAAATTACTATTCACCGATGATTTTTTATTAACTGTTCATCCGTAAAAAGTTGTTACTGTTCATCCGTGGACAAAAACTGAATCCAAAACAATTAAGATCAAAAATCCTAATTTTAATCTTAATCTCTTAGAACAAATCAATGTGTCTCTGATACCACTTGTTAGATCTAAATAAAATTTGAGATCTAAATCATAAAACCATGATTAATTTGAAGAGATTAACAATAATCAAAAGGAACGGAAGCTTATACCTGAATCCATAGGTGAAACTTGAGATGAGTTTTGGATCTTCTAACCTTAGGGTTTCTCTAGCCAAATTTCTCTCTAGATGGGGGTGAAGAGAATTAGAGAATGTAACCCTAGATTAGGGACCATAACCCCTTATTTATAGATGTTGTACATTTATAATTTGGCCCCTCATCAAATCACAATTACAACCTGGTATCTGCATATATAACCCCATGACTTATTTAAATACCCATTAACCCAAATTAATTAATCACTTTAGTGGGTTATCCTGAAAGATAGCAATACACATTGATTAATCATATGTGCCCATAAATAGATTTATTAGATTAAATCCAACATGTGACTCATTTTTTAAGGAAATCTATTTCATGATTTATTTAGAAAATGGGCAGCAATCATCTTTTGATGCCCCCCCTCCCCCCGTCCCCTCCTTTTTTTTTCTAGGAAACCAACCAAACATGCTCTAAGAGGAAGTCAATTTTATATTTGATTTGACACATGTAAAATTTTACTTAAATGATTTTAAGATTAATTTTAAAAAACCTCCTCAACTATAGTGGGTGTCTCAGAAAGCCCCTCTCGACTACTTTAATTGGAGAAAACTCGAGAACCTCCCCTCCCTCAAGTTTAGCATATTATAGATAACCCCACTCGGCTTTAGAAAGTAGTGAAAGCCCTCTCAACTATGAGCTGTCTAACCCCCTTAACGCCTTTTAAAACTATAAAATAACTATGACACCTTTTTGAAAATCAACACATTTAGCTACAAAGAAACAACTAAGCTATAAAAATATATTGATTGATTTACAATGCTTCCTTTCTTTCTCTTATCCTAGAAAAAGTAGAATAATTTTTTTATGAGTGAGGGGTATTTTGATATTTTTTCAGTCATCCACTAGTCATGTGACATGCTAGAACTAATGGTGTTAGATTTCAAATCTTAAAGTGTGAAGAATCTAAAATGGGCTCAAACTTGAGAAGAGATACTTCAATTAAAATAGTTAAAGGGAGTTTTGTAAGACATGCCCCATATTTAAGGATGATTAAGTGAGAAAAAATTAGGGGAATTATTTCAAAATTTCATAGTTGATGGAGGTCATCTATAATATGCTCAAACTTGAGAGGTGTTTTCTCAAATTAAAATAGTTGACAATATTTTTTTGGGACACCCCAATAGTTAACGTGGGCTTTTCTAAACCTAGCCCTTGAGGCTCTCTACATTATTATTTTTTATTTCTACATTTAAATATATGATTATGAGATTTTCTTATGTCTAAGTATAAGAATTATAAAACATTTTATTATAGAATTTTCTAGTTACGGTAAAGTTATAATTTGATGAGGATTCTTGGGTAAATATAAGATTAGGTGTCTAGATGTAGCATTCGGTAATTTTTTGCAGAGAGCTTTGTCATAAATACAGCACATTCTTCAAAACGAGATGGAGGAGAAAATAAACACAAAACAAAATCCGTAATTACAAAAAAAAAACCATAGGGGCAGTTTCAATGCATAAGAGAATCCCAAAATAGGGATGTAGAATTTTTATTATTGTAATAAATACAGGATTCTTCAAAATAGGGAAGCTGTTGGAGTTGAAGCAAAAATAATTTGGAGAATATGACTTTTGCTTCCCCATTTTGAAGAATTTTTTGGGGAAGCTGTTGGAGATGCTCTTATCATATAACACATGTTAATTTTTTTGTGTTTAGGAGTTTCAATATTTTCTCTTTACTGGTGTGCACCCCGTGCAAAGCACGACTCCCTTTTTTCCTGCTACAATAATTCTTTTTGAAACGTTACATTAATTTTTTGTGGATGCTACAATATTTTTTTAAAATGCTACAGTACCCCCGTTTTTACTACAATAGTAATATATCATTCACTATAATATTTACTGTAGCATGAATAGTGAATTTTTGAATCATTCTATGTATACAGTAATACAGAGGAGTAGATATACAAAAAAAATTTATTTTTCTATTCTTTCTAACCGAAATCATAAACAACCTTTTCTATTCTGATCATTTTCTAAGTGAACTCTCAAACAGAGCGTAAGCGTGAATGTTCGTGCTGTTTCTTAAAAAAAGTATTATTTTCAGAAGTTCGCGTAAATAAATATATTGAACATGATCGGTTCAATGTGAAAGTTGCCGACTAGTACTAAACCTATGCTTATATTTATTAGGTATGATGTCAACCAATTGTATACTTAATGGTGTTTTAATCATATTTTAAGCAAAAACGAGGGATTTTTTAATGAGTAAAAAACCCTCTCATTGCAAATTTCGCAAATAAGATTATTTTGTTAATTAAGAAAATCTAGCTATCTTGTAACTATCAAATCTGATATAAAATTCTTCTGCGAGTCCGCACGAAATGGCGGGAAACAGGTCACCAACCAAGAATCCAACCGCGGGGAAAAATAATAATAAAAAATAACCAAAACCCTACTGTTAAGTGGGACCCATCGAAAAAATAAGAGACATTCGCATTACACGAGTGATTGTGACCTGTCACGACACGTAGATATCGCCGTGGCTACCTTATCCAAAAGAAATTTAAGAAAAAACACGCGGCTTAAAAAAAAAACAGAAGAAGAAATCATGTGTAGGGTGAGAAGCGCACGACAATTTATTGATGCTAATTTTAAAATGGACGAAAACCAACTTCCCTCAACACGCTAAACTGCACTTAGGGGCTGTTCGTTTGGCAAAAAAAACTGGGAAATCAAACAATAGGAAACCTATTTCCTATTATAATTAGTTTGAAGTTGTTTGGTTGGCTTAAAAAAGAAGGAAATTATAGAATAGGAGATTAGATGAGATGAGTTGTCACCTTATTATTGGATGATGTGAGTGATTTTTTAAAAAACTTGTTTTGAGGTTGTTTGGTTGGTTAAAAAAATAAGGAAATGAATTAGAGGTATATTATTGGATGATGTTTTGAGGTTGTTTGTGTTTGGTTCGTTTTTAAAAATAAGAAAATAGATGAGATGAGATGAGTTGGAGATATATTATTGGATGATGTGACACGTACTTAAGAAAATTGATTTCTTGTTTTTTTTGAGGAAATGGATGGAAAGGAATGTTTAATGAGATGAGATGAGTTGTCACAATATTATTGGATGATGTGTGTAATTTTTAAAAATGAGATAAAATGAGATGTGATAGTTGGATGATGTGACACATTTCTTTTGTTTGGTTTATTTTTAGGGCCTGTTCGTTTGTCTATAAAAAAGTGGGAAATCAAAGAAATAGAAAAGTGGGAAATCAAAGAATTGTTTTGGGAGTGTTTGGTTTGCTAAAAAAAAGGAAATCAAAGAAATGGAGATGAAATGAGATGAGTTGTCACATTATTATTGGATGATGTGAGTGGTTTTTTAAGAAAACTAGTTTTGATGTGTTCGGTTGGCAAAAAAAATAAGGAAATGAATTATAAGAAACCTATTTCCTGTAGTTTTCTTGTTTTCTTTTGTTCGGTTCATTCTTAAAAATAAGAAATGAAATGAGATGAGATGAGTTGTCATTGTATTATTGGGTGATGTGAGGAAAGTTTAAGAAATGTGTTTTCATAACTTTTTGGGATGAAATGAAAGAAATGAAATGTTAATGAGATGAAGTGAATTGTTATATTATTTTATTGGATGATGTGAGTGATTTGAAATGATGAAAAGAGATGAGTTGAGTGATGTTTGGATGAAAATAATATTTTATTAGGGTGATGGATGAGTTGTTAGATGAAAATAATATTTTATTAGATATGGTGGATGAGTTGTTAGATAAAAATAATATTTTATTAGATGATGTGGATGAGTTGTTGAATGAAAATAATATTTTATTGGATGTTGTGGGTGAGTTTTAGGGATGGAAATGGAAGAAATGGGTTATTTGGAGATTTCTTGGTTTTCCATTTCCATTTCTTGGTTTTTAGGAAATAACCGAACAGCCCCTTAAAGGTAAGAAAGGAGATGAAATGAGATGAGTTGGAGGATAAAAATAATATTTTATTAGATGTTGTGGGTGAGTTTTAGGGATGTAAATGGATAAAAATATTATTATATTGATTTCCTTGTACCGATTTCCTTTTCTTGGTTTTTAGGAAACCAACCAAAATGATACAGGTACACCCTAGGGTACACCTCCCGCCACCCCCCTCTAGCTGTATGGGCACCGCTTGAAATTTTTAAAAAAATCTTAAGTGGGGCCCCTACACTGTAGTTAGGGGGGTGTGGCCGGAGGTGTGCCTGAGGGTGTGCCTGCAGCGCCTTTCGCATTTAAATGCCATGTAATTTCACCGAACTTACAATGAAGTGACTTTATTTTAAAATCGGTAAATACACGTCTAAAATATGTAAAACTTGCAGATAAGTACCCTAAAATTTCAAAATATTACGCTTTTGGCGTCCTCTTGTTTACCCAATGTTGCAAAACACCCTCAGTTTATAAATGGGCTTCACTAAAACATTCAAATTTTTCTAAAAGTTACATTTTAGTACCCTTTGCTATGTGGTGTTCTTAGATATGTAGAGAAATTGCATTCTTTTTAACTTTTAAGGCATTTATCTGTAGTATTTAAATACATTGGGGCATTTTTTTTTTGCTCGGTTTTAAAATAGAGGTCACTTAAATGCGAGTTGGTGAAACTATAGGGCATTTAAGTGCAATTTAGCCAAACTTCCACCTTACCCCTCAACTCCTCAAGTATTAATTACTCCAAACAACAAAAAGAAGATTAATTATATTATTAGTTACCATATTGACCTTCTAATTGAACCTTTGTGCCTATGTTTTAATTGCTTAGATGTTGGTCATGTAGTTAAATACTTAATAGATTAGTGGTCACTTGTTACGTCTTCTCTTAATTTAAGCTGTACATTCTTATTCATTTTCAAAAACTGCAACTAACCCAATTAAGTCCAAGTTAATCTTTTCATGAACAAACTGCCAAATGCAATATAATTACCCAATACAAGATACTCAACATGTACCACAAACTTTCATCTCTGTAAGTGATCAAGATATTAAGCACATGAAAAAAAATCCATTGGATCAATGTTTATTCCTTATGTCAATTAAGAAAAAGTATTAAAAGTGACTAGTAATGCTATTAGTATTTAATTACGTAACCGATCATCGAAACTATTAACACTTTGTTACGAAGGTTCAATTAGGAGATGCATACTGTGACTACCGATCCAGTTAATCCCAAAATATGCCTTTTGATCTAATATGGTCATTTTCTGAACCTGTAGATAAATATTTAACAGATTGATGACATTACAACTTTTTTTTTCTTCACATTTCTTGCTAAGTTTTTATCAATCCATCTTCTTTCCCTCCAAACCGAAAAATGGCCAAACCACTTGTCCTCAGAACTTTTTACTCTTTGTCCATATGGAATTACTGAAATAGAAAAAATAAAAATAAAATAAAATTCATCATATCATCCATCCATTAAATATCATCGATCCATTAAATATTTAACTGTGAGCTCACAAAATACAAAGTCCATGCACAGAGTATAAGAGAGAGAACGCATAAATTGATGTTTTAAGGAAAATCTAGAAATTCAACAATACTTTAAGGGGAGTTGATACATTTTATCCTCCTAAAATTGATGAATGGAGAGATCTCAACACATAGTGATTCACTATTCCACTTGCGGTGATTTCAAATTAATCAAGTAATTACAGATAATTCATTAGCAGCCCGAACTCATTCTAATACTTTTAAGGGGAGAAAAAGAAGCAACTTTACATAGGCGTACTTCTGATCAAATTTCATGAAGCTAAGTCCATACGGCTGCACATTGACCCAAAAAAAAAAAAAAATTAAAGTTAACTGCACACAGACCCACCATAGTATCCCCATTTTGCGCTTACCACCCATAAAGTTTCGTTGTTGCAGATACATTGTCGACATAGTCAGCAAATGCCTTCGTGAGTGCTGAAAACTCACCTAAATGCTGCTGAAATATCCTCTTTGCCCGATTTCTCTCCCTCCATTTTGGTGCTGATTTTATAGAATCCAGTTCTTGCATTGAGCCCCCTTAGCGAAGTATAGGATGTATATATTAAGCTCTCAGCATCAGACGATGGGCATAGTATTGTGCGCAGCGGAACTCGTAACACACGAAAGAGTACGAATAAGAACGAGATATATCACAACCAATAAGTAAAACACAATCACCACAGTAAGACAAGGAAGTTTACGCGATTCGGCAAGTTGGCTACGTCCACGGGGCAATGAGGGGGGAGTTTTACCATTAGAGATAAAGAGAATACAAATAGGGTTTACAATCTCACCAAAAACCCTCAAACAAAGCTCTCAAAATCTCTCACAAAATCTCCCTCAAAGGATGCACAATTCTCTCTCAAAAGCTGCTCAAAGTCATCCTTAATTAACAATTATGGTTATATATCAACACAAAACAAAACGGGTCAGAAAAACATAACCAACTCAAACCCGATAGGCGGTCGACCGCAGAACTCGTCGCGGTCGACCGACCAGGTCGACAGAAACATAAAATCGACTACAGGGTTTGGCGGTCGACCGTCACCAATTCCAAAGACCTAGAATCCTACAGGGTCCCTTGCGGTCGACCGCGGCGGTCGACCGTCTCCAGCTCCAGAATCCCCCTGCGAACTGTGCACGTCTCCGGTCGACCGGACTTGCTCCGCGGTCGACCGGCAAGTGTCCAAAAGCTTGCCCGAGTCGTCTTTCCCGGTCTTCAAAAGCCGTGTTAGCCATTTCTACACACAGTTTCCTATTCTGAAGAGCATACGAACGAAGAAAAACGAATATTTAAACCCGGGCTATCTCCTTCTTCGACAACCGCACGTCCCCAAGGCACCGACACATAAAATGGTTCGCTCCTTGGGGGATTTATTCGGATTATATTCTCAGTACAGACCTCACTACGTCGGATATTTGCCAGTGAAGCGCTTTTAAAGGCCGGTAAAATGTCTCTACAACGTCTAAAGGGCTTCTTCGGTGGATAAAGGACCAAAGTTGGTAATGATAGACGATAGAGCTTCACTCTCGATGGAGAGATCACAACAAGGGGATCGAGTACCACACCATGGATGTGATGTTCACGCCGTTCTCCTTGGCCTGGAATCTGGATGCAATATTTGACCCAAGGAAATTAGTTCGGGCAAATACTTGCTAGAGACCCCATTTTGCTCCACGCTGTTAGTTTAAAACTTTGGTTTGCCTTTGGACATTATATACCACTTGATCGTGCCCTCCCACGATGGCTCACAATGGAACTGAAAGTTGCCAATAGAAGCCGAACGGTACCAAAATCTCCCCGGTTTGGATTTCCTAATTTGTTTCACACTCATCCAATAGGGGGGGAGACGCTGATTTCTGCATGGGGGCTTGATCCGATCCGCAACAGACAGGTAAGGATCGTACGGGTTAATCTCGAGCCTATTCAGATCGCCTCCAAATTTGACGGCACCACCAAACTTAGGGTCAAGAACGACCAAACTCAACTCGCAGAATGGCAAATAACCGGATCAAGCTTGCTCAACGTTCTTGAAATTTATAGGATATGAAATCCATAAAAAATGGCTTCGCAAATGGTTCGGGCAGAGAAGCCTGCGTTAGTTCCAGCTGTGACACATGATTTGAGTAATGCAAGTTCCAGGACATTATCCCATTGCATTTGCAAGTTACTAGTTGCGACTCTTACAGAAATTGTAGCTCCAATTTGTCTACCCAGCCTTCCATTTGACATATAGAAAGGAAGCGATCCGGCTTATTGCCAAAAAGTCCCACATAAACCATCAACAATTGTTACAAAGAAGCCTTCAAGGGCAAGAAACTGATCTTTACCGTTATCAGAAGCATAACTTGAATAGGGCATCCTGACCAACCGCATACTCGAAGGTTTGCAACTCATCCAACATGAAAGGCGACTCGAAAAATGGTGTGTTATTTGTAGGAATAGCCGCTGTCTTTTCAAGAACCCATTCTTCTAGCCAATTGGTTTGTCTTTTAGAACGAGTAACCGGCATGCTAGATGAAACACATGATCCTCTGTCAGGAGAGACTCCTGGATTACAAAGGCGAGCTTCAGTGAACATTTAACATGAAAATGTTGTCGAATCAAGATAAGACACAAGAACCAAGACACGATGAAAAGCCAAAAGGACAGTTGAATAAATGAGAGCACAACGATGCAAGAGTTGGAACCGGGTTGAACGCTCAAAACCAACCCTGTGGTTGCTTTTTTAAGTACATACGCGCGGGAGATACTTTTTAGTTATACGGCCTGCAGAAGATTTAAGTGGAAGTAGTGTTGAGTTGGATAATTCCTTTTGTATAACCATACCTTGTTGGCTTGTTTATTCCAAAACAAGGCCTAAATACACACTGATACTCAGCTTATATAGTTTAATGAACGGACACACCCCCAAGCAGTCCCATAACAAGGGTAACAAACGACGCATCCTCACCAAAAAAACAAAAGTAAAATATGAAAATAACCAAAAAGCAGCTCAAGATATGGATGTGTTTCTGATATATCAGGGAAGCGAGGTAAATTAGTAAATAACAACCAAGGCTATGAAACAGATGATAAAACAAAGCTACTGACTCTTCAAGAATATAGGTTTAGGCTATGGAATGACGCCAAATAGAGTTTATTTAGGCTATCAAATGAAGTACAATGGAATTTGAGTCAAAGATATCCACATAAGAAAAACCATACGAAACGCCAAATCACGAATCACCTACAGAAACCCACCCCACCCCCTCTTCACATCCTAGCACAAGAACCTCTTGTTCTTTGCTGTTGTACCTCTCTGATGTATCGTAAGACGAGCATCTTTTCTTATTTTCCGAGTCCTAGTGGTTTGACAAAAGCCCACTTCTCTCGATGCTTATTTCCTCATCAGAGGCTTTGGCGTCCATAGAATCACAAATCTAGACCAAACTCCGTCCATTTAGCATTAACCATGCACCCTTTAAGTTTGGGGTATTTGAACTAGATTCTAGCCGCAAATATAAAGAATCGCAACTCCCTACCTTCTGTCTTATCCTGGAAGTAGCGAACTAGGGAGCCTCAACCTTGGGACATCAATAATCACAATCTCCACCATCAAGACACACGGACGACTACGACTTGTTCTCACATGTTTTTTGGAAGCAGATATCAAGGCGTAAAATATCTACACAAACCACATCATAGTTTGGTTCAATAAGTTGCTAAACCTGCACGATAGCCCGATACTATGAAGTTGCACCCACCTTCATTGCAATGCATTGTTGTGGTTGGGCTTAGCCCAAGTATCTCCATGATTGGTTTTGATACTACTTATCGACTAGGAACATGCTTTTATTCTCTGATACCTTACCCACTACATTTGCATTCTGTGAGTCAACTTATCAAAAAACACAATGTTATACTCATTTGTCAAGCAAATAAAGTTCCCATTGTATATTCTAATTTAACACATATATGTTCTAAATCTAAATTGTCCCTTTACAATGGTCATCTTGTCAAAAATTCCCTATTCCAAGCTTTTGAAACCAAATTCATGTCATGCAAATGTCAACCACAGTAGTGTTTTCAATGCGCGAGGCGCAATGCGGGGCGCTAAGCATCTTTATGCGCACATGCGCAAGGCGCAACGCGATGCGCGCGCCCGAGTGATGCGAGGCGCACACCACACACATAATATTTTAATATATGTAATCAAGCGCGAAAGAACATGTTTTTAGAATTTACATGAAAAATATCAAGATAAATAATATCTTGCTACAAAATCACAATATATTGCCTTAATTTCTAATGCTACCACCCAACATAATAGCAAATTTCATAAATTTTTAAATCAAATGTTAAATCAAGACTAATATCCGAACAAAGGATTAGTAATGGTCCTCAATTAAAGGTTGTTAAAAAAGCCCAATGGATTTATTTTACTTTTTGGGATATGGAATATCAAGTATAAAGACTCGATTGAAATATTAACAAACAAAACTATATGAGGAAATGTACTACATGCATCATACACAAAGTACGGATGTACGTGAGGCGCAAAAGGTGCTGCTGCATCAGATGTGGGGCGCTTCGCCATCGCCTTGCATTGTAAGGCGCATGAGGTGCAATGAGGCGCGCGCCTTTGAAAACACTACACGAAACCAAGATCAAACATTCTTCTTTTCCTTCAAAAACAAAAAAAAAATATCTGTTTCTTTTAAGTTGCATTTCCTCAACAAACCAAAATGAACACCCAAAAACAAAATCAAAAGCACCTAGAAACAAAATTACGAACTAGTCCTTGGATCTCCTGAAGCTCCCACCACCCAAGCTCTTCCCTCTAACAGACCCCGAACCATTCTACTGAAACCCTAGAAAAGATCCCAACACGGGTCATCAAATGGGTCACATATAATCAAATCAAATGATCATCCTAAGGGATTTTACTCACCGAATCTTATGGAGAATTGAATCCAAGCAGCATGAGATTCTTCTTCCTCTTCCTCTTCTTCTTCCCAAAATTCCTACGCATCTCTCGCTCTCTATTTTATTTTTTAATGATTTGGAGAGTAGGAAAAAAATATAAAGTTTTCATTTGGGAAAAATGTTTCAAGGCCCCAAAATAAAAACTCAGATGTGGCCCAGTCCCACCAATTATTTCCCTTAGCCTTAAGCACCAAAAAAGTGTGAAAAGTGTGGCCCAGTCCTAAAAGCCCATTTATATACATGTATTGGGTGTATTTTGATCAACCTACCTAAAATACCCTAATCTCTCTCACAGAAAACCTGCTAAATGGGTTCTCTTGTTCGATGATCTCTCCCCTTCGCCCTCCTCCGCTCCGCCGTCGCCTCCCTCCTCGACTCCCACGCCGCCCTCCTCTGCCTCTTCCGTCGTGCCGCCACCCGTCCGTCAAGAGGTCGAGGGTCGGCTTCTCTAAGCTGATGCAGTGGCTCGTCTCCTTCGGCACGTTCGTTCTCCTCCACGAGCGGATCGACCTGCTCTCCTTACCCGTCTTCCTCCTCTCCGGCTTCGTCTCCTATGCCTTTGGATCTCAACCGCATGTAGGTAGTTATCAATGAGGTAAAATGTGGGGGGTTTGAGGGCTTTTTTTATTGTATAAAGACATGGTTTCAGTGATAAAATGATAGTTTTGAATGAAGACTTGAAGTTTGACACAGAAAAAATAAAGGCCCATATGCCCAATTCAATTTGTTCTTTGTTCTTTGTTCTTATTTTTTTTAGTTATGAATTTTGGATAATTGAATGAATTTTATGTGGAATCTGGGATCTTATTGATAATTTGTAGCTTTTTATGGTTTTTGTCAAGGTTCATAATAGGGAGAGGGATTCAACTTGGCCAAATTAGGTTTGTCTCTGTTTTATCCTGGCATTTTAAATATTTTTCTCCCTTTATTTGGTGATGACACCTTTTTTTATGCAATATGCTCATTTGAGTAGAATTCACACATTAGAATGAAATCTGTGTTTTATCGCACAAATTGTTTGGGTTAATAGACTTAATGGTTTGTAAGTTTGATTAAATGCATATGCATTTATATATCCTTGTTTTGAGTGGAGCATGATATATATATCCTTGTAAAAGGTGTTTTCTTTGCCTGTTACAGTTTGTGAACTACTTTAGAAACGCTGACATTGAACATATATGCACGTCATGAACTATTTATGTGAAACACAGCATAATTTAGATGACTTATATTTTCTTTTCTGATGCTCTTCACAGAGCTTGTAGGCTCTTCCTTTTGTTAGAAACATTACGAGGAGTTACGAGGAGTTACAAGGAGTTATGTGCAAGCATTAATGTTCATATGAATGCAATGCAAAATTTCAAGATCAAATATTTGTTTGGGTTTTTGGTTAGGGGGTTGAGGATGTTGGGGGACGAGGAGGGGGCGAAGATGGTCGAGAGAGATTATGAGGAGGGGATGTCCATGGGAAGTGGGGGGAGGTTGAGGAGGGGGAGGAGGAGATGGGGGTTGTAGGTGTTTGATGAAATGCCCAAGTAACTCAGTTTTTTCATTTGTTTTTTTTCCAGGAGTTGGACACGATATTACATTTTGCGCCACCACCAGAACCAAAGTATCGGTTGTGAAGATCAAGCTCGGCTTCTTTTTAAAGAATGCATGTATACTAAATTACGTAGATTTGCATGGAGATTGAAGTGGTTTTTGTAAGATATTTGTATAAGAAAACATGTCTGAACTTGTGAGAACTTATGATATGTTAGCTATTTTATGTGGTTGTACTCAAAACTGAGTAGGAGAATGACCCATAATTGTGGGCTTGAACGATTTACATATGTTTAACTTACTTCGTAACATGTTAACTTTCATAAAAATATGTTAACTTTCTTCGTAACATGTTAACTTTCATAAAAATACGTTAACTTTCTTCGTAACATGTTAACTTTCAGTTGAACATGTTAACTTTCATCATAATATGTTAACATTCACTATTACATGTTAACTTTTATCATAATATGTTAACTTTTTTTATAACATGTTAATTTTTAGCTGAACATATTAACTTTCATCATAATATGTTAACGTTCACCGTAATAAAATTCTTACATTCTTACAGCTCATATTGCTTGAATATACGATATGATTAGACTTACAATCTTAGAACTTTAATATTTTTTACATGTTAACATTTCAATTAGAACTTTCTAATTTTTTAAAAATAGAACTCTATATATTAACTACAGCTTGCATATGAATCTCCATACAACCACTATTTTGGGTGCCTCTTAGATTTATATATCGACGATAGATCATCTTGAGGGACTATTAGTCTTTCAAACACATCGAATTTTAGTTCAAAAAAAAACTTGTTATGAAGAAAGTTAACATGTAATGGTGAAAGTTAACATATTATGATAAAAGTTACCATGTTCAACTGAAAGTTAACATGTTATGAGGAGAGTTAACATATATATGATGAAAGTTTACATAATTTATGAAGAAAGTTTAATACAACTACTCTCACTTTTTAACCTATGGAGATATTGAAAAACACTTAAAATGATGTTTTACCCCGTATTTATAAGTGCAAGTAACAAAGACAACAATTAATATATTAAATTTAAGCTAAAAATGTTGCCTTTAACCTGAACATGTTAACTTTCACGTGAGCATGTTAACTCTCATATGTATATGTTAATTTTTAGGTGTATATGTCACGCCCCGCTTCCCAAAATACCGGGGAATAGGGATGCGAACAAGCCCGCGACGTATTAGATTGAGGAGAGATAAGTGCTAGACCTCTTCTTCTCAATCTAATACGCTAAGCGTCTGGAAATAAAAACAAAACGAAGTCACAGGTCCCCGATCACAGATAGCAAGAATATAATGAACAACACAGAATAAAATAATACATATCATAAATGAATATCATCCCAGACATAATATGCAGGCCAACATGCCCATATACAAAACGATCTGAATGAAATACTGGAAATATAAAATACAATAATCCAGCGGAAAGAAATGCTATAAAAGAAAACTAAGATCGAATAACTAAGCTTCAGCTTCTTCTGCTACACCGTCTTCAAGGTACTCCTGCTGTGAATCCTTTGGCTCCTGCTGAACCTGTTCTTCTCCTAAGTCTGACGTACACCAGAGAAAACAGGTGTACGTCAGGTGCATGGTGCACGGCAAGACCCCACTCGGGAAAATAATAATACAGTCGAATGACCAATGCAATGACAATAATAACAAATAGAAACATGCAGCTGAAATACTAACAAGCTAGATATAATCCATCACTAGAGTATAACATTCAGGAGAAAACATAAACATCCGAGTAACAAGATCATACAGCTAGCCATCCTATAATCATCCACATAACCGGGTCATACAACTAGATGGAATTAATATTTAAAAATCTACAAGTTGAGACGTAGTACGTCGAGCGAAATAATCCAAACAAGGAAACCCTCATGTATATACCTTATGTCTCAAATTATAGACAATTAAATATTAATCCCGAACAGAGATACAACCGGTCCACATCTCAACATAACCAACAAGGTCCATCAAGTCACTCAAGCATATTATTCTTGTTTTACAAGTTATTTGAATTGGGGAAGAATATTTTCAAATATATAATCGGGTCCCCTTAAGCCTTATCCGGGGGCCGCCTTCCAGTCAAGTCTTGGCCCTCTGGCCCAAATATCTCGATAACACAATAACACGATAACAGGAAAGCGCATGTGCCCGTTTATATAAATGGTATATTCTTCATCCAATTCCCCTTTAAACCCCATGTTTGTCAGATTAATTAAGTAACTGTACATGAAATGTTATGCACTAACCACAGGGTAACCATGGATCAACTTCTGTAAAACTATGAAAACAACCGTGACTCATAACATGTCCGATCAAGTGTGCATCATCCAACCGATACCATAATAATAATAATCAAGGAAACCTCATACCGGGACATCGGTATCAAGGGTACATCCATGCTTTAAAACCTCGCCTATAGATCATACTTTGACAGAAGTCGTTTTCATGTACAGTTTCCTATTGGATAACAACTAGGTGATATAACAACAAGACTCCACACAGTCATTCATGTCAATCAATTCCATGCAGGTAGTAACATATCACAGAAATCATCTTATAGCATAATCATATTGCAGTCTAACATGCATATAATCAATTCAAATGTCTAAAATTGAATTGACAAGTCAAGAGGAGTAGGATCTTGCCTGCGAGACCGTGGGGTCTGACGACGAGGCGACGATGCCGATGCGGACGCGGTACGACGGATCTCAAGCGACGTCTGTAGCGGGTCTGGACTGCGTCGGCATATCGTCGAACAGGTGGCGTGCGACGAAGGAGAGGCGCGAGGGCAGCGGGTTCGTCGACGTCGAGGGCGTTGGGGGTTCTCAGCGTGGCTACGGGCTGTCGGCGTCGAGGTGGAGGAGCCCAGGTGGTGCGGACCCGAGGCTGCAGCGAGGTCACAAACGACGGCAGGAGACGGCGCTGGGGTTCATGGAGGCGGCGGCTGCTGCTGGTCGAGGTTCGTCGGCGACGAAGGGGGTGGTTGAGGGCTTGGTGGTGGCGCTGCAGAGGGGGAGGCGTGCGGCTGCTGGCGGCGTGGCCGGAGGAGAACGAGAGGGAGAGAGAAGGGTGGCCGGAGGCGCTGGAGGCGAGGGCTGGTGGCTTGGTCGGAGGGGGAGGCTATGGTGTAGCGCCGGATCTGGAGGTCGACGGCGATGAGGACCTGATGTCGGCGATCAGAGAGATGGAGAAGGAGGCGGACGAGCTTGGGGAGGGGACTGCAGCGGATCTGGAGCTCAGGCGGCTTGGGCAACGGGGAAGCGGCTGTTCGGCTTGGTGCGGAGGTCGGCGACGGCGGCTCTGGAGGCGAGAAGGCGGAGGTCGTGGAGTTGTTGGGCACGGTGGTGGAGATGGGTTCAGGTGGCTTGAAGAGGAAGAGAGATGGAGATAGAGAGAGAGAGATGAGAGAGGAAGAGGAGAGAGAGGAGATGCTGTACGTGAGATTTGAAAAGATTTGAGAGATTAAAAATAAGAAAGAAGGCCAGCTGTTTGTGAGTGGATGATTGAGGGAGAGGACACATTAAATTAGGAATGAGAGAGAGAAAACGTGGAGGGAGAAAATAAAGGAATCTGTGCTTATTTGGAAGGGGATTAAGAGAGAAAATGCACGTGATTGAGAAGAGAAATGGTATAGAATAAACATGATTAAGGGGGTGATTGGGAAGTGATTAAGGCTGATTGGGAAAAGAATTTGGAAGGAATTCAAATTCAAATTAGAGGAAAAATAAGAGAGGGAAAATATTTATTTATTTACTTATTCAGAATATTTAAAAATAATACTTATAATAATAATTAACCATATAATAATATTAGTAAATAATTAACAGCCAAATATTTATATATCTATATTTGTACTAATGTACTAAGCTCAAATTTACATAAAATATTTATTAATAGTATCAATAGTTAAAATAATTATTTAAAATATTCATTGTAACCGTAAATTAATATTTCACAGAATTAATACTTTCAGGACTATATATTTTATTATTTATTTATTTTGAAAACTCAGAAAATTCCAGAAAATTAGGAAAAATATTAATAACATATAATATAATATTTTAAATACTAGAAAAATCGTTTAAATACGTATCGAAAAATTACGGTTGTTACAGTATATGTTAACGTTTAGGTTTATATGCTAACGTTCACATGAACATGTTAATTATCAGCTGTATATGTTAACTTTCATGGAAAAAAACCTTCAAAGATGAAATCAGAGAAACCAAATTCAAGAAATCTTGGATTCGAACCACATAAATTGCGATTCAGATATGCTTGTGACCGTTGACGGTATCTCATTTGTAGTAGATACCATCAAGGTTCTACCTAAATAAATCCAGTATCTTGCATCAAATCTAAAATGCCCAATTAGCAAGTAAAACAACCAAATGCTTGTTCATAATTTTCAAGACAACAATGGCCTCAAAAGTAACCATATATACATAACAATTACACAACAAATCTTATATACAATCTCAAAAACCTAGGAAATCAACATGAAAAAGCTCTGCCTATACTACAACATGAACCTACCACTCAATACAACCTCTTAGTCCGAGCTTCCAAGTGATTATTTGGAGACTGAAGCCAAACCTTGCATCAATCTAACAATCTCAGTTGTATCATCGTGATAATATTTAGCCTTGCTTGGTTTCCTACCAACTGTGCATGCAAAAACCTTGGTTGTTGGAGTCAAAGAAGGCCCAGTGATGGCCGTGCTTATAACATCGAACATGTCCTCATCGGATCGATCATCTCCGATGCAGAGCACAAAGTCAGGGACTTGATCCCTTTCTTTCATGGTTGAGAGCAAGCGTTCAGCTACAAGGCCCTTGCTTACACCATATAGAAACGAGACTAGTGAAAAAAAATTGATAAGCAGTTTCTTCAAGAGTTATGCATAATGCAGTTTCTATTTTAACAAATAAGTTATTATATGCATTGTACGTCGGTTTAAATGTTGCATAGCTCTCAACTTGAACTTCTTTTCGCCATTGCATAGCTCTCAGCTTGAACTTCTTCGATTTCCTTTCCCTTCCCTCTTGCTGGATTAGCAATTTGAACTAATACTGCTTTTCCACGCCACTAGATCTGCATGCTCTACTAAAAGTTGCTCCATTGCAATAAGTTTCAAGTTGATTCCTTTGAAAATATCCATGTCATCGACGCCCAAAATGAGAACTTTCCCCTTATCAGAGAACTACTTGATGAGCTCGGTAACCTTGGATTCGCTCGGGTAGTCTCAAAACCGATTGAAGCCGGCCGTTATGAATACCAACGGGCAAAATCTTGATTGTAACAGTTTGACCATAATGCTCCAATCCAATATATTGTCTCTTGCTCTCATAAGTCAGCCCAAGCAACCTACTACAGCACGAAAGGAAGTGCCGGGCATAATCAAATGTTTGAAACCCAATCAAATCCGAATTGAGGAGCGCCCTCAGAATCCCCTCTCGAATAACTTGAGGCGGAAGAGGAGGAGGAGGTCGGGGACGGAGCCCTTTTGAGGGGGGGTGGAGGAAGGGTGGGGGATGTGGGCCAGGGTCTGGAGGACGAGGGACTCGGAGAAGCGGACGTTGAGGGAGGAGAGGGCGGAGTCGAGGGGGGCGCCGTCGGGGGACGAGGAGAGGACGGAGTAGATCTTGTCGAGGACCGAGGTGCCGGACCGAAACCAGTCCTTGATTGAGTGGGCGATCTCGGCATCGGAGGGATTGAGGATGGTTTGAGAGTGAGAAGAGAGAAGTGAGAGGAGAGAGAGAGGGTATTTTAGGGTATTCATAAACAAATCTCACTGTGTTGTCTTGGAAAAGAAAAGAAGGGCTGAAACATAACAAGCTCATATATTGGGGGTTTTGGCGCACAAAAAAAAATACGAGGGGCCTAGCCACATCCACTTTATTTTTGGGGGGCCTTGATACATTTTCCCTTTCATTTTTAAGCAAAACGCAGGGTTTTAGCAATGATGCTCTGGCTTTTGCTGACCGTGATGAACTATTTTACTTAACGTGATCCGGATCTTAAGACAGACTTTAAGCTAGTGTCGTTTATTAGAGCATCTCTAACTGCTTCCCCATTTCTCATTTTTGGAGAATATAGTTAGGTTTTTGGTCCAACAGATTCCTCATCTTATTCCCCAAAATAGGGATAGAGGAGAAAAAATGGGGAGGCTTCCCCAAATCTGCAGTATTCTCCAATTTTTTGAAGGAAAAAAAGGATTCTTCAAAATAGGGAAGCTGTTGGAGTTGGTGTAAAAATAATTTAGAGAATATGACTTTTGCTTCCCCATTTTGGAGAAAATTTTAGAGAAGCTGTTGGAGATGCTCTTAGTGTGTTTGAGCGCTGCGGTTCCTTTTTTTTTGGGTGACGCTTTGCGCTCATTTGTCTTTAATTTGATTTTATTAGTCCAACAATCAATTTTATGAAATATTTTAACAAATTTGATTGAATCTCTAGCGTGTCCTCTCATACTATGGATTGGAGTACTTTACTGATAAAAGCACATATATGCTCTTATTTGAACATGTTGGTCATCAAAATTGTAGTGGTTTGGATACGCAAGCATGACTCTTAAACGGAGGATGATGCGAGTGGCAAAATTAATTTCAATATTTGATCAAAATGGATATCTGAATATGAATATGTGCATATATACATATTTTTGATTTTTGTATTAGTTATCTGCGTCTATATTTGTATTCATATTTGACCAAAAATAAAAAATGGACACATATATTTGCATATAGAAAATACTTGATATTCGTAATTGTAGAACACGGATGTGGATACTGTTGTGCGCAGCGGAACTCGAAACACACGGAAAGAGCATAAACAAGAACAAGAAAGATCACAACCACACAAGCAATCACAAACCACATCAAGAAAAATAAATTTTACGTGGTTCGACAAGTTGCCTACGTCCACGGGACAAGAAGGATGGATTTTTTACTATTAGAGATAAAGAGAATAACAAATAGGGTTGCAAATCTCATAAAAAACCCTCAAACAAAGCTCTCAAAATCTCTCACAAATTCTCCCTCAAAGGATGCACAATTCTCTCACACAAGCTGCTCAAAGTCGTCCTTATTTAACCCTAATTAATCAGGTTTAGGGTTATATATCAGCTCATAACAAAACGGGTCTGAAATCCAAACCTAACTCAAAACCCGACTGGCGGTCGATCGCCAAATTCGTCGCGGTCGACCGCACGCAACGACAGAAACATAAAATGATTATAAGGCTTCTATAGTCGACCGCGACGGTCGACCAAACCAAATCCAGAGACCCAGAATCCTACAGGGTCCCTGGCGGTCGACCGTCCTAACTCCAAAAACCTGCTGTGATCTTGTGCACGTTTCCGGTCGACCGTCGAAGTCCTCGCGGTCGACCGGCTAGTTTCCAAACTGTTTTTCCTGAGTTTCTTCAACAGTGTTAGCCAATCCTACAAATCTCCATCTTGGTGAAGTTTCTCCCAAAATTGAGCCGACACCAAAGCAACCAAACGTCCCACTTGTTGCGTCCAGTACGAAGTGGAATAAATCCACGACAACGGACACAATCCATAATAATTCGGGAGCCCAAACGAGAGCTCAAACAATCTCCCCCATCGAAATCCACAAATCCAAATCGGGCGCATCAAATTAATAAATCATTGTAGCACATCCGGGTGAGCTGTAATGTTTTAAAAAATACTGTAGCATTAAAAATGTTACTGTAATGTTTTCGTCAAAAGTTGCTTTCGCTGTGGAATTTATTATATCTTCGGTCGATTACAATAAATTCAAAAGAGGTAGCCTTTTTATAAGACTCCTTTTACACAACAAAAATGAAGATTACAACTTTTTAGAAACAAACGCAGGATCGTTGTTTGGATCGCTGCTTGCGTGAGATCTTTGCCTGTGCCGGGAGCGCTTTAGCTCGTGGACCACCGAATCACAGATCCTGGTTGAATCGTGAAGGCTTTAATGATTCTTCCTTCGTTTATCGAAGTGAGAATTTGAAATGATATCCTATCGAAGTAAGATAGTCGTTCTTCTTGAAAACAAGTCAAAGCTTGAATGTCAAGGAATGGCTCTGAATTGAAGAACTCTGCTCTGTCTGCTCAGAAATGTGCTCTGGTCAGCCTCTGGATCCAACCCCCTCTGGAAATGATCTCGGGGGGTATTTATAGCCCTGAGACAAAACTGTCTTCTGAGACAGTATTTACTGTCTTGCTGGTCGAGACAGTGTTTGCTGTCTCGCCCAGCGAGACAGTGTTTGCTGTCTCACCCAGCGAGACAGTAAATTTACTGTCTCGCCCGGCGAGACAGTAAAATACTGTCGCGCAAGATGAATACTCCTGGCAGTTTTCGCTGTAACTGTCTCCCCACGTTTCAAACTCCGTTATTTTGGCAGTTATTCACGTGATTCTCGCCCACGACGTTCCCCACGTTCTTGAACAGTTAGTGGCCACGTATTGGCGGTTATGCAAAGTAGTTTTGAGCCTCTGAGAACTGTCTCGTGCGCGAGACAGTAAAGTCTGTCTCGCTTGGGCGAGACAGTAAAGTCTGTCTCGCCTGGGCGAGACAGTAAAATTCTGTCTCGCCTGGCGAGACAGTAAAGTCTGTCTCGCCTGGCGAGACAGTAAAGTCTGTCTCGCCTGGCCAGACAGTAAAGACTGTCTCGCTGGCCAGACAACCCAAACTTGTGTTCTTTTTGGTATTTTGGATGTCTTCTTCCAGAGCTGAGTTTAGATATCTTTCAGAATTTTTTGACGCCTACATGTAACACTTACAAAAATTGTATTTAAATACAGAATTACTGTAGCAGAAATAAAAAAACGGAGGTCATGCTTTGCACGGGGTGCACAATAGTAGTATAGGAGACAGAACTCGGCACATCCATGCCTATAAAACTCTTCTTTAAATATAATGAAAAAAGTTCATTCACAACTTATGCATTAAATTACATAAGTTATGGAATCTTATTTTAATTAATAATTAATAGTTAGTAATTTAAAAAACAAATTAAATGGGAATTATGAAAATTGAAGGAGGCATCAGTATAGGCATTCAAAATTTTCAATACCCATATTCTCTTTTATAAAGAGTACAGACTATATAAATTTTTAAGCGATGCCTAATAACTCATTCCTAAATTAATGTACTAGACTCGAGGATGATTGGATCAAGCGAATGAGATTTAAAAACTAGCCTAAATAAAGAATGGGCGCCTATTGCCTGAAGAATATGAAGCAGCATATACTAGGATTGATTAAAAAACAAAAACAAAAAATTTCTAATTATAAGAACACCTTGCTTTCATACAATCTGTGCTCGCTTTTATTCACTGAACATACATAACATGCGTACATAATCAAACTACAACAGAATCGACCACAACTTTATTAACTCCACATACTCAATACACGCATAAGGCACAACTCGAATAATGAAATTCGCAGCACGGGCACCCGTCTTCTAGGGGCATTTGTGGCGGCCTCCGTGGGTGGTCATGTTGGCGTAGCACGGGCACACGTCTTCGTTGCCTGAGGTGCCCGGAGGGACGCAGCTGCACCTCCGGCAGCAGGTGTTGCAGGCCCTGATGCACATCTTGTGCCTCGAGGCCTTGCTGCATCTGTACTCGCATTTCGACCCGCAATCTGCACATACACACACGTGATGCGTACATATATAGATTCATGCAAAAGTCTGTACAGTGAAGTTATTTACCTATTGCTTGCACCCCAACAACTCCTCGTCCAGTGAAGATATCCGTCTGCGCGTGCACAGCATGTACATAATCAGATACGGCCAGCTATTAGAAAATAAAACCATATATATATATACTTTTTCTCTCTTAATTTCTAATGAAGAAAATCAAGTATTCGATCACAAAGTTAACATAAATTAAACACAGGAGGAGGAAAAGCGCGTGTGGAAATCATGCGCGTGGACTCACATCGACCAAAAGAGCAAAGAGAAGAACCGCAAGCAACAATTTAGCCTTAGCCATATTAATTTGAGATCAAATGAGAGGGCTTAGTTAAGACTTTGAGGAGGAAGGAGATCAGCTAGCTGATCAATTTAAGCTAGCCTTAATTAGGATGTCCGTTTTCTTCGTAAGCACACGCTGTTTATGCGCGCAACGTTTCGTGCTGGTATTTATTTCGTGCTGGTATTTATGCAGGCTAACGTTGGTGTGAAGCCACCACACGCAGGAGAATTTGTGGTTTTTTGCCGGGTCACATTTTTCGTGCGGAGTCTTTTGCACCGTGGTTCTTAGCTGGACTGCTGGAATTTGGAAGTTGAGGTTTTCGTTTTGGACACTCAACGTTGGGTTTGAACGCCGACGGCTACGATCGAATTTTATTTAAGGGTGTTGCTACAAGGATCCAAATAGAAAACTTAAGGTATGGGACATGTGAGGTGTCACCATCCGGTTGCATGATGCGCTGTTTATGAACGTGCATCATGCAACCGGATGGTGACACCTCACCTGTCCCATGCCTTGGGTCCGTTATTTGGGTCACTGAGGTATTAATGTTTATTATTTAATTAGAAGAAAAAGTGACTTTGAATATCTCGAAAGAAAATTAAATTTAAAATCAAGAAGAACAAGGAAGTTTAAAGGAATTTACAACCGAGAAATTACTCACGCGAAAATAATACCCAAGAGGAAAAAAAGAGAGAGATTAGTTTTCTTCAAGCATACTAGCTCCTCCCCTATATATCTCCCGTAAGCGTTAGGAAATTGCCAACATTATATCTTCTTGTTTACGTGATTGTTTGTTTTCTATGTTTTTCATTAGGGTGCTTGGGATACTTCGGCCAAATTCTAACAATTGGTATCCGAGCTTTTTGAGGGTATATCTGATATTATCCTTCTCGTTGGGCTGTACTTTACGAAAGAGGGAGGTTAATTAAAATTGCAAGAAAATAGGCTTAAGTAAGTGGAGGTATTATAAAGTGGTCACTTTAGAAAACTCTAGGAAGGTAAATAGGTTTAAGTAGTGGAGGTATTATATATAAAGTGATCAGTCTAGAAAACTCTAGGGAAGTAGAGGAATCTATTCCATTCTAGAGGCAAAAAATTGCAGAACTTTCTATGCCTTCAGTTTAGAAAAGTCGTAGGTCTCTAGCTAATATCTTTTAACATCTAGAAATTAAATCTCCATAAGGAAATATCCTTGGTGGGAACAAAAAATAAATAAATAAATAAATAAATACTAGGACGTATTATTTGAAGATCGTGCTAGTTCGCATAAGTTGAGTAAGATGAAGAAAGCTCGTCTTTCGTCTCTTTATACTAGTTCTTGTGCACGTGCAATGCACGTGGTTAAATATCAAAATTATTATTTTTTTATTTATTTTCTTACTATAAAATAAGTTAGATTCATTTTGAATTAAAATCTATAAACATGGTTTGTTACATTTTCCATACATTTTATTTAAATATTTTTAAATATTTTATGAAATAGATGATTAATTTTGAAAATATCTTCGG
>BQKN01065253.1:178927-212482 GCA_022839385.1 Asparagus kiusianus
AGAGAGAGAGAGAGAGAGAGAGAGAGAGAGAGAGAGAGAGAGAGAGAACTGGTTTGAAGGATTGAGGAGAGGGGATAATGTTATTTTGGGGATTTTAGCTTAGTTGGCCTGTAATAATTATTGAAAAATGGCTGCAGCACAAAATGTCACACTTCAATAGGCTGAACCACATGGGGGAAACTAGGAGGGGCTGCAGCACATGAAGTTTCTGTTTTTGGGGCCTGGACACATTTTTCCCGAAAATATAACTAGGATAGATTTAAGATAAATTAAAGTAGTTTTAATAGTAAATTCTTAACATAAGTTAAAGAATAAAAATTCTAAAATTAACATACGAGCGTCGCATGAGAATTTTTGAATTGCATCTAAAGTACAGAGTATCTAAAGTGTAATTAAGTCAAAAATTAAATAAATAACTAACTACTTCCTAATTACTTAGCAACGAAGCCCGAGAAAGTTGGGGTAGAGAGAGAGAGAGAGAGAGAGGAGAAAAATCTCTTTAGTTCTTTGCTTCGTCCTCTCTCAGATCCGAAGCTCGAAACCCTAGCGAGCTCGAACTCGATCCAGATCGAAGAAATTCAAACGATTCCGAGCTCTCACTCGCTTCTACTCGCCTGAAACCGACCTTTCTTGTTCTCCAATGGCGTCTCAGGAGCAAGCTGCGGCCGGATCTCCCCCATCCCCTCAACTCGTAAGCGATCTTTCAACAATTTGCTTAGAATTTTATGTGTTTAAGGTGTTTTTGCCCTAATTTTGGGTGATTTTGGGAATTTTAGGTGGGAAACGCGTTCGTTCAGCAGTATTACACTATTCTTCACCAGTCGCCGGCGGTGGTGTACAGGTTCTATCAGGAGAGCAGCAAGCTCAGCCGGCCCGGGCCGCAGGGAGTTATGAGCTCGGTCACCACTCTGCAAGTGAGCATTTTGTTGTTTTCTCAGATTTTTACTGTTAAAAGTTTTGATTTGGATGCGGTCGACTTGAAAATAGGACTGTACAAAATGTTAATTAGGAGGAAACGATATTTATTCATGTCAAGAAATTCATGTTTTTCGTGTTTGATGTTTTTTTTTGGTGTGTGTGTGTGGGGGGGGGGGGGGGGGGGTGGTGGGGAATTTCAGTCTTCCCGTCTACCACGATATGCGCAACTCGGAAGCCAACGCACGATCAATAAGATAGAACAACCACAATCAAGAAAAAGAAAAACACCGATATTTACGTGGTTCGGTCGACCAACTTCGACCTACGTCCACGGGCAACAATATGAGAAATTCACTATGTATCAGGGAGAACTACAAGAGGAACCACTCAACTCTCGTCTCTCAATCTCTCAACATCACATATATAATCAACTCTCATATTCTCTCCAAAGCCCACTCCTTGTAATCTTTTGCACGGATAAAAGACTACGAAACTCTCTCACTCTCTCATCTACTACATCTCTACTTTTTCTTCATGGTTTTTCCTCCACCAATAGAAGAATATATATAGGGAAACCAAAATCCTACCTCTAGCCTAACTTCCTAATTAGAATAGGATTCAAACTCCTAATCATGATAAAACCCAAACTCCTAATCATGATATAACTCTAACCCTATCTAATTCTCATGAAGTTACACAAAGAATCAAAGACAAATCCCAACAGGGGGGTGTTAGAGAGCTTATAATTGAGATAAATCATTATGTAACGTGGGTATTAAATTATCATTGAGAGTCAGAGATATAAGCATTTGTTATATTCTCAAATTTATTACTGTTAGATTTTTATCTTTTGATGCACTTTAGTTGAAATTAAACTGAAAAAGGGTTGGGGGGGGTTGGAATCTTGTGGGTCAGATGTCTGCTTGATTTGGAAATTCCTTTTTGGGTTTAGTGTGGGTATGAAATTGTGAATAAAATAGTTTTTACTCAGGATAAACCTTATAATGAGATACTTAATATATACTGTAGATTTAAGATTGAGAAGTGAAACGTGTTGATTGTGTGCTTTCGTAGAAACGAGCAAAATTGATCCGTGCAATGCCGTGACATTAGTTAAAAATATATCGCAATAAATAATGATTTAAACATTTGGTTTAAAAATACATCATAACCACTTAGAAAAAATTATACTAACTTACAAAAAAATATAGCAATTTAAACCTCATACCAAGTTGCTAAATATAAAATAAGTTTAAACTTAATTTCACTTAGTGTTTTACACCGAAGGGTGATTTTGGAAGTAGGTTTTAAAATAAATGGGGGTAAAACTTTAGCTTCGTAGGAAAAAACTCTTTTTGGAAGTAGGATGGTTTAAAAATATATAGGCAAGTGACTCTTTGAAGTGGGTGGGCTCTAAAATAAATTGGATTGAAACTTTGCATTTAAGGATAAGAATCCCTAGCAAAACTTTCGAAGTATGTGGGTTAAAAAGTGAGATATTGCCAAAACCAGAGTATCAATGAAAAAGAAAGAACATATTATAATATCATACCATTGTGAAGCTTACTACCAACACCAATAACTCCAGAATAGATAAGATGGAATTAAAGCTAAAGCTGTCAAAATGTGAGAGTATTAAATATGAAGTATTTTGTTACCAAAACCAGAGTATCAATGAAAAAGAAAGAACATATTATAATATCATACCAGTGTGAAGCTTACTACCAACACCAATAACTCCAGAAAAGGCTCAAGACATTGTGTGATTTATTTAGCGAGTAGATAAGATGGAATTAAAGCTAAATCTGTCAAAATGTGGGAGTATTAAATATGAAGTATTTCATTACCAAAACCAGAGTATCAATGAAAAAGAAAGAACATATTATAATATCATACCAGTGTGAAGCTTACTACCAACACCAATAACTCCAGAAAAGGCTCAAGAATCTTCAGGTAAGTGAGATATTGCTGCCATATCTTGTGTGGATTTCTTGTTTTGTTTGACGCCTATTCACACTTTAATCTAATTTGATGTTTACTTGACTTGTCTTAAAATGATGATGGAAGGCAATAAATGACAAGATAATGTCAATGGACTTTGGCGGATTTATGGCTGAGATAAAGACAGTGGATTCACAAGATTCGGTCAATGGTGGAGTGCTTGTCCTTGTGACTGGCTACCTTACTGGAAAGGACAACGTAAGGAGGAACTTCACCCAGTCGTTTTTCCTCGCCACCCAGGACAAGGGCTACTTTGTTCTGAATGATATTTTTAGATATGTGGAAGAAGCTGATCAAGAACAGGGGAACGAACAGGGGAACCAAGCGTTGGCAAACGGGATCACTGCTTCCCATTCGTTAGAACAGGGTATGCTTTAGGAACACCTAATTTCTAAAATTATGTACCTAGGTTCAGATAATTGTTTTGCCAACCTCTATTACATCTTCCTTCGATTTCTTTGCAGAGACTCCTCAATCATCAGATGAACAGGTTCCGGAACAATCTGTGTCACCACCAGAAGAAGAGAATGTGATTGAAGAAGTGTACAATCCTTCGGAGGATGAGGGTTCTATTGTGGAGGAGGAAGCACCTGATGGTGAGGTCATAGATGAAATTCCGAACAGTTTCCAAGCAACTGCTGTAGACTCCACTGCTACTACCATTCAAGAAGACGCACCAAAGAAATCATATGCTTCAATTGTAAGTCTTTGTTTCTCATTCATGTCTTTGGAATTGTTTTCTTATATATTCAACCCCCAAGTTGATCATTGTGGGAGTTCCGTTTGGATCTTCAAGCTCACCACTAGATTATTTGACATGCTATTTGATAAAGAATAATTAATTAATTATAAAGTAAAGAATAATTAATTGATTATAAAGTAAACTTCAATAATCTGCTTTAGGGGCTACTGATTGCTGGTCCTTTTACGACAGTTAGATTTTCCCCCCTGCCTTATGTTGTTGTAGGCTACTCTGGAATGGAAAATATCATGGCCTTTATGAGTGTACGACCACGTGTTTCATCTTGGTAGTTATATTAAGATTGTAGTCTACTCAAGTTCTCTTTCATGCTAGATCAAAGGTACTTGAAAATTATGTAATTTCATCATGTATGTGGTAGTAAGCAATATAGCATGTGTGAGAGTCTCAGACATGGATATGCCAGAACGTAGGTGACATGGCATAACACAATGACATGTGACACATTATAAATATTACGTAGAAAATATAACTAAGACAACAAGAAGTGTCTGAGACTAACATAATTTTACATTGGAACTGTTTGTGCTTCCTATAGTATTAACTGCCTAAGTGACTATATGCAAGACATACTCTCTATCTAGTTTGTGTTCTTTCATTCTTGGTTTTCAACCTTCTTTCAAATTCCTTAATTGTATCTTTTTTTTTATTATTTCCATCAAATACATGAATCCTTGAATACAACCCAGTACATGCCAATACCAATTGAAGGGTCTGTCTCATAGATAGAAGTACTACTTATGTGCCTTTTGTTATATCTAATTCTATATAGTTTTTCCATTGAAGATGCTAGTGGAAAATGTAGGACTTTATTTAAATCTCTTAGCTTTTCAAGTATGAAGTTTATATAATGGTTGGTTTAATTGTATAGGCTGATACCTCATAACTCAAATTGTATTTTATAATGGAAGGCACTCATTTGTTGTGAGCAGCTATTAGAACCCTTCTTATATTATCCTTCAAGTAAAGGATCCAATTTTGTTTCTCTATTGTCAAGGGTAAAGGAAGTTCTTAAATCTTAAAAAAGGTATAAATTTAAACTTCCTGTGGAAAATGCTCATTACTTAGACATAAGTTAATATTTGTTGAATCAATAGGGGAATGTTATATGGATAGAGATGATATAGGTTACACTGCTAGGACCACTCTAAAAAATCAGGAAGTGGATAAATCTTGGATACGGCAATCACAGCATCATATGCATATATGTATTTTGTGGATTATTAATGTTTATTTAAGCATGAAATAACAAGGTTTATATAAGTGAAAAACCAGTCAAACTTAGATACCGTAGTAAAGAATATTTTCAAGTTACATAAATTCATTAGCGCTGAAGGAAAATATTTTTTTTTTTAAAAGTAAAAAAGCAGCATAGGCACTAAAAAAGTCAAATGTAATGGTGCAGCAACCATTCCTAGGATTTTGAACTTTATTTTTATATGTACGCATGGCAGTGTGGCACATCTAGAATATGTTACAAATGTCAGCATAAGTTAAAAACTAGCATCTAACAAGGATGCATCAAGTGTTGGGTATATCTCTTATCAAACTATTCACACAACAAAAATTCTAATGAGCTTGTTGTCCATAGCATGTTTATCGAGAAACTCAAGTTTCATGCACAATATCGAGATGTAAAACATTTTTTTATAACTTTAAACCTCTAAGGGCATATAAGAAGCCCTCCCCTCTGAGCTTGGAGCTAAAACTAGCATATACCAGGATCCATCATGTATTGAGTACATCTTTTGTGAAACCACTTGTAGAGCAATACATAGCGATGTGAATGAGCCTGTTGTTCGTAAAAGTTCATTTGGAAGCAGTCTAAGCTCGTGCTCAACCACTGAGACATAAAACTGGTCTATAATTTTAAATCTCTAAAGGCTCATGTGATGCACTTCCTTGGTAGCTTTATAGCTCATACTATGTGAAGGATGAGCTTTTTTTAATATTTGAAATTTTGAATATAGGACATCTATATGTTGGCTGGATGAGGTGATCTTACTATATCATACTTTCTGATTTCCCAATGTGAACATGTTTGAACCCTTGTGTAAATTACATTAGTCGAAGAAATGTTTTCAGGTTACAGTAAGTCATTATTGAGGACTTTGTTATCTTATTGGATGTAGTTGAAAGTCGTGAAAGAGAATGTTGCCCCTTCATCAGTTCCAGTACCTGCTCCTGCTAGGGCTGTGCCTTCTGAACCAGAAAGGCAGGCGGCCCCTGCTCCTACTGAAGCTTCTGTCCCTGAGACTCCTGTCAATTCAGATGCTCCAGAAACTGCCAGTGTCCAAGAATTTGAAGGTGACGGCAATTCCTTTGCGATAAATCACCACTCTATAAGCTTTATTGACCTTGACAGTAATGATGATGGCCATGCATCTGCATATTTTCAGCTGACGGTCATTCAATATACATAAAAGGACTACCACTTAATGCGACAGCCATGCAACTTGAAGAGGAGTTCAAGAGGTTTGGACCAATTAAGCCCAGTGGCATACAAGTTAGGAGCCATAAGGTTATTTACTGTTCCAACTTCCAATTTCCAGTATGCTTCTTATTATACCCAAGAAATCCTCTCCAGAATGTTTAGTGTTTTCTTTCATGTAATCTTGGCTTGTTTTTGGATTGCAGCAACAAGGGTTCTGTTTTGGTTTCATAGAGTTCGAGACTATTACTTCTGTTCAGAGTGCAATAGAGGTAAACTTACTAGCTGATGTTGACATTCTCATGTTCCGTATCTAATGATTTGGTTGAGACTTAGCTGGCTAAAGGAGCAGCTCTTTCCTTATCCTTATCATATGCTGCTGTTGTTTTGTTCATTCTGTTTTATTTGTTTAGCTGCTTGCATGATATTTGCTTATTTTGACTCAAGTGTGTACTCTATTTGTTGACTTTTTAGGCTTCACCTGTAATGATTGGTGGCCGTCAAGCCATCATTGAAGAAAAGCGGCCTACTGGTTCACGAGGTACATGTTAAATTTTCTTTGCACTGCACGCTGTATGTAAACTTTCATGGTTTTACAATTTCATGATTCCACTTGATTTTGGTGAAGTATCATTTTCAGCATATATGGTTATTACCAAAATGTATACGTCTCCATTTCTTCTACTTATAATAACCTACTCGGAATGGACCACAAATTTGAAGTTTTACTGTAATCGGAGATACTTTTAAGTTTGTATTGGGGCTAACAGCTTCAAATCTCAGCGGGTGTGAGTTTAAAAGGCAGATTTTTATTAGAAGAAAAACCCGCTCCATTGTAGACTGATTTTCCCTACCGAAATAACTGGGAATATCTAATCTCTTCTAGTATTAAACGAGCTCATGATCCGTAGGCTAGCATGGAGCAGGCAGAGATATGAAAGGACCATCTTCTCCTGCTTGCTTGATGGGAATCTATTCTTAGAAGGGATGAAGCGCTACTCAACTTAGTAGTAGAAACTCAGAGAGACAGATAAAGGACTCTCATACTTGCAAACTCCTAGGATAAGAAGCCTTCTTCTTGGTGGGAAGAGTTCCCTCCCTCGGGTCGCCTTTTTTGCCTCTCGGTAGAGTGACTCTACTTAGCGAACTTGCAGGATGCATACCCAAGCACAATTTTAGAGCCAAGGAGTAGCAAGGACTTTATGTGCCTCTAATCTTGCTACAACTTTAGAGCTCCACTATAGTTGTCAGTAATTTGAGAACTGTATTTACTTTTTGCTGGTTGAAAAGCAGGCGACGCATAGTTTGTAATCCTTCAATTTTGTAATTCATCATGTGCAATTAACCGGAGTTAACCCTAGTAACAATAACAGATTATAATGAACCGGTCCAAAAGTACTCTTAACAGGAACAGTGCATAATGCATATATTTTAGCAGCATTTAGCGCGCATACCTATTTTCAGCGTCATGGATTATGTCAGTGCTAATCACTTTTTTGCCCTCGATCTATCGTGCAGTCAGGGGCAGAGGAAGATTCTCTGGAAGAATGGGCGGATTCAGGAGCGAAGGATCAGGAGGCCGCAGTAACTTTGGTGGTGGCGGTAGAGGCTACGGGAGAGGGGATTTCGGTAGCAAGGGGGTGTTTGGCGGCAGAGGCAGCAACAGAGTGGGATCAGGGCGTGGAGACGGTGGTGATAGGTATCAGAGAGTCGGCCATCGTGGGCCCCACAAGGATGCTTCCCCTCGCGCGCCGGCTCCTGTTTGACAACAAGAAAAAAAAAAAGGAGACATTTTATTCTTTGCTAGTAAAAGGTAACCAGGTTTTGATCTCGAAAGGTCAGTGGTTGATACAGTGCTTGGGTGCCATTTTACACCCAGGAGTCCTCATATTCATCGCGTGTTACACTCGCACCTGGTGAAATGCTGTATAACTAGAGTAGCTTACGGGCTGACGTAGAGTAGGTTGTCCTCTTAGTTCTGTATTCTTTATTTCTTTCAATTTGTTGGGAAGAACAGGCCTCCTCATTTTTTGTTCTTCACTTTTTTCTTCCATTTGACGATGTATTTCTTTAACTTTGGGTCATTTTTTGTTGTTTCCGACTGTTCCTTGTAAAAATCAAGGATCTGGATAGTTGTGACTGTTTAATTCGAGCAACTGAATGAATGTATGTCTGAATGCGTTGAGTTCTGAGACCTGAAGTACATGCTTCCTTTTTTTTTTTTTTAATCTTTTTCTTTTTTATATTAACTGTGTTTTTTTTCTCTTGGTTCTAGCTCTGGACTCGAACTAATTTGTTTTATAGTGAAAGTGCATGAAAAGATTATTACAGTGCTTCAGTTTAGGATTTGGATCTAGAGGCCGTTTGGTAGGCTAATTTTTTAAAAATTAGCGTACTGATCCAAGTGTCCTTCTCTTTTTGAGTCAAACACACACATAAACTTGCGTATCTCGGCTGGCGAGTAGTTCTACATGTGAGTTTTCAGAGACTTCCCAAGTTCCCACGTGTAATTGTCAAAATTTTAGTCGAGGAAGGAGAGGGTCAAACAAATTTTTAGTCGAGAGGTTTAAATTTAATTATCTGTGAAAATAAAACCACAGAGCGGTAGTAAGTTCAATAGTAACGAGCTGTTCGGTTGTGGGAAAAAATAGAGCTTCGGATCTAATACAGCAATTAGATTCACGCTCAAATTTCTGGTTTACAACATTGAAGTTGAAATACGTACATTTTCCCATAGTAAAACTAAAATTGCGGATACCCAAACGTTGAAGTTGAAGGTCATTTACTCATCTCGGGAGCGGATCTTCTATCAACCCGACCCGTTTTAGCATTCACCAGGGCCACCACGTGTCCTAAAAAAACCGCAATATAAAAACTTTGATACCACGTGGATCCTACGTTAGCCCACGTGTCACCCGTCCTCAAGCCCATGTAACCTGGCAACGCGAAAGCATGCATTAATTAATCCGCGTCAACAACAACACCCCCCTCTCCCAAAAAAAAAAAACACGCGTCAGCTTCGGAACGCAGCACAAGCTGTCGCCGACCAGCCTACGCGTTCCTGGTCCGAGGTTGTTCCTCCACGTGTCGGTTACCGGGTTGCTTCTGAAGAGAATAAAAGCGGGTCTACAAGCGGATCCGATAGCGAGAGAGGGAATGGTGAAGGGTTTGAAGAGAGCGTACCCGTTAGACGAGGAGGAGGTGGAGCTCAGCCTCGGCCTCTCCGTAGGCGGCGGCAACCGCGGGGAGGCCGGCGCTGACGGATCGGCCGGGTTGGCCGGGGGAGGCGTCCGAACCCGAGACCCGTTAGCCGCCCGCGGGCGTCCGATGGTGATGAACGTGCTGGTGGCCAGCAGGCCGGGCTCGGGCCGGAGCCCCTCGCACCCGGTAGCAGCTTGGTCCCGGGCTTTTTTAGCTAACCATGATCAACCTAACTGCGGGGGATTCGGCGGGAATGGGTGCGCGAGAATGAGGAGGGGTTTGCTTGGGAGAAGCTCACAGAGCGTCCTAGCTCGAGGTGAGTCTTATTAGAAAGAAAAATATCGGTGCCCCAAAAACATGGGGTCTTACATGGGACATGCATATGAGGTGTCGGCTCACTGTTCTATGATGTACTGTTCATGAGACAGCGAGCTGACACCTCACATGTGCGTCCCTATTTTTAAGTTGCTGTAGTACTACCTATTAGAAAACCATAACTTAATTAATTACCACCATAACTTAATTAATTACCTCTCGAATTCGCGTGTGCATAATCTATTTTTGTTTAAATTTTAGAAAAACCTATTTTTGTTTAAATTTTAGAAAAACCCATATGTTTATGACGACCCTCCATAACTTTCAAAATATTGGAAAACCCCCTTCAACGTTAAAGATTTTATCGTAACCCGCCACACACAAAACCCCGCCCCGGCCACCAGCTAGAAAAAGGCGGACCGACCACAGTTTTCATTGGCAAAAAACACCCCCCGCGTAATTTTATGCAGCCATGTGAAAATTGTGGTCCACTCTGTTAGGATTGTTTGATAAAATCTCAAAGTTGAAGGCGTTTTTTTTAAACCCCTAAGCTTACATGGCTTTTTTGACTATTTTGGAAGTTGTTGGGGGGTTATACAGAAATAGTCCAAAGTTGAGGGGGTTTCCTAAAATATGGGGTGTACTTTTTAACCCCAAAATTATAATCAACCTCCAATTTTATCCCTGTCTAAGGAATAGAATTAAAATATCTAGGTATGTTTTGTTAAAATGTAGTGGTTTCTATTGCACATTGATTCTTTGTTGACCCTCTATATGCTAATACATATAAACGATCTTGAAAGCCCATACCATATCTTTTGTGTCCGCTTCAAGATATAATAATTAGTCAAAGAAAGAAAGTATCTAGTGAGCACAATTCACCAGACACGTGGTGTCTTGAGAGAGAATTGTCCATGCAAAGTACGCACGAAGATATAATCGAAGATATAATGTAAGTCAAATCGTAAGTCAAAAGAAAGAAAGTATCCAGTAAAAACAGTCCACCTGCCACGTGGTGTGTAGATTGTCGGGGTGCAAAATACGAAGATATACTACTCAGAAAAAGAAAGTATATGCGGAGTAGCAATCCAATGGCGTGTGGAGTGCGGATTTCCGGACGCTGGTGCCAGTGCCAAGAGAGGAGATTCCTCCGTACAAAACAAGAAGATATGATTATTTATCAAATAAAGAAAAGTATGCGGTGAATGCGAGCTACCAGACGTTCGGTGTGCCCTAGTGCCAAGAGAGGTGAATCCCCGGTGCAACATAGAGGCGTTTGTGAGTAACACATTGATCCAAGTGTCCTCCTCTAGCTCGCCCCATCAAAGTACGTACGAAGATATAATCGAAAGTCAAAGGAAGAAAGTATCTAGTGAGCACAATTCACAATTCACCAGACACGTGGTGTCTCGAGAGAGAATCGTCCATGCAAAGTACGTACGAAGATATGATCGTAAGTCAAAGAAAGAAAGTATCCAATAAACGCAGTCCACCTGCCACGTGGTGTGTAGATTGTCGGGACGCAAAATACGAAGATATACTACTCAGAAAAAGAAAGTATATGCGGGGTAGCAATCCAATGACGTGTAGATTGTCGGGGCGCAAAATATGAAGATATACTACTCAGAAAAAGAAAGTATATGCGGAGTAGCAATCCAATGGCGTGTGGCGTGCGGATTTCCGGACACTAGTGCCAGTGCCAAGAGAGTAGGAAGTCCTTGACTCGGCCAGCATTAGTGGGCGAAAAACATGGTATTCCGCTAGTCAGGCTGGGAAGAGGTAGTTATTAGCGGTAATTCTTAGCGGAGGTATTCTCCTTGACTAGGGAGATTCCTCCGTACAAAACAAGAAGATATGATTATTTATCAAATAAAGAAAAGTATGCGGTGAATGCGAGCTACGTACTAGACGTGCGGTGTGCCCTAGTGCCAAGAGAGGGGAATCCCTGGTGCAACATAGGGGCGTTTGTCCCTGGTGCAACATAGGGGCGTTTGTGAGTAACGCATTGATCCAAGTGTCCTCCTCTAGCTCGTCACATCATTTATTTACTTAATGATCCAACTGCATGTCCTCCTTAAGCTCACCACGGCAACGAATGTATTAGTATTGCACAAACCCCTTGCATTAAACCAATTCATCACAATTGCTACCTGACCTTCTAATTAATTAATTTGATATTTATTTATCACAATTAAAATGAATATCTCCAATTGGCACAAATTCATGCGTATTGGCACAAATTGATGAAGACGGTCCCTGAATGAATCTTTTTGGCTCTTCTACGTACCCTCTAGAGAATATTGAGAAAATTGTTTTTTTTTTATTTAACAAATTGACCTCTCGACTTATTACAGGATGGAGCAGCAGCGGCAGCGACAGGAGCAACTCCTCGACCCCAACCCTCGCATCTGACAGGCCGAGGGAGCAGGAAGCCGTCTCAAACCCCAGCTGGCCCCCGACGCAGGCGCGGCCGTCCCCGCCCGCGGTCGACCGGATGCCTTGCGTCGCGACGAGGGGCGCCGACGGGAGGACGGTGAGGGGGCTGCTGTACAGGTACGACGAGGGCGAGGTGAGGATAGTTTGCGTTTGTCACGGGGGTTGCTTCTCGCCGGCGGGGTTCGTTAAGCACGCCGGGGGGCCGGAGAGCTCAAACCCGACGAGGCAGATTGTGGTGGTCCCGTCCCAAGCAGCTAAAATAACTGATTGATATTGCATTGAGAGAGAGATGTACGTAGAGTTCCTAACCTACCTGTAGATTTGTGACTTCTTTAAAAAGTATATATGGTAGTGCCTGCTCATGGTCTACGTAGTTATGGTTGTAGATTTGTTTTGTCCTTTTTTTTTTAATTAAAAGAAGTGGTTGATCTGCTGCTGGTTCGGTTCGCATTTCTTCGATCATTTCATGTAGCTGCTTAGACCATCTTCAACACATTGCATCAAAATGATGCAAATTTTGCATCAAAATGGTACAAAAGTCACATCAAACAGTAATACATCTCCAACCCATTGCATCATTTTTTGCACCAAAAAAGAATATTCTCAAAATATTCTCCGTTTATTTTCTTTTATCTATTTTATATTAATTAAGAGGTAAAAATAAGTATTTAAATTTTTTTAAAAAAGATGAACAGTAATGGGGCGGATGAATAGTCCAACGCCATATTTGGTGCAGCACTGTTCAACTGCACCAAAATGGAGCAGAAAATAGAGCTGGGTTGGAGAATGAACAGTGCAACAAAAAGCAAATGGTGCTGGGTTGGAGATGCCCTTAAATAGGGCTTAAAATTCTCTGCCTTGAGGGCCTGTTTGGTTGTTTTACTTGAAAATCAAATAAAAAGGAAGAAGGATGGGAAACTGTTAAATAAGATTTTCTTCAATTTTCTTAACAAAATTCATTAATAAAATTTACGAAATGGGTGTTGCCATCACTTTTCTTGGTTTCAAGATGTGCATCAGACAAAAAATGAAAATGTTATGAAAAACTTATAAGAATATGTATTTTTACTCTATTTTATTTCTTTTTCAGTCATTTTTCATAAATTTTAGACGAACCAAACAGTCCCTGAAGAGCACGTGACGTTTTTCTGTTGATGATGTAAAAGTTCATGGGTTTAGAAACTCTTCCGTAAATTTACTAGAGTGTAACTTTAGTTATGGTCTACAAAATTATTATGAATTTTCAGGTGAAGACAACAGGCTATCATGAACTTCACATTATTGCACTTGCAAGTTGCAACTATTACTACTAATTAAATCACCATACGTTTTCATTATAGTATGTGACAACCTTCTATTGATCTGCAAATGTTAGTTACTTCTAATAAAAACAGTCTACGACGCTTTTCCGCAGAGTACCTAAACAAATAAGAGGATACTTTTGCGAAATTTACTCATAATCATTTGTACACTGGACCATAACTAGCTCTGCTTGCTCTTATCAGCTGCCTCAAGCACAAATTTGATGACAGGTCCCAATAAAACAAGGAGACGAAACTATAAGATTGTTCAGATTTATGGCTCATGTATCAGAAATCAGCAAGCTCGGTGCATCACAAACACATACCAGGACGTGACAAGCTATTGTCAAAATTATTTATACAGGAGAAATAACCTACAAACATTTAACAGAAGCGGGTTATATTATCACTTCATCGCCAGTTTGTTCAGAGCTGCATTTATCTTCTCTTCTGTCATGCTCTTATAGGCTTCAGGGATGCCTTTGAAAGCTTCAATTCTGGAGTCATAGAAGTCGAGTATCTCCATGGATATATTCTTCACCTGTAAAATTTACCGTGTTCTCATTATTCCGAATTCATAGAAGAGAAGAAAGGTTCCAGCCATTGTCAGAGGAATAACATACAACATTCATGTCGACACGAAGCTCCTCGAACCAGGCAGTCGTCTCTTTATCTTTGAGCACACTCGCGATGTATATGCAGGCTAATGCTATCATGTGTGGAGGATAGATGAGAATGAGATCCGTCTTGTAGGTGTCATTCACAAGACCCCTGCATGTATTATTTTATTATAAGAAATAATGATGAAAAATAAGAGTGTCTGCAGATTGAACATAGGGTAGAAAGACCCCCTGTAGTGTCAATAGTTTGAACTTAATACTCCTGTAGTTTTTTTGTTGAAGATAGAACCCCAGGCATTTTTTTGACTCTTTTATCCTCGGATAGACTCTGTCATTCTACCGAGGAATAATCTCTCTCAAAATTTCACCAGGGGTAAGAGAGTCAAAAAAGCAGCCCCAGGGGCTTTCTGCAACAATGTAACAACAGGGGCGGTAAGTGCAAAATAGCAATACTGCACGGGTCTATGTAGACTTAACCCTTGAAATAATATACCTGTGCATTCACAGGTTACAGTAGATTTTGCGAGGTCTAAGTAGACTATTATCTATACTAAGATAAGGCATTTAGTGAAAACATAAGGGGAATTTGTCGAGCAAATTGAAAGAAATATTCTACTGTTTGCATTACTAAAGATGAATGTGTCCCAAATATAGATTATGCCATTATGGTATTCCAATCAAGATAAAGGCTATATTTTATGCTCTCAACTAGATTCCTTTATTTCTTTTAAGAATCTAAGGTCAACTTCATGAGTTGATGCACTCCAAAATATGAGCTGAGAAAAAGTATTCAACCAGGAGCGGGCTGCTAAGGCTATGAGTAAATTAGAGTTATATAATCAGTTATAATAATTACACATCTTTGCCAGGTTTAGGATTAATTTTCTATGATGGGAGCAGGACAACTCATCATATGATTCAACAAAGCAACAATAATGAAATGCTTACCAAGAAATATGAGTCAAATCTGTCATGTTAGCATCCTGCAATAATCTGTCCAAATAGAAAATATAGGCAGAATCAGCGTATTAAAAGAACGGAAGGGGAAAGTAAAGGAAAAACTAAGCTATAACTTCTTTTTGATATCTTAATTCCATATGAGGGCAAACCAATCTTAAGTTTACACAACTATACATTCAATAAACTATTTCCTCAAACTAATGATTTCAACTTAGCACACTCCAAAGAGAAACTAAGTGCCCAAATACCTTGCAGGTTATTAGATACTTATCGGATTAGCACATAATTAACTAGAGGAAATAGGAGTGAAGAAGTACAGTAGGAGAAAATAAGCGGAAAGATAAGAAGACAAAAAAGACTAATATCACTTCGAGACAAGATGCCGTGTCACTCCAAATCGGCCGTGCCAATTGATAGTACCCCATGACCTAAAATTATGACATCGCAAGAAGGCATATTCAATATTGACTAAGACCAAATTCGTTAATTATATATCTATACTACTGCATAATGAAAATTGTGAGGATACGGAAAGAAAGGTTGTAAGGTGGACATCATATAGATGGATGAGGGATAAAATGGTAATTTTGTGGGTTTCAATATAAAATTTTGTTTCTTAAATTTTTATTTTTTTTCATATCACATGCTCCAATTATAATAGTTTAGTAAACTTAAAATGTTGGACTAAAATCATCTACTGATTTCAGTAGCTCAAGCCTTGATCAATAGGAATAAATTCCAATTCTTTTGTTAGGGTTTTGAAATTCCATGTTGAGTGAGAAATCATATTAGAGGTTGTTGCTGTACTTGGTGAGATGGAATTGGGAGAGTAGACAGAGAAGACGTAGACTGTGATTTCGTTAGGGCGATAGATGAGCTAGAGGATGAGAATGATGATGTTGTTGGAGATTAGGGTTCTGGGGGGAAGAGAGAGCAGAGGCAGGGTGGCAAGAGGAGTGGTGGGAGAGATGGCTGTAGGATTGAGGAGGGATTGGAGGGCTATAATAGGCTCCGTTGAGGTTTGGTTGGTTTGGGTCCATTGTGATTGAGATTGAATTGAGATATTTCAAATTGGTTTTGAGGGGTTTTATAGGGTTTAGAGACTCATCATTCCTTCTGTTATAAGCATAAAAAGCATGACAGAGAATTTGTTCTATTTTGCTTTTCAAAAACATAAAGAGTATTTTCACAGATTGATAATTAAAAGAGCAAATTAATAAATATTTATTAATTTAGGTAGCACTTTTCTATCATATATTTGATGGTTTAACATAGGTAATTTAGTTACAATCATCTGTTTTAGAAGAATATTCTAGAATATTACTTAGTAATTTAATTAATATATTATTTAATTAAAAATTTTGAGGAGTGCACAAAGTTTCCCACCATTTCTGAAATAACTTTCATGGCAATTGATCACCTCTTCTCTAAAAACATCTTACCAAGAAATCCTAAGAAGAAGTAACTTTTAATGTTTATTTTTAAATAAATTCTTTTAAAATAAAGATTTAAAAACGCCAATTTATCTTTTACATGTATAACAGTACTTTTAGTGATTTCCTAAAAGCATAGCAGAAGTAATTGAAGTTGATAAAAAACATTAAATAACAAAGTTTTGTAAGGTGAGTTCACTATAAACTTATCTCCTAGTTTTTCTTTTTTATTTTGAGTGACCTATTCCTATTATAAAGTTTTAATAGCAAACTCCTCAAATTTTGTATTAAAACAGTCTATTGATTAAATTACTAAGTAATATTCTAAAATAAGATTCTACATCAAATGATTGCAGTTAAACTACATATGTTAAATCATCATATATATGATAGAAAAGTTCTATAACTAAATTACATATGTTAAATTAACAGCGTTTCTATATTTGTTAATTTTCTCTTTTTAATTATCAACCCTATGTTATTGAAAAGCCAAAACGAAACCAACTCTGTGTCATGCTTTTTATAGGAAGGTATGAGTCTCCAAACCCTATAAACCACTCGAACCCCAATTGGAAAACCTCAATTCAATCTCATTCACAATGAACAGAATCAACTAAACCTCAACGGAGCCTGCTATGGCCCTCCAACCCCTCCTCCATCCTTCAACCACCTCTCCCGCCGCTCCTCTTGCCACTCCATCTCTTACCTCTTCTCTCTCCTCAAAACCCTAATCTCCATCATCATCATTCTCGTCCTCCAGCCATCCAGCGCCCAAATGAAATCACAGTCTATGTCTCCTCAGCCAACCTCTCCCAATTCAACCTCACCAACAACAACCACCTCCTATATGACCCCTCAATCAACATGGAAATTTGAAAACCTAACAAAAGAGTAGAAATTTATTATGATCACATCAAGGCTCCAGCTATTCACACTGCTTCAGGTTTTGAGTATAGTAATCAGTTGCCGAATTTTTATTAAGGGCATAAGAATTCTATAAATTTGCATCTGAGGTTTCAGAGGGAAGGGTAGACTGTAAAGCATAAAAGAAGGTCCAACTGAATTATCAACATCAGTGTATAAATGAAATTAAGAATAACCACATTGAACTTTAGATGATATCAAATTTACAAGCCATGTACGAGCAGTGACATTATATTAAAAATTACTTACTGAAGCAAAGCGCGATAAGGATGAAAAACTACTAAATAATAGTCAAGGGCTTCTAAAAGCTTCATTTCCATTTCTAGGATGTCCTTGATTTCAAAGCGATATTTTTCGTCTGGACCTATTATGTAAATTTAGATACAAGTCAATAGGTAACATATTTAATGCATTATAATATGGTTCATGGAAAGAAATAATAAAATGTGGGAATATAACCTTAAAATATGCTGAAAAGATAAAACTTACACATTTTCTTGATGTAGAATACAAGAAGTCTAGCCTGCACTGTGCTTTCCTCAGCTTTAGAGGCCAAGTACAAGCAAGTGGGAGCAACTAAACGGGGATCATATTCTGTCATGCTCTTCCTATTACATAAAGTAAAATATTTAGACCAAGAACTTTTACATACAATCCACTCATTTTGCTGTTCTTCGGTCATGCAAAATATAATATAGTTGAAACTGCAGATCTTTTTTCTTCAAAGTTAGACATGGCACATTTTTCTACAACAAAGTAACCACTGAAGAAACATAATGTTGTTATAAATGAAGGAATGAAGAAAAAGATAAACTACCTAATAACTCCAACAAAAAGCAATATTTTTCACATCGTCAAATATTTTAATTATTAGCATATTAATATTATCATCCATCCAACTCACCATTCTATCACACTTACTCCCTTTGCACACCTAGATCCTTAATGGCCCAACATTTACACCCATAAGCATTATTTGTCTTATGATCATCCTAAAGAATCCCTTCAATTGTAGGGTTATTCGATGGTCCTAGGAGATTCCATAAATAATTATCCAAGTTAAACATCCTGCATTCTATGAATTGCCTCCTTGATCTCACTACCATGATCTGAAAAAAAAAAACTTTGGATAAGTATCTGAAGAAATATGACACTAGTGCTACATTATCTTATTATTAAATGCTTAGAAATATGAAATGCTAGTCTTTCCTAACTAAAAGGCCTCATCATCAATCATCAATATTATTATTTGAACCTTCTCCATGAGAATGGCTTTGGCTGAAGAGCAGATCTCAAAGATGGAAACGGTCAAGAAAAGGATTGACCGACTTTCTACAACAGTTAACCTGAATCAAACTCTATAAGCTAATACCGAAGTACAGGTAACGTATACTAGGATCATGCGTTCATTTCCACCTTGACAATGCATACAAACATGTAGAAAAGTCTTTCAGCATGCAATTTAGACCTTGTGTGCCAAAGAGCTAGCCTTCAAATAACCATAAACTTGGAAGATATCTGGATAAAGAACTAAGTCCAAGGTAATGGGCTCCCGTCTTTCTCACCAACATTGTCTAATTAGGTTGTAAGAGGAGAGCCATCGGAATTCAAGATACATGGAATAAGCTGTTTAATCACTCATTAGTTTTAATTTAATGGTTTGTTTAGTTTTGCACAATATCACTATCAAATCAATTTTTATATTTCAAACCAATGTTAAAGAAGGTGAAAGTGCAATAAGAACCATCAGACAACTTTATAAAGCAAGATGTCAGGTTCAAGACATGAAGCATAAGCCTCATTTAAAAAAAATGAAAACTCTGAAGCTTGGGATTTTCTTAACAATCCCCCCCCCCCCCCCCACACACACACACATTGTGCACGCATACAGTGACACACAAACTCCAAGCTTTCATAGTTACACAACCCTCTGAACTATTGGAAATTGGCGCACATGGTATTACTGTGACGTGTACAAAGTCTAAGCTACCTTTATTAATATATATTAACTCTAACATCAAAACTCTACCAATTGAAGAAAAAAGTATTTAAGGGTAGAATTGCTCAAAGCACGTCACATGGGAAGCACATGACAACTTAAACTAACTAGCACAATCATAATATTTTATTGAAACAAATTTAGGGGTTTTATCTAATTTATAAAGTTCAGAAAATTTTTTTTGGGCCCCCCCCCCCCCCCAAAAAAAAAAACTCCTAAAATTTTGGGTTTTCTAAAATTTACCCTATAACATAAGTGTAATGTATGTATGTAACAAAGATGGTGATGTTTTCCCTTGTATTTGAGAAGGGCTAACAGCAACAACGGTCCATAACCCCCACATATCAAGCACAAGAAAACTAAACACAAGCAAATAAAAGGGGAAAGAGAAAGAGAACCAAAAAGTAGAAAGAAATTTTTTCCATCATACCTAGTATATACGCGTCTAAAATAAGTAACTGCAGTCGCAATAACCCTGAAAGGCAGATAACGAGTTAAGAAATCATTAAGAATCATCAGTGCAAGGTGAGGCACAAGCATAATACTTTAATAGCAAGCAAAAAAATTATAATGTTAAAAATGTTAATCAGAAACAACAGCCCTCGAACTTGTAACCAAAGATTCAGAGCCTTATTTTTCATCCTCTATCAAAGAGTATGAATATCTTAATTCTTAGGCAGTTATAAAGCCACATTATATTCACCATGATTCAGGGCTATAAAAGATGGCGAAGTTCAAGTGTTTGAAGACTCAAAATCAAATGGCGGATATCTTCACCAAAGCACTACCCAAAGCATTAAAGGGGAGTGTTAAACTAATGCTTTGATTAGTTGTTAGTTTATATTTGAATCAATGTGTGTGTTTAAATTAAATGTACTAGTTGGGGCATGTAAGAGTCACTTGTTGGTAGTTGTTATGAAGTGCCACATGGATGACTAATATCGGGTCCCCAAATGAAAGGGGTTAAATGAGTTTTTCATTGATAACCTTGACACATGAAGAACTAGATAAAAACAACTTCTCCCCAAATTCCTCTAAATCCTCAAATCTTCCGTTATTGGCCAAATTAAGGCCAACAAAAATCTCATTCAAAAGCTAAACCAAATTAAGGCCAACAAAAATCTCAATCAAAAGCCAAACTAGTACGAACAGTTAAGTTATGGGGAAAAAGTGCTCAATCAACCAACCAGTCGATTCGAACACCAAACTAGCTCTTTTTTTTTAACTAACAAAATCAGATACTACTATACTAAATTAGCCGATGTTGATTCCTAACCCATCTTTCTTGAAAACAATTATTATCTACCCATACCTAACTTATTTATTATTGAGATAATTTATCTTGTAAATAGTTATATACTGATATCTGGCTTGTAAATAGTTACATACTGATATTTGGCTCCATTATTTCCTTGGTTTACAGTAAGAAAATGATATTGGTCTGTGTTCATTCTTTATAGGTATTTATCAAATCATGATATTGTAGTACTAACTCCTGTATAGCATGAGTAACCCAAAAAGATCAACACATCAAAAGAAACCAACTTGGAATTTCCCAATTGCCAAAAAAAAAAAAAAAATTGCCCAATTCAAGAACAAAGACGAGGACCAAACCTTTGCCTGACTTTAACTTGCTGAGCCACCCTCCAAATATCTGGAAAAACCCATCAAATCAAGATAAAACACAATTAGCAAACCCTAACGATTCAGGATTCAAGGAAGGGGGAAACAAGGAAAGGAAGCATTACGGTTGGTCATGTGGATCTTGATGAGCTTGAACTCTTCAGGGGTGAGGCCCTTCTCCTTGTCGATGGGATTGACGACGTCGACCTGCTCTGGATCGAGGAGCTGCTTGTAGTGTGACGATGTCCAGAAGTTCGCCGCCATCGCCGACGGCGGAGATCAGCGCTCTTCGCGGAGGTAAAACTATCCCCCCCAATCCCTCAGGCGCAGCCCCAGCAGGAAAAGGGAACGGCCGTTTTGCATAAAAATCTTTGGCTAGTTAGCACTTGAGCGCCTTATAGATTTCCCTGCTTTGCACTTTTACACCCTCAGCTCGTTCTCTTGTGTGGCACTTATTTGCACTTTAGTACCTTCTATAAAGGACAAATTTTTAAAATAGACGCATTTAGAAACTTATTTTGGCTGAAACAGGGTCGAAAGTGGCGAAAAAACATCAAAAATTTCACCGGATTTACTAGAAAAAAGAAAGGAAATATAAAATAGGAAAGATAAAATAAGTTTTTAAAGGGTCTATTTTGAAAATTTGTCTGAATACTCTCGTGTGACACTTACAAGCATACCATAATTCTATTACTACCCAAAGCTAAATTTTAATGTACAATTAACACAGTTTTTTGGGACTTTTCTAAGAAAAATAGAGGAAAGATAAAATAGGAAAAGAAAAAATGATAGAGAATGAGAGGAAAGTATAATATATTATTTGGAAGTTTAGTAAAGAAAATGGAGGAGAATTTATGTCATCATGTTTAGAAGTCTAGTAAAAGGAAAGAATGAAAAAAGAAGGGAGAACACGATGACAACATTTTTATAAAAAATTCACCTCGCCTCCTCTACCGTGCGTTACCCTCAAAAAAACTCCCAATCAGAGTTAGCTACCTGCTTTCCTTCCCTTGCCATTTGCTACCCTAGCAATCTAAACACACTATTAGGTCTATAACACTAAATTTAAAAAAAATTAAGTGTTAAAGGGTTCTAAATTTAGTTTGACAAAAATTTTCTTGTTTGCATAACATAAGGGATTAAAGTGCAACTTTGAGAAATATAGGGTATGTAAGTGCTATCGAAGACATGTGAGGGTATATATACCCCTAAAAAATATTATTGTTAATATTCATTGAACAGTGGACACGTGTCATGCAATTTATACAACTAAGTCAAAACAAAAATAATATATGCCTCATCTCGACCAATTGTTTGGCCAACATCTCGCGTAACCGAAACAAAAGGCTGTATTACACGGCCAACCCTTCAATTAATTCCTGAGCAATCTGACTCGACCAATTGTTTGGCCGACATCTCACATAATCGAGACAAAATGCGGTACTTGTCGCCCAACCCGGCCAATCATCTTTATGAATAACCCCCACTCAACCTAAAGCCATCAACATGTATAGTCGACTATCAACTAGATGACTAAGAGAGTTGGTAGTTTTCTCGAACCTCGCAACGACAACCGCTTGACCTTGCATTACCTGCTCTGACAAAGTCATTATTACTATAGTCAACAAAGTCTTTATGACTTATGAGGCCCCATCAACACTAAGCACTTGTTGTCGCTTAGCATGAAACACATGGACAACCCTTCTTTCACAGCGGCCGACACCTGTTAGTTGTCTGCCAACTCATCTGTCTAGTTGGACTTAGCCCAAGTTACCTTCTTGCCCCTCATAGCCACTATAAAAAGGAGGTGCACTGCATGAGGTAAGGCTCTGGTCTTTTTAACCCAGTTAATAGCTAACTCTATATTTTCCTCACTGAAGATCGTCTACTAACTTGATCGTCGGAGGAACAACCGGAGAACCTAATTCCAGCCTCTTATGAGTTCTTTCTTGTGCATGGAAGAACAGAAAACCCCAGAGCCAAATATCAGAAGGAGTTAGAGCACCTTAATCACTGCAAAAACCTGCAAATTATTCTCTTTTTGATAACTGACATCAATAGTATACAAATGGCTAAAATTCCTAATTGGCTTAAATAGTGCCACATCTTTACCACTTTGGTCTAAAAAGTGACACCGGCGATAATTTAACCTAAAAAGTAATAAATTGACGATAAATAAACCTTTCCGGTCACCAGAAACGATTTTTAAGCAAGAAAATTAAGAGACTTTTATATATACCCTTCAAATTTCTCATATTTTTTGATTTAACCCCTCAAGTTTTATAATTTGTAAAAAGAACTCCTCTCTCCCTCCCTTCCCACCATCTTTTCTCTCATCCTTCCTGTCATCTCTTTCATTCTTTTCTTTTCCCAATCGTCACCATTCTCTCTACTTTCTTTCACATATCTTCACTCCTAATGAGATTGATTTTCTAATGATTAGGGGATGAAAGAGGAGTATGAAGCAAGGAGGAAGAGTGAGTGCAAGAAAAGAAGAGACGGATGAGGTTAAGATTTATGGTGGAACGTTTAATTTTGGGTGTTGAGAGTGGGTGAAGCAAGTAGGAGGAGAAAGTGAGAGAAAGGAAGAAGAGAAGAAGGAAGAGGGAATGAGACAGAGGACGAGATGTTGGGGATTTAGAGTAAAAGAGTTGGAGGAGATGAATGAAATTAGAAAGTAAGTACGATGATTCATGAAATAAGGTAGGAGAGGGAGTGAGGGAGGAGAGAAGGTTAGGGTATAAGGAAGAATAAGGGAATGGAGAAGATGGTGAGAAGGAGGAGGAGGAAGAAGATAGTGGAAAAAGAGGATGTTTTTTCCATAAATTTCAGAAATTTAGGGAATGAGATGGGTTAATTAAAAAATCATGAGAGATTGAGTGGTCTATATATATAATTTCTTTAATTTTTTGCTAAAGAATAACTCCGGCAATCAGAAAAGCTTGTTTGTCATCGATTTGTCACTTTTTAGGTTAAATTGTCGCCGACGTCACTTTTTAGGCTAAAGTAGTAAAGGGGTGTGTCACTATTTAGGCCAAGCTGGTATTTTAGACGTATACAAATGCAAACTAGGAGAAATTATAAGGTACTTTAAATGTTAATTAACAATAATCTTTGGATCCATTTAGATATCGGTCACTTAATCTTTCACATTTTAAATTAGTCATTCAAATCATTGAAATTGGCATTCAGTCCTCAGTTCTTGTAAGTTACTTAAAATTAGTCTTTGCAGTATGTACTGTATGGATTGTAATGGACATCCCAATAAAATTAACTTTTTGACTTGGATTTACAGTACATCATTTTGGGTATATCTAAATCCAAACCCGTTAAAGACCATGTTCCTTCTTAGGGGGTGTTTGTTTCAAATCCTATAATTTAAGAATATGGATTTCACTATGGGATTTGAAATTCATAGGTGTTTTGTTATGGGTTGGGATTTCTAAAATGTTGTTTGTTTCATTAATATTTTGGGATTTGTAATACTACAATTTGTAATATTTTGTTTGTTTCAAGTTCAAATTGTAGCATTACCAAATGCTAAAATTTTGTAATATAATGAATAGGCTATCTTGGTGATGTTACCTCCAACAAAAAAGGTAAAATTGGGATTTGTCAAATCCTCTTCAATTAAGAGGTAAGCACATCTATTTATGGGATTTGTCAAAATCCTCTCCAATTGAGAGGACTTATCAAATTCTAAAAATTGGGCACTTTTTACACTTTTGGGATTCAATATTCTAAATTTTTTTTTAAACAAACACCATATATGGAATCCCAAAATACAAAAAACTCACTTTTTGATCCCAAAACTTGTAATCCATACCAAATGCCAAAATTTTTGGTGAAACAAACACCCCCTTAACTATTATCTTCTTCAAAGTTATATTTTTAAAAAAAATATTTGGAGGTGAAATTTTTTTACGGTATTTTGGTAACACTGGCCGTAAAGTATTATTTTGTCAAAGAAACGATTCATTTTTCCTGACTTGTTTATTTCTTGACTTGTTTGAATTAATAGTGAGTCCTAGAGTTTCTTTATCTTTTCTCAGGAAAAAGCTGATGGAGATGATAAAGGAGAAAAATGTTACTAATGAGATGGATACTAGGGTGTATTCGGCAAGTTTGAAAAGAATCTAGACTAGTTTTGAACTAGCTCCGCTTGATTTAAGTAATGCTAATAGACTTTGTTGAACTAGTTCAAACTTAAACTCGGTTTGGCTAATTTGTAAACTAAACTCTATTTGAACTAGTTTTCTTATAAATCAAAGGAGAGTTGGTTTATTTCTAGTCTAGTTAGGGTGTGTTTGGCAACAAGTTTAAATTGGGTCAGGACTGAATCTGACCCAATTTTAACTTGTTTTTTGTTTGTCAAATTTTTAGGCTATTGCTGGCCTAATTTTTTTAGCCTAAATAGTGTCACTAAACTAGTTTTCTTTTAGACCAGGAGAGGTCTGGTCCAAAAGAAAACCGGTTTAGTATAAAACTGGGTCAGGACCTGACCCAGTCCTGACCCAATTTTTTTAGCCTAAAGGGAGTTTTTTCTGTGAAATCCTATTATATTTTTCTGAGTGATGAAGTTTGAGATGTTTTGGGATGTTCCTCTTCCCTAGAAAATCAAAAAAATTTCGTGGCTGGCAATTAATAATAAATTGAATACCAAAGATAATGTTTTGAAAAAAGAGATGCAGAATGATGGCCTGTGTGTTCTTTATAATAGCGATTATTACTAAGAAAAATTCTTTAAGGACCCAAAATATGGGACCAATGGGGGGGATAAGTGAGGTGTCCCCCTCCTATTGGATAATGAGTTGACCATCATTAATGATGGTCAACTCATTATCAAATAGGGGGGGGACACCTCACTTGTCCCCTTTATTGGTCCTATATTTTGGGTCCCTGTAGCAAAGCTCTATTACTAATCATATTTTTTTGAATTGTGCTTTTGTTCAGTCTATTTGGTATAATATTGAGTTTAGATTTCTGATTGATTTTCATTTTTTTAGAATGCAGAATGAATTACCTTGTTTTGTCAGTGTGGCATGAATGCAATTTGAATCTAAAAGCTGCTTTCGATTGATCTTCTGAGAAAATTAACTTTTTTGTTAATTTCTACCGGGGCATCTACCTGCAAAATTTGAAGGCGTTTGCTACAAAAACGCCAAAAAAGTTGAGTGGAGATCGGAGCTGATGGAGCTGAAGCATGATAAATGGCTGAAGATGGAGCTGGAAATGGAAAACGCTACTTTTTTTTTAGTTTATAGCCCAGTCCAACAGGGTAATTATATGCTCATTATTATGGGTTTTTTTTTTTTTTGCTTAGAAACCACCTTGCCAATAGGGTGATTATATGGAAACCACCTTTCGTTTTGTAATTTATACATGAACCACATTTAAATTAGATTTTTGTTGCAATCAACCACCTCCTAATCAAATTTTCACTAAAAAAAGCTTAAAAAAATTTAAGCTCAAGGCACGTGAGTTGTATTCTAACAAGACCTAAATTGTATCATAATAAGACCTAAGTTGTATCCTAATAAGACCTGAACACTAAAATGAGTCTTGTACATTAAGTGCGAGTTTTTTAAGAGTAAATTTTTATTTTAAGTGAAGAATATGATTGATGACGGTTGTTTGCAACAAAAAACAACTTTAAAGGGTTCACTAAAAAAACCAAAATAAGCTTAAAAATATTTAAGTTCAAGGTACGTGAGTTGTATCCTAATAAGACCTAAACATTAAAATAAGTCATGTACATTGAATGCGAGTTTTTAAGGGTAATTTTTGGGTTTAAGTGATACTTCAATTAATAATGATATTGAAGAGTAAGTTATTCTTAAGATTATTAGGCCATAGTTAAGTGTGCACATTACTATTCCTAGGCAATATAATTTATATATACAAAAAATTCAAACAATCTATATAGTGGTTAAAAAGATTTTAACTTTAATGTACTATCTTTATAAATTATATTTAATGTGAACCCACCTAAGTTTGACTGTGGTCATCATAATTTTAATATGTTTTATTGATTGACTATATATGTATATAGATCATAAATTACTTTACTTTCTCACATGAGCTAATATTTGGCGCTTAATAATTTAAATTATTATTTTTAAATTAATATAAAGAGGAGCTCTAATAACATTTATTTATTTACATACACTTAATTCTTATTTTTTGCTTGAGATTTATTCTATAGTTACGAGTATCAAATTAGTAACTAAAATAATAATTATTTATGCTTAAATTAGGATGATTGTAGTTGGTCACTCACTATGAAATTTTCATAAAGATATACACCTTACTTTCTATAGCTATTTGAACTGCACATGTATATTTTGTAAATTAGTTGTTAATTTGACATATTAAATTACTTTTCCTTTGAAGAAATTTCTTCTTTGACTTTTAGACTGTGTAATCACTATATCATCATTTTAGCGTAAAAAGAACCTCACTCTAAATGGTTTCAAGTCAATATTTGAGTTAAACTGAAGTATATACTGTTGCTATTATGTGTATATATTTTTTAAAGAAAATAATATCAATATTTTTAAAATAGAAGAAAATATTCTAACATTTGATATTAAAAAAACTAAATATAGCCAATTGAGTGATTAGCAAAAAAGAACTTACATCAGAAAAACGTGAATAATAAGATAAAGAGAAAATGTAATGACATTGCCAGCAGTACTACAAATAGCAAACTACAATGTAAAATTAACCTATTTTGTGGAGACCACCTACTGGCTATAAGCATTGAGGTTTCCATATATATACTTTATAATTTATTAAAAAAGGTCATATAATCTTATATAATAAAATTGATTCAGTATTGAATAATAATATCGTTATAATAATATCGTTATCAGGAAAAATTCTTCATGAACCAATATGTTCGTTATGATATATAAGCTATGCATTCCAAATTCTTGGGTCTTTATAGAGGCAAAAAAATTTAAATACGAGCCTCTAACATGTTGTTCTCACAATAGAAAAATCCACTTAGCACCTGTGGATATTTCAGATGAGTTATATGTCTTATATACAATATAGTTGTCCTAGGCAAATGAGTTATAATAGCATTTTTTATTCACATCGTTTGGGGTAAGATTTGATAGAGACCTTACGTTAAAGAAAAAAGAAATTTTATATTTAGAGCTCATGGAGAAATATATCATAATCTCCCTACTCTAATTTTGCAAGAAAATAATTCTTCATACTTTCAGTTTTACTTCTATGGTACAGAGAATGAGCTATAAAATTGAATGAGAATATTTTATAATATAAATACGAGTGAAATCACAACTAAAAATTAACGTGAAAATATGAGTTAAATCACAACTAAAAGTTTTAACGGACATATTGCAAGTAAATTCATATACAAAATTCTTTTGTGAATTAAATGATCACTCATCTTTTGAAGACTTCAAGATACTAATAAATAAAGATGTTGTACTAGATTAATGTGTTTATAACTCACAAATAGTAGATCACGTGGCCACGGTCTGGGTTGAAGGAAAAAATGACAATATTTTTTTAGAGAGAGATTATTGAGTTGATAATTAATCCCACAAAAAATTTTATTTTATTTTTTTACTTTATTTTTATCAATTTAAATAATCATGATATTCAACCATATGCATTGTACGTGCATCACAACTAGTGCTTAGAAAAGTACTTGTAGCGTAATCTTTCAAAGCTGATCTTTTTTATTAGGGAAAAGAATATATCGCTTTGACTTTTTTGTGAAATAAGACATAGATTCTCTCCACTAATGCAGCTAAAGAATTTTTTATTTAAATGTAACTGGATGGCATATATTCTCTCAAAAAAACAAAAAAAATTATCACCAAACAAACTTAAGTCTAATCCATTTCATGTCAAATTGAAAAGGGTAGTAATAATAATAATAATAATATAATAAATTAAAAAGGTGACTATATCGCTTTGACTTTTTTGTGCAATAAGACATAGATTCTCTCCACTAATGCGGCTAAAGAATTTTTTATTTAAATGTAACTGGATGGCATATATTCTCTCAAAAAAAACAAAAAAAAATATCACCAAACAAACTTAAGTCTAATCCATTTCATGTCAAATTGAAAAGGGTAGTAATAATAATAATAATAACATAATAAATTAAAAAGGTGACTATATTCGCCGTCTGTGGGAATCGAACCCACGACCACACGGTTAAAAGCCGTGCGCTCTACCGGCTGAGCTAAGACGGCTTGCGAGAACGTGAGGACAAAGTCTTGAGAGGATTAATACCTATTGTTCCAATTGTTCACGAGAAATTGAGGACAAATCATGAAAGCACTAACATCTATTGCTCACGAGAATTTGAGGACAGATCATAAAGTACTGACATCTTCTACACCTTCCAATCTGTGATGACATTAACAAACATCTTTAGCAATGACTAACATCAAATAAGCATTATAATAAAATAATAAACAACATCAAATATTGATTAAAACAAATAATCACGCACCCGAACAAACATCAACCAAACGAAAAGGAATTACGAACAACATTTTACCTGCTCCTTTGCCTGTCAATTGTCTACCAACCCCTACAAATGAAGTTATTCGTCAAAAGTAGTAATCCATAGATACAACGAAGACCGTCCCTTTCGAATTAAGATCTTGTGTAATGGCCACACACACACACAAGTCGTATGTGATAAGTCATTGGGTTAAAAGATCTTCCATCACTTATATTCTTGCGGCCAACGTCAACTATCCTATCTGAGCAAAAGCAAGGATGAGCATAAAAGAGGGAATGAGGGATGTTAAAAAGGCATAATACTACAATCCTCAATATTCGCAATAATTTCTGGGGTTTTTTTTAAAAGGTTGGAATATAATGTTATCGGAGCAATTCAGGTTCTCATCGCCCATATATGTAAAGCGAGTTTAGACAAAAATATCAGCACTTCCAGTGATGCTTTTTGGCCCGTGAAGGAGCCTCACATTTTGCCGGAATATAGTAGAGATTGTTTGGCAACTCTGATCGTAACGAGGATGGGTGTGCTAATTAGTTAAGAGCTTAAAATGGGCGTGACAGATTGATCCATGATTGGATCAATTTTTTTAGTTCGAAAAGAGACCCTTAGCTACAATATGTTTAGATCATCTCGCACCCCAGTTCAATCCTAATCTAGTTAAGGTCTTAATCAGATCTGTGTGGAGTTGGCAAACACATTCTTGTTACGCCTCATTTTGATACGCGTGAATCGAGTCAAATGAGAATAGAATGGACTGTTCACCCTCATCCTCATGTTTGGATGCTATTAGAGGATGGAGCTCGAACGATAAAGATGATTTGGGTAAGTAATAAGCAACTGGAACATAGTTGGAAGTTATTTTAACCTTTTGATATCCACTTAAGTGGGAATGCTCATTCCTAACGAACATACAAACTAAAAATTAGAACGCTCAACTTTCACCATAAAGGGTCAAGCACAAAATTAGAGAAGATGTGAGGGGCTAACATCGAAAAATTATTATTTGGGAGGGGTGGGTACTAACTAAGTCCATGGATCGGTTCCGAGTCCAACTTGCCGACCCAAATTTGCCCGCCTACCCCCACCCGCTCTGGGGCCCCACCGGTCATCATCTTCGTTCTCCCCCCCTGCCACCTCGCTCAACGCCTCCAAAGGCCAGTTTGCGGTAAAATATACCGCGGGTCCAATCTAATAATTATCCCACCATCTCTTTCGAATCTCATCCTCTCTCATTTACACAGAAATCGAGCGCGTTGCAGATCTCGATAACCACAAACTCCCCCTACCTACTGTTCTCTGCTCTCTTCTAAAATCTTGCTCGAAACCAATGGGAGCTCTTGAGGACATCAGATTCGTGGAGGAGATGGCCCTCGAGCTCTCCGCTGACTGCGGATCCGATTCCGGGGCGGGTTCCGGATCCGAACCCGAACCCGAATCCAATAAGGAGATCGAGGAGGCAGTCAAGGTCTTGCTTCAGGGATTGGAGGAGGATCACGAGAGAGAGGGGATCAAGAGGACGCCGTTTCGCGTTGCCAAGGCCTTCAGAGATGGAACCAAAGGTAAAGTTTGGTGCTTTTTGGGGAAATAGGATCTGGGTATCTCTCAAAACCTCATCTTCTTGGATTTTGTATGGTTGATTGATGTGGATGTTTTGCTTTAATCGCATTTTGTTTCTTTTTGTAGTCCATTAACTAATCATTGACACTGCTTTCTCATTGTTTTGTAGCGTTAGGGCTCTGCTTGAGTTGTTGTCTCAGGTTGGATTTGCTTGTTTACACCAGCTTAATATTTATATCTTGTTAATGTGCCTTCTGATGGGTTAAAAAAAAAGGGTTTTAGGCAAAATAGCGTTTTCTTTGTCTTCTGGATTTTCCGTTTTTATAAAATGACTTTTTTTCTTGTTTTTTTATATAATGATATGATATAGTTGGTCTACACTGGAAGATTCTGTATGCTTGCTATACATGGTATTATCATAGGGTAATGTTAGCCATGCTATAAATTCCATGCTACTTTTGTACATGAGAAGCAAAGGTTCGGGGTCTTTTACAGTGAACTACTGTAAAAGATTATGAGTCATGGTGGATCCCTCACTTTTGTTTGTTGTAGCATAAAAGCATATGAGATTGTAGACCATCTCTGTTCTTTAATCATTCAATGACCACGTAAATTTATTAAGCAAGATTAATCTTTACAATTTTCCCCAGCCCAATCGCCTTCCGTGATTACCTTGCATGACTAACTGCATTATCCAACTTTCAACATTTATGCACAAAGAAAGACCTTTGATACACAACTCTCACCTTTCGCATGGGTATACTTAATAATACTGATGAAATTAGCATTGCTTAAGAGAGACAATTTCTTTCCTTGAAAAATAGGTTTGTCTTGTAATGTTAGGTGCTAGTTAGGTTAGCAACTTAGCATGATCATGATGTAAACACGCAACCTTACCAATTATAGTCGTATGTTGAGCTTGTACCAAAGTTTTTAAGCACTTTGTATATCTTTTATGATGCGGCTACACATCATAGATTCTTATTATCGAAGGTGAGAAATAAATTCTCACAGAATGTAAAAAAGTAAAGCATTAGTTTGTTTTTTTAACAATATTGGCGTTTTTAGTATGGTACCTGATGGCCGATGCTTTGGGATCGTTTTATTCTGTTTGCAAATAAAAAAAAAACCGGTCACCTCTTGACTTGCTGTAAATTATAGATTTCCAGCTACCTGATAGAAACCTACGAGTTTTATGATAGCTGTATTTGAACCAGGAATAAATATTCTCGTAGTAGATCCAGGAATAAATATTATCGTTGTAGATTAACTTCATTCTAGATATACCTACTTATTTTGGTTATTCTCTACTATGTTTATCGGCACATGATTAACATGCTTGTGCAGTTTACATGTTTCAAATGGATCTCCCATTCTCTTCGGAAGATATCTGTTACTACTGACTTTATCACTAAAAGCTTGGATCTATTTTTTTAGCTTTTGGTTTAATGATTCTCCATTTACGTAGCTTATTCAAACTTTGTATTATTTGAGCGGATAGATGTGGTGAATTTATGAACTATACAAGATGATAACATTATAACTCAACAGTAGCTCTGTCCAGAAGTCTGTTTTTCATATCTCTTATACAACAACAACAATAAAGCCGTTATCCCAAATGTTTGGGGTTAACTACATGAATCATATTCTTCCATTCTATTTTATTATGAGACATCTTCTCCGTTAAGTTAAACATAATCATATCATTCTTAATTGCTTTCAACCAAGTTCTTTTATGTCTACCTCTAAATCTCCTAGCCCTATTAACAATAATACTGTCACTTTTTCTAACCTGTGCACTAAGAGTTCTCCGTTGTACATGACCAAATCATCTTAGTCGATGCTCTCTCATTTTATCCTCAGTAGGAGCAACATCTAATTTACTATGGATGCACTCATTTTTTATACTATCTTTTAGTGTATATCCTCACGATCATCACAACATTCTCATTTATGCTACATTTATTTTTAGCATGTGCTATTTTTTAATTGCTAACACTTTGACCCGTAAAGCATTGTTGGTCTTGTAACAGTCCTATAAAGTTTCCCTTTTAGTTTTATTGATATTCTACAATCACATAAGACTCCGGAAGCACTCCTCTATTTGAACCATCCCGATTTGATTTGATGGACAAGATCATCTTCAATCTCACAATCATGCTGAATGATTGATCCTATATAGCGAAAATGATTACTTTAAAATATTTCTTGATCATCAATATGTACTATAGACTCTTTTTTTCCTAGTTTTACTAAAAATGCGCTTCATGTATTCTATTTTTGTTCTATTAATTCTAAAACCTTTAGATTCAAAAATTTGTCTCCACCTTACTACTTTAGAAATTATACCTCTTGTAGTTTCGTCAACTAACATTATATTATCCGCAAATAACATATACCATGAGATTTCATTCTGAATGTGCCTAGTAAGTCGGTCAATAACTAATGTAAAAAGATAAGGATTTAAGGCCGACCCTTGGTGGAAATTTATTGTAATAGGAAACATTTTAGTCTCCTTCATTAATTCTTACTCTAGTTGTTACTCTATCATACATATCTTT
>BQKN01065253.1:212582-225527 GCA_022839385.1 Asparagus kiusianus
ATTATTATTATTATTATTATTATATTATTATTATTATTATTATTATTATTATTATCTATATATTATTATTATCTATCTATATATATATATTATTATTATTATTATTATTATTATTATTATTATTATACATTACCTCTTTAGACACTATCATAAGCATATTAAATACATGTTTCTTTTCTAAAACTCACCACATTTCCTCTTTAGACACTCTATCACATGCTTTTTTAGATTAATGAAAATCATATGAAGATCCTTTCTCTTCTGTCTATATCTCTCCATCAACCATCTCAAAATATGTATAGGTTTCATAGTTGACCTTCAGAGTATAAACCTAAATTGATTTTTCAGATACACTTGTCTTCTTTCTTAGTCTTGACTCAATTACTCTCTCCCAAAGTTTATATTATGACTCATGAGTTTTATATCATGATAACTTGAGCAACTTTGTATACCTCTTATGAGAATGAGAGTCAATTTTATGTCTTTACTTAATGAAAATTGGTCCTGGAAATTAAATGCCATATTTTCTCACCATTAAATAATGTTTAGAGATCTAGAATACATTTTTTGAAGAAATTTCTTTGTTGATGTCCTTGCTCCGACTTATCCAGAAAATTCCTTTCCTCAAATTAGAGGCTAATATAGTAGGATTGAACATTTAGTTGCAAGCTAATTTACCATTTATCCTGGCCTGCATAGTTCATTCAATTCTTCCCTGAGTCTTTGAGGACTTGTATTTTGACTCCTTTAATGCAAGTATGTTTCGATTAGGTGGTTATGCAAACATGAGAGCATTTAAAAAACTGTTGCAAGTAAAAAATTTGCTTTAAACTGAGTAATCAGGCAATTGAAAACTCGTTCTCTTTCTACATAACGTACTGGATTTACATTATCTGTTCCATTATGTTCTGATAGATAGCGTCTATAATTTGTGGGTTTCCAATTACTGGAAATTCTTATTCCATGATTTTGACAAAGAGGTTGTACTATCTAAAGGACATAATGTCAGTTCATCCACGAAATGACAACGGTTGAATTCAAGGGGATCAAGCATCTCTCAGTTACGATACCGGGTCACATTAATTGGTCATGCAGACCCCTTTGTCCACATTCATGTCAGTCTTCTAATTAAGACTCACGATACATATATAATAAAGTTAAGTCCTCTATTATGAAAAGCTCTTCTACCCTTAAAGAATTAAGAAACAAGAATATCACAAGAAAGACAGGATATTAATCTTCTTAACTGTCAACTTAGCAGATCTTGTTTCCCTCTCAATTTATCCAAAGTTTCAAGGCATATGCAAGTGCTACACACACATGAACAGATATACTTCTTGGTGACATTAGAAAAGGAAAGCAATCATTAACAAGAAGGAATATTGAAGATTTTAAAGCAGTTACTAAAGTTAAGAAGAGTTGATGGTTTCATGTCAGTTATTCGTGAAATGTTTGTAGTTTGCGAAGTGTAAATCTGTGACCATCTTAATGACACGAGTAAAAATGCTATGAAATTGACTCAATTAGCAAACATTGAAAAAAATAAATAAAAACTGGTGATGTGGCCTAGATGCAGTACTGTCACGCTTGAAGAAGATACAGAACTTGGTACTAGGAAATAGAAAATCACCTTACCTTTTTGAGTAGCAAATCATTAACTGCATCTTCAATAGTTTTAGGGTGAGTTTGGCTGAGATGAGTTGTGCGTATTTGGAAGAGATGATTTCTAATAGGATTTTGTTGACATGACATCAAATTTCTATCACTTCCCCTAACAAACTTCCCTCAAAACAAAGCTGAGGATTTTGGATCCAACAAAGTCCTAGGAACTGCAATTTTTATGGAATCTTGAGAATTCCATGGAAACAAACAACCCGGTAATATTAGGATATACACGAAGGGGCTGTTTTTTCTGTGGAATTCTCAAGATTTTATGGAAAAAACACGTTGCACATTAAGTATTAGGTTCAAAATACTGGCCCAATTTTTTTTTTTCATTTTGTTTTGCGCCTTGTGTATAGAGGATTCAGATTGGGATTTGCTGTCATGTTGGCAACATCCTATGTGAGAAATCCTATTTTCTGGAGATCTTGGGGAGAAAGTAGGAAGTGGCCCCCTATTCAACTTTCATTCACAATATTTGGAAAAGGTTAGGATTTTGTAGAAAATTGATGTGGTAAGTATCCAAAACTTGCTTGTATCATTCGATCAACACCTAAATAGATAGAGAGAATTAGTGAAGAGAATGAAAATTGGAAGTGTAAGTAGTCAGTTGCCAAATTAAAGGATTTTGAAGATAATGCCATGCAGTAGTTGGCCAGAGCACATGAGTATCCTACTCTTGTGTAAGATATAGACATATAGTATAAGGTTCTGATATTCAAAAGACATTTTAACATCAAAGTACGGATTCACTTGTGGATGTAAAGAGGTTCTTATTGGATAGCTTAGGACTTAGGAGTTAGGACTGAAGGAGTGGGATAAGGTTTACAAAAAACATGTTTGCTTTTCTGCATTTTATAAAGGAAGATGTCCATAGGATCAAAGCAGCATGTTAGAAAATGGAGAAGTACTTCTAGGGTACTCGGGAAATTGAAATGGAAAAAATAGGAGACGACTATACTGCATGACTGTACTACACGACATGTTTTATAAGAGGGGGTTTTAGATATTAGTCCTTTAAATCATATGTATTTTGATATTAGTCCCTCAAATCTTCATATTGTAATATTAGCCCCTCAAATCTTCATATTTTGATATTAATCTCTCAAATAGTACCAATATTTAGATATTAGTTGATGTGATTACTTGGGGTTATAAATGCAAGATAATATTCCGCTTTCTTTACCCGTGAGCATTAGTGGATAGTTATGCTCCTTATCTAACAAAATTCAAAACCCACCACTTACTAACCCGAACCCATTAAGAAACCCATTTCACCCATCTTCTCTCCCCAAAGGTAAAATTGCAGTGAACCCATAAAAATCGGGGGTTCTTTCCATAAAAATCAATGTTTGGTGGGCTAACTATATGGGTGGGGGGATATTCAGGTAATTAATCACCTAGGATTAGCCTAAACCTAACTAGGCATGTTTATGAACAGTGAAATTAACAGAGAGACTAATATCAAACATGTTAATGCTCTTTGAGGGACTAATATCAAAATATATAGATTTGAGGGACTTACATCAACTTTTTTATGATTTAAAGGACTAATATCGAAAAAACCCTTTACGGAAATCTAGAAACATGTCCGGAAAATGATCGTAGCTAAGTGAGATTGTTGAGATGAATGATTTGCAAATATTCTAAAATACACAATTAGAATGTCATAGATTCATAGGAATCTGGAAGTTGCTTCAGTTAAGGATGAGGGAGAGTTAGTCGGAATGGTTTGATGTGCAAAAATGATCCCATGGATTGAGTCAGCAAAGGGTCAATAATTGTTAACTTGACAGAGAAATGGTTCTTGTAAGAGCTATATGTAGGAAGCGGACGGCGAACCTGACCTAGAGATTTGGAATGCAAGGTTATTCCTGCAATCTTTGAAAGGTTATTCCCGCAATCTTTAACATTGAACTTCTCCTGTGTGGAGGAAATGAAGTGAAAGAGATGGGTTGCCATGGTACAGAAGGTCCTAGTAGTTAAAAGCCTTAAATCAAAGGTTATAATGAATTGCTGGCACTGATTTTTTTTTACCACGACATTTATCTTCTTGAAGTTTAGATCCTGCTCAACAGACTAATCCTGTCAGTCAACTATTCTAGATTTGCTTTTAAATTTAATGTATCTAATTTTTTTATATATGTTAGTCCAGCTACCGAGTTGAAGCAAAACTCAGTTCAGTATGTCAGTTGTATATCTAATGACTGACATTGTGGAAGAGTGTGTTTTTTTGATAAATTGGGTGTCTCTTAGTTTTTATCACGTGTTTCGGTTCTTGGTCTTCTATGATTAAAGTTCACATTCTGGACCAAATGATATATCTAATTGGCATATATGACACTCTTGCTAGTTGAGTCCATTTAGTCACATCTTCACTAAATGGGATCAATTGTCAGTTTAGAAGAGATTTGGATTAGGGATGAGTGCTCCTAGGTCTCCTACAAATGGTATATGAGCCGACCAAATATTCTCAGTTGCAAGCAAGCTGCACAGGTGTTGAAGCTGGCATTGCAGTGTTCGTACAAGAGCAGTCTTGTACAAAGCCAAGAGGTGATGCCGGGATTGCGGTGTTCGATCGGGACTAGCCTAGCAAAACTCGTAGATGTAGGGACTGTATTCACAAGAACATAAGCTAAGTGTATTTTAGTAATCTTGAGACCAAAGTGCAAGACCCTTTACGATTTGAGGAACGGATGAGCAATTTTAATGGTTTGAGGGACAAATATTGAATTATTGAAGATTGAGGGGCTATTATATACAAACACCCTAAAATATTACTGATAGACATTTATGTGCTTTCAGGTTATGGTCAGAAAGTGAAAGACATTGTAGAAGGTGCATTATTCCCTGAAGCAGGTTTAGAAAACACTGCTGGCTATGCCGGAGGAACTGGCGGGTTAGTGGTCGTTCGAGACATCAATCTCTTCTCCTTCTGCGAATCCTGCTTGCTGCCCTTCAGCATCCAATGCCACATCGGTTATATTCCAGCAGGACATCGAGTTGTGGGACTAAGCAAACTCTCAAGAGTAGCCGATGTCTTTGCTAAGAGACTCCAAGATCCACAAAGACTGGCTAACGAAATTTGCTCAGCTCTACAAACCAGCATAAAACCTGCTGGTGTTTCTGTTGTCCTTCAGTGTTGGCACATTCAATTCCCCGAAACACAAAAGAACAATCTTGATCCAAAGCACCCTTCTGAGTTTGAAATGCAAGGTTGGGTTCAATCTTCGGTGTGTTCAAGCTCCGGTGTTCTTGAAAATGAAGGCAATTCCTTTCGGGATGATTTCTTATCTCTCCTCAAGTTTAGAGGTATAAATGTTGATTCAGGTTCTTCTCTTGAGTACTGGTGCCCATCGAGGTCCTTGAAAATGTCCAAGTCAGGTGTTACCCAATCTGCTATGATTTCGGCAGTTGCCTCTATTCTTCAATCGCTTGGTGAAGATCCAATGAGGCAAGAGCTCTTGGGTACCCCCTACCGTTACGTGCATTGGCTAATGAATTTTAAGAAGTCAATATTGGAGCCTAAATTGAATGGTTCGAGTCTTCGTAGTATTAGTTCACCTAAGAGGATCGGTGGGATTCATTCAGAGTTAAACTTGCCCTTTTGTTCTCAATGTGAGCATCATCTCCTTCCATTTTATGGTGTGGTGCATGTTGGTTACTATTGTGAGAAAGAGGAGGAAGTGATTGAGAGATCTTATATACATTCTATTGTTCATTTCTATGGATGCAAGCTTCAAGTTCAAGAGAGACTCACGAAGCAAATAGCTGAAACTATATATTCTGTTGTTGGTAGAGGAGTGATTGTAGTTGTGGAAGCTAATCATATCTGTATGATTTCGAGAGGGATCGAGAAGATTGGGAGTAGTACAGCGACAATTGCTGTTATGGGAGAGTTTGCAAGTGACCGTGGATCAAAGGCTTTATTTCTTGATAATATCTCAAAGGGTACTGCTTCATGGGGGTGAAGTCTTCATTCCTTTGTATTTTCTTCAATTTTTGATGCACTCATTATTCATAATCTCTTTATGCCCCTTAGTTTAAGGGTAAAGATGTCGACCTCTCATCACTTGAGTGGAATTTTGTATTTTTCCTGGGGTTCACTTACTGGTTTAACAATCCATGAAGGAGAATCATGAAGATGTTTCATTCGCTACTGTGGTCCCTGCACATATGGAATCCTACAATCCAAACAGGTGTACGCTTTTATAAATTTGATAGACATAATTTTTTGTTTTTCCTCATTGTACAAGCATATCTTATATTTTTGCTAGTGATAAAAATGTATTTTCATATTCTATATTGCGACAAAGTATTCATGTATTTGAGTTAGTTTATAGTTTTTAATATTTTTCACGCATCGTAGCAACCTATTTAGGATTAAATGAAAGAGAGTCCATCGAGATGATCTGGTTATGTACAACATGCACCGATTAGAAAAAGCAATAAGATTAGAGTTCATTGTATATAAAAGATATAATGCCGAGATGCTAAACTGGGGACAAATGAAGTCAAACAGAGTAAGCTGATGGATGACAAGTGCAAAAACAAAGTGGATAGCTCTGTTGGGATGTCTTAAATGAGTTTGATGTTATTGGGAGCCAGGGCATAGGGTTTGTGTTAAAGAACATTTCATGTTTTGGCTACTAACTTGTGGTCAACTGGTTTTTGTCAATGTTGGCTTATGTTTTTAGCTAAGATTTTTGGTGTATTGGTGGGTCCATCAGGAACTTAATCTTATTCCTTAGCATTCTTTTATGATGACTGTTTGCTTCTGACTTCTGTCACTTGCTTACTGGAGGCTAATGCTTGCTTCTTAATTGATATATGGGGTATGGAGTTACCATTAATCTTTGAGCAAATGCACTAGAAAGTTAACAGGTTAATTGCAGATAGACCCCCTGTGCTATCGCCTGGATGCAGATAGAAAGTTCACTTACATGTCCATCGAAGTATAAGGTGTTTATTCGCAACTGGGCAGTAGTAAGGGGGGTTATCTGCAACTAGCCCCAAGTATAATTTCCGTAAACATTTTATTGCGGAAGAATGCATATGAAAAAAAAAAAAATCAGCATTTTATCAGATCGGGTTGTTGAAGGTTAGCTTGGAGGATCTGGTAGAGATATATCCTCACCGTTTCATCTTTCCATTTCCCATTCAAGCAAGATAGCTTTGGTGGATCCTAATATTCCTAGCTTTTTCTGAGTACTTGTTGTTTTTCTTCTTTGGTTCAATTACACAAGTCACTTCTTTTTATGCAAATAAAAATATCTGAATTGTTTGTTCAATTACACAAGTCACTTAAGGGGGTTTCCTACTGAAAAATGTCATGTACTTTTTAAATTAATGAAAATCACCTTAACTTTACAAAAACGTCATTATCTTGGTTAGCTTGGTCCTTAATGAACATATCAATAGACTTCTTTTTTTGTGGTTGGCATACCAATTGACTTCTACACGTTAATTTTTAGATAGAATCTTCTTTAATGTGTTGTTTTTTTTCATGTGTTACTACATTTTAACTTTTAGAAAGAAAAGTAAAATATAAACAAGTGTGTTAATATTGTGAGGGAGTATTCTAGGAGTTACAAAAGTCATTCCAATTTAATATAGTCTCAAAGTTGGGAAAATTGCTTCAAGGCCCCAAAATTGAAAAAACAATGTGCAACAGCCCCCTGTATTTTTATTATATTGTATAAACCCAAAATACATCATAAAAGTTTATTTCAGGCCCTCCAGCTCACGAGAATGAGCTGTAATTAACACAATCCCGACTCTACCCTTCCCGCCCACTCCGCTACAACCTCTGTGCGTTGGTAACGGTGCCCGCCCACTCCGCTACTATCGAGGCTCTCTCTCTCTCTCTCTCTCTCTCCTCTCTCCCTCCGGCGAAAAACCAAAATCTGCACTCTAAGGTTAGGTCGGAACCGGATCGAAGATGGCAAAAAGATCGGTGAACGAATTCGAAGTTGTTCACCATCCTCCTCCGCGTTGCAACGTCAGGAACATGCATCGATGAGCGACGAGCGAGAAGACTCGCCCTCGCCTTCCAAGACCGACCGTGGTATCGATTCTCTCACATCCTCCCCCGTCTCCAAGTCTTTGTCCACCCATGCATCATCATCAGGGAATGACAGCACCGATGAATCCACCCAGACGTTGTTGAGTTTCCAAAGGGGTGTAAGGAGAAAAAGAAAAATTACAAGTTCACAAAACGCGTCACAGAAATCCATAAAGAAGTAAGATAATGTTATATATTATATTTTCCAATTTAGATAGATTAAGGTGCATTGTGAACTATATGCCTAGACATTGGTTGAAGGACATGTTAGCTGATACCTTAATGTTAACTGTGAACTATATACCTCTTATTAATGTTAAGTTTGGCTATTGTTTGTTAAGGTGTATAGCGTAACTCTTACAGTTCATCGTTGCATGTTAACTATTGGATGTTGGATGTTAAGTTAAGTGTGATTGATGTTAAATGTTTAATTTTAATATAGGAAAAAGTCAGGTGCTGTTAAAATTAGACCTACTGCTAGTTTCGTCGCATATTGTAAATTTATGAAAGTCCTCGAACCGAGAATGCGACAGTATCATTGGGATGCATACCAAGGGTGTGCATTCCAGTATTATGTAAAGTTTGGCCCCCCAGCAGTAGATCGACCCACGTTGGAACTTGTATTGAGTCACTATAAGGGTAATGAAGTGGCGTTTTCTCTGCCAGATGCCGAAAGTAGGAGGCAAAAGGTTGTTAATTTTGATATGGACCGGGTGCATGAACATACAAGTTTCCCAATTGACGGGAAAATAATTTATAATAATAGAGATCCTTTCCCTAAGCTTTGGGTGGAGTATTTTGGTGAACATTTTACTAGAACCCCAAAGAAATCTGCGAAGAATATGCGGCGATATGTGAAAGAGCTACTGCAATCTCTTGTTGAATCAAGAAAGAAGAAGGACATTGAAGATTTTGTATTACTGCAGATACTTTATCAATGTTCAATGATGTGGTGCCCTAGCAGTGTCCAAGGCATCCTAAGGCTATTGTTCAAATATGTTGATTCAATTGAAAGAGTGAGGAATGTGGCATGGGGGGAATACATCCATGATCAGACGAAGAAATGAATTAAGATTGCCAGGGAAGGTCTACATAGGTCAGGAGTAAGCTATGTACCTGGATGCATGCCTTTGATCCCTGTAAGTTGTATTAAATGTTTTATATTATTGTGGTTAACCTGTGCATGTGAACGCTTGCATGTATTCTGTCAACTTATGTCAAGAAACTATTAAGGCTAACTGGTTCATGTTAACTATTTTAAGGATCTGGTTAACTATAATGTTTCTAGTGTTAAAGTTAACATGCATACTAACATGTATTATTTGTTTGCCGCTATGGTACTATGAAATGACGGGGATTAAAAGATATGCCTTGTGCAATAGATTCAAGCCACCCCTCACTAACTGGGTAAAGATTGGTGAGAAGTATGGATCTTTACGAAAGCGCACAATAGTTGCCAAGGCTGAAAAAGCTAGCATACATGTTGTACATAAACCAATAGCTGAAATTAGCCTATGGGTTGAGAAATATCCAATCAGAAGGCCATTGATGAGGGAGGATGATCATACGAGGATTAGAAGTGAAGGGATTGTACCACAATTTCAAGTCGTACATACAGAGGGGAAGAAAGCAACAGTAAGGAAGAGGAAGATTGAAGAAGAAAAGAAGAGTGAAAAAAAAGAAAGAAGAGAAGAAACATTTCAAGAGAGGGTCAATAGGTTTGGTAAGTTCTAAGGTGCTAAATCACAATAGTTAACATGTTAAAAACAATAGCTAACATGTTAACCACAACAATTAACATGTTAGCCATAAGAGTTAACATGTTAGGAACAAGAGTTGATATGTTAAATACAACAGTTAACATGTTATCTACAACAGTTAACATGTTAGCCATAACAGTTAACATGTTAGCCATAACAGTTAACATGTTACCTTTAAGAGTTAACATGTTACCTACAAGAGTTAACGTGTTAACCACAAGAGTTATCATGTTACCACAACAGTTAACATGTTAACCACAACAGTTAGCATGTTAGCCATAACAATTAACATGTTAGTCACAACAGTTAACATGTTAACTATAGATGATTGAAGAACTTTTAATTTATATGTGTTAACTGTGGGCCTTTAACTGTTAACCTTTATAAGCATCATGTTAACTGTTTCTTATTTCTAAATTATAGATTTTGTCAAAAGCCATTGATGAGGCTTTCGAAAGGGAAGATGAGATTGAAACGTTACCTGTTGAGGAGCAGCTAAAATTTTGGAGAAATGTTGCTAAAGTAAACCAGAGACTTTGCCGTACACTAAGGATCTCAAAGAAATTGTATTGTCAAACTTTAATGAACGAGATTCGTAGACTTAACGAAAAGGTTAAGGGGTTGGACGGATCTTTTGACATAGTAGATCCCTTAGTTTTAAAGAACAATGTGAAGAATCTTATTGCACAACAGCTGAAAGGAAAGCCTACAGTGAAAGAAGAGGACAAGCATGAAATCGATGGAGAAAACCTTGATAATGAGCTCGTATTTGAGGATGAAAAGGACAACCATGGAGAGAGAGACGACGTCACCATGAATGAAGGTGTCGATGAAATGGACAAGAACAAAGAGAGAGACGAAGTGATCAAGGATGAGGAGGACAGTCAGATGGTTGAGGATGAAGAGGACTCGAATGGAGAGAGAGAGACGATGTTACCAAGAATGAAGTTGTCGAGGAAATGGGCAAGAGCGAAGAGAGAGACGAAGTGATCAAGGATGAGGAGGACAAGCATATGGTTGAGGAGAGATCCGAGGCAGCAGAGGAGACAAAAGGACCGACAACTAAAGATGGGCATACGTCTGTGGAGGAGGAAGGTGTGGTTGAGAATGTTCCACTCAGCAAAAGTTCTATGAGGTCGAGGAAGCCGGTGATAAAAAAATATGTGAGTTTTAGGAGTAGAGCTCCAAGCGGAAGAGCAACCAAGAAAGGTAAACTGGTTAGAACACCATTCACTGAGGATAAGAAACCGAGGGTTAAGGGATTACAGTTGAAAGAAAGTGAGCAGAAAGATGAACCCATTTTAGTTGATGATAAGGTAGAAGAAATAACAGTTTACCACAATGACATCGTTGGCAAGTAGGATGTGCTAAAAAGCACGTATTTGACAGATGTAGATCGTGCTGCCTTAAAAGAGGTGAATCAGGGTATCCCTGATGTAGGCACGTTTAGCTTACGAGTGTTGGATAGCGCTGGGGCTTTTGTACATAACTACAAAACACCAAGAAATGTGACAGTGAAACTCTCAGCTGAGGAGAACAAATGGCTCGCGTAGTACTGCAAGGAGAAATGTAGCCCGTAAGTTAACTGTGAACCTTTGTTAGCTCTCTTTAATGTTAACTATGAACCTCTGTTAGCTCTTTTTAATGTTAACTGTGAACCTCTGTTAGCTGCTTGTTATGTTTGCGCATTTAGATGTTAGCTTTCATGTTTTAGATTATAACCCTCCGTAACTTCTTACTTTTTAAGGTACGTCGATGTCATCGTTACTGATAACAGCATAATTACATACCCGGAACTACTGTATTTGCTCCGCGGGGGAAGACTCGATGACAAAGTAACAGAGGCCATCTTAGATAGATTATACAATGGCTGCAGTTGTAGGAGAACGCTGCTTTAAAGAAGCAGTATGGGATTGTGTCTACATTTTTCTGCGTAAGACCAATCCTCATATAATTAGTTAACATCTAAACTTTATATACAACAACATATTATCGCTGGTTGATCAATACTCATATTCCTAATTGTTCGTCATGACCATTGGCATTGTGTCGAAGTTAGATTGGATAAAAATTTAGCTTTGCACTATAGTTCGGTAACTCACTCTGCTTACCTTGAGCCCGTTAACAAAATTATAAACTTCATGGACCATATGAAGACCACATTCAATCCTGAAAAGGTGTGTAGGATATTTCAATATAAGGAAATCCCATGCGAGCCTCAAAAGGGAAGATACATTGGAAATGAACCTTATTTTATTAAAGAATTTTTTCTCCAAAACTGACCTGTAATATGTATTTATGTTTTGTTATTTGTAGCTACGACTGTGGGATATACGTTTACCTTTATGTACGGGTTATTCTCCATAAAGGTGATGTACTGCATGTTACACCCGCCGATGATTCGTCGGAGGTAGTGCGTGCAAGGCTTGACGCAGAACTGATAAAAGAAGGTTAGGAGCACAAAAATATCAAGGGCACAATAGCTGTGGAGGATCCATAATTGAAAGCGAACAAATGAGCCGCAAATGTATATCCTTTTGAGCTTGTATAGATTATAGTTAATATCTTTGGGGTGTAATGTGTTAACAACTAATGAACTATAGTGTCCGGAGAAAGTTAACATGTTAGATGCGTAAGTTAACAACGTACGGAGAAATTTTATATCATATCAAGTTCACTTGTTAAATATGGAGAAAGTTTATATCATATCAGATTCACTTGTTAAATATTACTGTGTACGGATAAAGTTAATGTGTTAGAAGTGTAAGTTAACACAAGAGTTAACATGTTAGCCACAAAAGTTAACATGTTAGCCTCAAGAATTAACATGTTATCCACAAGAGATAACATGTTAGCTGTTTTCAGCGAAAGTCGTTTCCATTGCAGATTCCATTAAACTTCGATCGTTTACAGAAGGTTACAATGAAAAATTAAACAAAAATTATAACTTTCGAGAAAATAACACAATAGTCGTTTATCAACTACTGCTTTTGTGGGACTTTGCCTGTGCCGGGAGTGCTTTGGCTCGTGGACCACCGATTCGTAGATCATGAGGTTGTTTAGGGATCCTTTCTTCGTTTATCGAAGTAGGGATTTGAAGCGAATATCTTATCGATGTAAGATGTTCACTCTTCCAAAGATCAAGTCTGAGCTTAGATCTCTAGGAATCACCAAACACTGTTTATGAAGGGTGAAAATTCTCTCTTTCTTCCTCAAAATCTCCAAAAGCTCAAGCCTTTTCTGCTCCAATATGCTCTCTGTCCTTTATTTCGTGTCTAGGGAGGTATTTATAGGGTTAGGAGTGCACAACAGCAGAAATGGGGGCGAAACAACTGACAAAGTAGCTGTTCTTTGGCCGCGGCAGCCAACGCTGCCGCGGCTGTTGGCGCGGCAGCGTGGACTGCCGCGGTCAAAGGGGCAGTTATGACCACGTTCTTTTCGTGTTTGAAACCGTTCCCC
>BQKN01065256.1:37046-143308 GCA_022839385.1 Asparagus kiusianus
TCCATTTACCATGTTCAATCGCGTTTGCACCTCAGGTTAATGGTCCTTAAGCTACTAATTATTAGGTTATATGACCTGCTATTGAAGCGTAGCAATAGGGAACCAATCATGGGTTCATCTAGGCTTGAGGTGAACAAGTTATGGAAACTCTTTTCTTCAATTCCTTGGTAATTGCTCCTAGATCAGAATGCAAATGATGATCATGAAGCACTTTAACCATCTCAGCATATTCCTCTAAAAAGACACATTGTGGGTTAACTGATTTTAGCATCAATCAATCAGAGTGATAAAATAGGCCTGCAATAAAATGCATACTGGGTCTTTGAAACAGTTCTAGTCATCTATTGATAAATCAGTTTACGTTTAACAAGAAGATCTAGATTTCATGTCTATCTTAATCTAATACGACTTCTTCCGATTACTTTTTGCTGTTATAGGTGAAATATCTTTGTTATGGTTTGGATCTTGTTATGCTTCACAAGCTTCACATATATAAGAAAGGGTTTAATTATCATGAAACCTCAAGTTTGCCACTTATTAAGAAACCACATATCTCGTCCTTTTATTACAAAACTAGTATTCATCCCGTGCTAAGCACGGAATCCTTACAGATTATTTTTGTGCGCAATTTTTTTTCATCTCATTTTTTTGTTTTGTCACGATAAATTTATCTTAAACATACTTGAAGTCCATCATATATAACCAATGAGGATATTGTTTTGTCACGATAAATTTATTTTAAACATATTTGAAGCTAATCATATAAAACTATTGAGGATATGCAGATAGGTATTTGTTTGCAATTCATCATATACTTGAAGTCCATATTTAAACATAGAAACATAGATAATTAAAACTCTTAACAAAGATAGTTAAATCTCTTGCTTATCCCTTCAAGTAATATATATAACACAGATAGTTAAATCTCTTACTTATCCCTTCAAGTAATATATATAGTTGTGAAGTTCAACATTATGTATTCGTTAATCATTTAACCTGTCATTTAACTTGACAACTGTGATATATGATATGATATATGCTCCTGTAAACATGTAGAAATTTTTGAATAAAACATCAAATGTTTTACATATACATATAAAAAAGATCAAATCTATTGCAATTACATTTAACAAAAGTATTGAAACTAAGTTTCAAGATCCATCTTAAACTTTTGAATAATTACAACTACATAATATGATTAAACATAAGCAACACAAATATTCACCCTAAACTTTGTTTGATAACTCTTTAGAAGTGGTTGTCAAGTCTTCCAGAAGTTAGTTCTCTTTTACATTGCTTCCATTGGTTCTCCTTTTCTTATTTGCTGCATTAAGAATATTGAAGTTGACTTATTAGTAAAAATGTGAACATATTAGTTACATTGTAAAATAATTGTCATCATTACAAATAGAATATGCATAATTAGATCTGTAAACATTAACCAAGCTGCTATCATTTCAAGTTGAATGGATAATAATGGTAGGTGCTCATTACCTTAAAAATTTGTTACAAATATTCCAGTGATTATCATAACCATATTATTTGGGTCCAACTGTTAAGCCTGATCTTCTAAATCAATTGCAATTTTGTTTCATAATGTCACTGTACATTCCTCGCCCCTTTAAGAAAAGTCAAAAATCAGCCATGATATAAAATGATATTTAATTCCATTATAAATTAAAATGTATACAACACTTACAAATCATTAATAACTTTTAGCGATCTGCTAGTTTGTGTTTTCCCTCCATTATTAGAATCTTCCAATGGGTAAATATCCTTTCACATTTCCTACAACATCTATGAAATTTGTATATTATTAATACATGTATTATCAAGTTTATCAAACTGATCAAAGAAATGGAAAATAATTATTAAAATTGTGCATGACCTTACCATAAAAGATATGTACGTCTTCCTACAAATTGTCCAAGTTCAATATAATCTGTATTTTCTCATTATCATCTTGGAGAACCTTAATCTCAGTCTGTCTAAAGAAGCATATAAAGTAATCGTATATTTAAAGACAAAGCAATGACATTAACCAATAAATAGAATAAAAGAAAGTTAAGGGTTTTCACACTTACCGGTAGTGAATGCGCAAGACAATCCAACAGCAAAGCTAATCGTCACCGTGAACAATCCAAGAAGAATCAAATTCACCGGATGCTTCTAATAATAATAATGGAAAGGGAACAAAACTGCACAAAATCAAACAAAACTAAACCACATAAAAAAGAACCCCCCAAAAAAGCAAAAAAAAACCCTTATGAAATCAAACAAATATGCATGTATGAATGGGAGAATGATGAGAAAGATCCAAAGCCCTAATCCAGCGTTCGTGGAGTCGAAAAAGTGAGAGATCGGTCGTACGGAGACGACGACTAATGCAACGGCGACGTTCATCAGCAATTGGATGGTGAGGATCGTGTAGATCTTACGAATGAACTCCCATCGGAGCTCTGGCGCCTCAAGCATCATCGAATACAGAGGCTCGACGCCCGATTCGATGTCGCCGCCCTTGCCGTACTCAGTTCGCTGCCACATCGCGGTCGGATAGCCGACGAACTCGAAATTAGGTTTAGGGTTTCGAGAAGGAGATATGTTCTTTTTAATTGGTTCGCTTGTTTGGAGGCCGTGATTGGGTTCTGGGGTCTTGAATTTTGAAGGACACGCGGATAAATAACCTGTGGAAGAGGAAATGTTTGGAAGCAGAGCAACTGCAAAACGATTGTGGGGAAGTTGAGCAACGTGGTCAATTTGAGTTGGGGGAGTTGAGCAACGTGTGTTAAGACGAGGAACGTGATTTGGATGGGGAAGTTGGGAGCACATTGCGATAGTCGGTTGTGGAATTGGGAACAAAATACGTGGATATTGAGAAATTTTACTGTTCATCTTTGGGTTTTGCTTTAGTTATAAAGGAAAGTAGATTCCTGTCTCTAAAAAACTGTAAGTTTCATTATGTACTAGTCCAATGCATATTTATATTCCAAATCTGCCCTCTCTTTCATCTTAACATTTTCTGTTCTCTCCCACTTTTCCTTCATGATGAAAATATGGTGCAGTTTTCCTCCATGATAAAACTGAATTATGTGTATCATCCTGCAATTATTAATCTAAAATTATTGCAATATGTTTTCGCTGGATATAGTTAAGACTTACTGCAAATCTACGCTGGTTATGTTCATTGAAACATTTCATTTAGTATGTATTTTGCATGACTAACATAAGTTATTTTCTTTGAGAACAACACCTCAATGGCACCTCATCACACTAGAAAGCACCCATAAATGACAAAGAAAGCATGAAAGCTTCAGAAACGAGCAAATTACACCAAGTAGAAACTAAAACCAAAGGGTTTGAAGAGATTACCGTTGCGTGGATTTGATGTGATGTGAGGAGGAGGGAGTTTTGCATTAATTTGAGTAAGAAGAAAAGCCTTGTTGAGGGGTATTTGAGAGAAAAAAATAAGTGTGCTTTGCACATGCTGTTTGAAATGGAACTTAACAGTTTTTTTTAATGTCAGCGGGTTTTGTAAAAAGATAATGGTAGGGAGTCTATCAACAAATTGTCAAACTTGAAGGGGGTCATAATAATTATCCTATAAAAAATTAAGAGCATGAAAGTTTGTATCCTCACGTATAGAATATTATCCTCAGAATTTTATTGTTCTTTCTGTGTTAGAAATTTATGTTCATTTTTTTATTATTTAATTAGAATGGAGTTTGAGTTCTTGCTCAGACACTCATAATTTCAGTATTATCCAAGCCTTTTCACATAAGAGTTTCCTGTAGAACATCTAAGTTGTTGAAACCAGCACATCATCCTCACGGACATTAGAAAACAGCCTAAAGTCTATAAATTGCCAGAGAATAATCATAAGTTTCGATCAGCTGTCTAACCTGTCACGCGTACTGTAAATTTGTGCAAAATTCTGTAACAAGGCATTTAGTGAAAGCAGGCCCTTACTAGGAATGACAAATCACAACACGGGTTAATCGGTAGAGAAATTTAGCTCTCTTATCATACGGTTTCAGGTCATTACTCATGGTTGTAGCATGTTATATCTGCACGTGATTTTCTTAATTAAGCTTTTTTTTGTACTTAATGCGAAATGTTTTGGGTTTTGATATTTTTATCTGCGCACCAGTTTTCACTTTATTTCCTCCTCTATTTGTCCTTCTACTTTGTATTGCCGGAGAGCAACGTGTGTTGTTATTCTTTGGAAATTATATTAAGTAGTAAATATGATAATATTCCTATAATTTTCCAGGTTCTGACCAGAACTTTAGGAAGTAAACCAGCTGCCGAGTTATTGGACCAATTGAAACCACATTATTGGTTTTCTGCTCATCTTCACTGTAGATTTCCTGCTATCGTCCAACATGGGGAGGATGGACCAGTCACCAAATTTCTTGCCCTTGATAAGTGCCTTCCAGGACGTCGATTTCTCCAGGTAATTGGCGTTTATATGCACTCTTTTAAGTAAACAAAGTGTAAGCCCATGCAGCTAATTTTGTCCGAAGTGTGCTGTATTACTTGCTCTATATTTAGGTTGTTGAAATTGAATCAGATCCAGGACCTTATGAGATTCAGTATGATGAAGAGTGGCTTGCAATAACGCGAAAATTTAATAGTATCTTCCCTTCAACTCGGAGATATGTGTATCTGGGGTAGGCACTATTTTGTTTCCAAGATTTACCTTTTATTTTTCACCAGAAGTTGTTAATTTAAAAAAATTCTGTAAAATGCAGCAGTAGACAGCTTGACAATGAAGATCACCTTCAGTGGGTGAGGAATAAGTTAAATGCGAGAGGGAAAAAACCTTTTGATTTTGTTCAAACGGTCCCGTGTTTTGATCCATCTCAGCCGTTCTCCAGTGTTTCAGTATTGGGTAATCTTGAATGTTCTGTGTCCTATTTGTTATGTTGCAGAATAGTTAAGATCTTGATATTGGATGGATGCTTGACTTTTTAGGATTAAGTTTAAGTTGCTACTAGTGTTTGATACCATCTTATTATTATTAATTTTCAGCTACAACCACTAATGCACCATCTTATGGTTATCAATTTACAGCTACATCCACTAATGCTATTAAACTTTTGTTGCTAAGTTGTTCGATGATGTTGTTTTCAAGATATCTACTAGTTTTTTGTGTTGTACAAGTGCATATGAATGGTAAACGCTTGAGTGAATAAATAATAAACAGTAGGTTTGTGACGTGGATATTGTAACTTCGTAGTTCAGTCTTCTGTTAGTTTGCGCCATCTTTTTGTTCATGCCTTGCATCAGCTTGACAAGCATCAAGCATGCATGCTCTTCTTTTTTCCTCGTAAATTTTCTACCCTAATTTATTGATATCAATTCTATCATTTGCTGGAGATCTTATTGGCCCAAACCACGTAACTGGTTTTTCATTAATTTTGTAGTTAATAGTCATCTTCTCTGATTGCTTTGACCGTGGAAGCTCTAGCAAAGAGTATTAGGTGAAGACAGAAGTATCCTTTCTGCGAATTGATATTTCTCACGGAGAGTTTGCAATTATGCACAAAAAAAAGGAGAGTTCTATAGTTTCTTTCCTGCCTTGGACAGGGTGTATGTGCCAATTGCAATTTTGTTAACTTGTGGACTAGTTTTTACTTAATTATTTACCTTTATCAAGTTATGTTTATATATATTCTCTATACGGCCTCTAAAGTGATTAAGTTTTGATGTACTGCCCATCTTAACTATTGTAAAGATTACATGCTATATGTTTGTAGTTTATTTTAATTGATTTTTCGCCTATTTTACAGGTCATCATCGGAACCCACAGACAGAGGCTTTGCTGCAGTTTCTGGAGCTGCCATATCTGCTGGATACTGAGGCAGAAGCCAACACACCAATACAGAGTAACAAATTTATGAATTCTGCAGGTCTCCAAAAATCATTGCTTATTATTTTTTGGCCAATGTCATGTAGTATGCTTGATTTTTTGATCATGTCAAGCATAAAATGAAAGGATACAAGGAAAAATACATTCAATTGCATAAAAAATCTGAAGAAAGGTAATAGAGCAGAATTCCACCTATTGCATAGAATAAACTACGAATACTAATTCATCAGTCATTAGCCTGCTCAGTAATTGATCTATCACGTCCCCAGCCCGCGAGCCCCTTGGCACGTTGTAAGCTGTACCCATTGAATGCAACTTCTTGTTTGGATTGATCCATTGCCAAAAAGTGCTAACGCTAGTTGCATTTTACTCCTTGGGACTTTATAAACCCTCTATAATTCTTCTTATTTTCCCATGTGGGACTGAAGTTGGGGAATCACCATCAACCCACCTTAAATATGTGACGTCCTCGCCGCAGTATGGCAATTGGCCCATCACAGGATCACCACCAAGCAATGTGCATCCTAGAGGTGGCTCCTACGGATTCTAGAGATGGCTGTCACCGCACTCACGCGGTGACACCATAGCTTAGTTCCACACTATTGGCTAGCTAATTGCTCTGATACCGTTTGTCGCACTCCGAGCCATGCTCCGAGCTAGATGGGCGTGTGGTAAGCCGTGGGACCCACTGTATGCAACTCGTTTGGCTTGATCCCATGCCAAAAGGTGCCAGCACTAGTTGCATTTGACTCCTTAGGAGTTGCCTTATGAACCTTCTATAACTCTTCTCATTTTCCTATGTGGGACTAAAGTCGGGGCATCACATATAGTTTATCTCAAAAGTAAAACTAAATTATGTGCATTTTCTGAAGCATTATCCATCATGTTGCTCGTTTTATATTATTATGTAGATTTGGATGACTTCCCTGTAGCTACTATTCTTATTTCTTCATCTCCATCTTCTTCCAACTGTAAGGGAATTGCCAACTGCCCTTTGAGGTCCTATAATTTGGCACTTTTCTTGGAAAACTCTTTTCCAGGAGTTTGGATGCACCTCAGAGGTGCGCATCTTGATTGGCAGCCACCTTATAAAGGTCTGGTAGATTCTTTTGTCAGGAGTTTTTGACTTCCATTGGTGGCTTTATTTTATTGAAGTCTATGGTGGACATTGATACTTGATGCATTGTTTCCTATAATCATTGTTTGTATTATTTTCTATTATGTTTGTCTTATTTTCTATTAATAGAACAAAAACATAATACATGGAATTCGTATTTAGTAAAACTAAAAAGAAAAAAGAGTCTATGTTACATATTGATGGCCAAGGAATATGTCAAAGTAACCACTTTCATTATTTGGGATCAATCATTCGTAATGATGGCGAGATTGAGGATTATGTTGTCCATAGAATCAAACCACGGTGGTCAAAATGGAGGAGCGCTTTGGGAGTCTTATGTGAGATACGGGTGTGGGTACTTGTGCGGACACACCAGATTTGTCAAAGGTAGGTTAAGGGGACACGGCTATATATTTATAGCTTACAATACATCAAATATTAAATTAAAATACCTATATAACATTTGTATTTCCTTTTATTATCTATAACAGCTAAGAATTAAAAAATCCAAACAAAAGAATTAAGATCTTTTGTCGTCGTCGAGCAATTGGGAATGGAGACCTTCATTTCTTTTATGAGTTTGAAGAAGATGACGTGGGAATGAAGAAGAAAAGGTAGAATCGGGTTTAGTTTTGATCGTAAGGGATACTATGGGTATTTTTCAACTCTTAAATTGATGGATTTCGGTTTTCAGGTTCAAAATTTTATTGGTTTTGAACCTGATATACCAAAGAAACCAATTTAGGTTATAAGTGATGGGAAAATTGGATTTTGCTTTGAATCACTTCAATCACATGTGTCCATGGCATGTCTGCGGTGGATCTGTGTCCGATACGTCTTGGACACGTATATGGCACCTAAAACGAAGTGTCCGGGTAACCTAGGCTTTTACCCAACCCACCATTAGTTAGATAAGGAGGATATATATGGGTAACCCGACTGTTAAGCGGGCCAAGAATTGGTCAAGGAGGTCCTTAAACCCAACAAATGACATATGATGGTCAATGCGGGGTCAAATCAATCAGTACTGCTCTAACTAGTCTGATTGCATTCCCAGTAGCCGTCTAGTCCTTGTGTTATAAAAAATTTGGCTTTTACTTCATATTTCTTCTCTATGTGTAGTATTAGCATTTTCTTGGACTTTTTAGGTAATGGATTCTTTGAAATTGCTTTATGCGGTTGTAAGAAGTCCTGTAGCTCAATATGCATGTTCTGTCGTTTTCTTTGTAAAGTTTAGGATGATGCAAGCTATAGAACCACTATGTTGCAGTCAGAGCTAGCTAAAACAAACTTTCAAGTACCTAGGCCATTTTTCACCTCATCATATTATTTACACTAAAAGAACAATAAAAGAATTTCTTTCAACTTCTCTTTTGAAATGTAATCCAAGCCTGGAAATCTTGCATCTCTGGCCAAATATTTGGGATAAAGGCTGTTGGAGAACTATTTGATTCAAAAATGACGCAATCTGCACGAAAGCATTCTGAAATGACAAAAGTTGCACGTATGTTGTTTCTATATTCACTTCCTTTATCTGGAAAATATTGACTTCAACATATGATTTTTTTCGTATACAATCTAAACATGTGCTATGTATTGCATGCTTAAGGAATGTATTTTCAATCTTCTTTGTAAATTCTGTTGATATATATTTGTAAGTTCGAGCAATTTTTTAAAAAAGTTACCTGGTAATTTGACAGATTCCAACCAGCGCTCCTTTGACACTGACGATGATGACAATGCTGGCATTGATGACGTTGACGAGCTAGAAGAACTTGCAGGGGTTGGAAGTGAAGATGCTAGCGCTTGCTAGCTGTAGTCGTGTAGATTTAGAATTTTCAGGTCGGCAATGTACTCCTGTAAATTTATGATTTTCAGTTCAAAGTAGGGTGTTGTTTTGCTTTGGCGTATGAGGTAGTTGATGCTTGAGGTAACGAGTTTGATAGTGTATTAAACAAAATAAGGACTATTGAAGCTTTTAACACGTCAAAAGAAAATGTGGAGCAGTATACAATGCGTCCGGGACGGGGAAATCTTAAAATAATCAAACAAATCATTATCACTTAATAATTCAAACAACTTATTTGCCAAACAACATTCCATTGGGTTTCTTTTTGAGGAGCAAAGAGCGTATCAATCAAGAATCCTAAAGCTTGCAAGTTACAGGGGCCTTGAGCACAAAATCTTCACGTCTTTTATTGAGAGTATACAGGGAACTTACTAGAAATGATTTTGAACTTTATGGTTGTATTTAACCTATATATAGAGTGTACTTTTTGTATGACAGTTGAATATTGTAAACATCCAACCCTTCTCCCCACCTTCCCATTGGTCGGATGCAACATCCCAACTCTCCCATAATGTTAGCACTATATTACACTGTTAATTTTATCACCCTTTACTTAAAGCATCATTTTTCATCAGTACCAAAAAAAGGCTTCCGTCAAGAGCCAACAATTCCTGCATCGCATCTCCTTCACTGCTCCAGATCGACCTTCAACCTCAGACCCACAATCACCCTTCTCGTTTCTGCCAGCTGGGTTTTTCCATCTCCATGATAATCTTTTTTCACCTGTGAAGAATTAATTTTAAGAAAAAAAGCAGATAGAATATTTATACAGAAGCTCTTGCATGCCCATTGACGGCTCAATTCTACATTTTAAACATCTAAAGAGGCGAAGTGATTTTAAATAAAAAAAATCACAACTTTATTCTGCAGATACAGCAGCAGCTTACCAGTAGCAGGCATCTGCCAATGATTTGAATGCAGATCGAGGCAAAGCTGCAAGTATGCGTCCAGCCAGCGAGCCATCTGCCTCAAACTTGAACTTCACCTTTTGATCATCTATACCTGCGTATAATTGTCACAATATTACGTGGTAGAGGGCTCCTCCTAAATACAAGGTTCCACTTGCCCCCGCATCAGGCTAAACTATTACAAATCCTGTGTATTTCACAACGCCATCAGGAGGAAGTTGAACACCAGCATAAATAAAATACCAATTCCCATTTCATGGGGTTTCAAGGCATATATCCAGCAACGAGGAGACATCCGTTGATCTCACAATAAAAAACAAATTTTATTCCCGTCTTCTCAATCAGCTACTTGTCCATTTCCGCTTCCGAGGAGGGCGCTCAGGCTTGACTTCTGCATCAGCAGGAAATTCATTCTGGTTTAGTTGTGTATCATTCTCTGGTCTTTCGCCGCTCAAAGAAGCCACATCCTTATCACCCAGCATAGGAAGCTTAAATCGTTCGCTTTGCCTCTTAAGCTTCTCCACAGTGTCCAGGTGTTGACCTAAATCATCCCCAGACTTGTCATCATTACCTTCGCTTATTGGCAATTCATCAATTGGCACTATGTCACTAGCAGTGCCTTTCTCGACCTCTTTCGTTATGGAGGAAGAAGACAACTGTACATTGTTTGTGGCACTGTAATCTCTCTCTTTGGGGCTGGCCCAGCGCTCGATTTTGGAACGACCCCTTTTTGACTCATGTTGGCTCTCATCATCCGAAGCAAGACCGCCCCCTTGTTCATTTATGCCTTTCGAGCTATCCTGAAATAGGTTTAATCACTCAATCAATGAATCTATAAAAAAATTCATTTATCAAACCATAATTTGCTTGTGGTAAGAATTTGTACTTATGGCCAAGACGTGAAGACTAATATATCTGAATTTATATTAGAAGTGCAAAGCACTCATTTCAACCTACAAAGTAGCCTGCTTCTTGTTCCCTAACTTATTGTAGTAAGTAGGAGGAATCATAATAAATGTTTTGATCAGTCATCCGCCCAGATTAATATAAGATTGCATCACTAATTCGGTACACACATCAGAAGGCTGACATTCACAGAAATAAATAGTCCATGAAATCATCAAATTAAATGGCCAATGGGCATGGGAACCTATCAAAAAAAGATAGGTATTCTAGACGTAACTTATGGTGATAATGAAAGATATGTTGTTCAATTAATTACAGGGTTATAAACAATTCCTAGAACAAGATGATACAATTAAATCACTGTGACATGTAAAGCCTAACATGTACAGATTACTTAAAAAAAAGGGCATTTGTTAGCAACGACATAGAATCAGCTTTACAGGTGTCAGAGTATCTACATAATATCTGAAGGGTTGCAAGATACTCCAGCACCTTAAATGATACCTACTCAAGTCAAAAACTAAAACAAGAACGAAAATAACAATAATAATAACTCAACTTTGACCATTATTAGTACCTTGTCATGATGAGCACTTTGGTCTTCATGCTTCCTCTTACCACGTACTGCAGGATTTTGCATGCTACCTTCAGTATCCTTGTGCTTCTCCCTTGACATCTGCAGTTTATCAGAAGAACTAGGACATTGACTGTAAGAACTTAAGCTTCTTTCCTCATTATGGTGCTTCTCACGAACAGGTACATCTGCAAGTCCATTGCTTTGTGAATCATTTTCTTCCTCAGCTTGATCTTCTCTCTTTGATTGCTCAGCATGCTGCTTTCTATCTTTATGCTGATAATCCTTGTCAGATGCCAAAAGTTTAGAACTACCCTTATTCCTTCCACACGCACTTAATGGCTTGTTTTCTATCGCCCGCCCACTACTAGAAATACCCCGACCTTCCTCTCTTTCTCGATGCAAGGAATCTTCATGAGAGTGTTTAAGTTGCTGCCTGTCTTCTCTCTCTCTTTGGCGGCGGGAAGAATGGCGATCTTCAGCTTTGTTTCTCCTTTGAGTACCATCTTCCCTCCTATGCTCAGGTTTACCATCTTTCTCCCTTTTCCGCCGGCTTGAATCCTCCCTGGCCCTGTAACCATGCAAGGAATCTTCCTTTTCAGTTCTTTCTCTCCTCAAATATAGACGATCATCTAAGTTGTCTCTACGATTCACAACATCATCATTTTCCCTCAGCCTTAAACCTCCTCTATTATGCCCCCTCCAATCTCCATCATCCAACCTTCTCGTAAAGTGGGTATCATTATCTTTGTTGATCCTGTCACTAACCCTAACTTTATTTCTATTCCTTGACCCGGCTTCCTCAGTATATTCCCATCTTATGTCTTTATTTTCTAACCTTCTTCTGTGTGTGTCTTCTTCCCTCCTCTGCCAAAAAGAACCACCCACCTCTCGGGGTCTCTCAAAGCGTTCACTCCTATCGCGAATAGGATGTACGGCATAAGAATCCCAATCTATATGTGAATACGAATTATACATAGCTCCCCGTCCTCCCAAATCCATAGGCCTCCTGCCCATCTCATGCCTACCTTCTCTTCCATAATCATCTCTCTGATAGAACGGGTATTCCTCTTCATGGTGCCTTCTCATATCACCATCTCTCTTTGATCTTCCACCTTGTATTTCTTCATCAGCTATTCGGCGTCTCTTTTGATTGCTACTTTCATATTTTGCTCTACTGTTGTCACTCCGTGTGACCTTTAAATCATCATCAGCAGCAGCATGGTCTTCAACTGCAGTTTGATCAACTCGAGAGCTTCGTTTTTGCTTCTTGGAAGACTGACCGACGTTATCTTCACCAAGAGTTTCGCCTGAAATTCGAATGTCTGAAGTTTCCTCCTCTTCTACTTCGATACTATCACCTAAAGCAAGCATGTCATCATGTTCACCGTCCTTCTGTCCTATGCTCAGATCCCCAGCTGTGTCAGCTGCCATTGCAAGTGAAAATTTAGGAGTTTGATCAGCTTCCATGCTACTGGTTGGCCTTCCTTTCTGGCATTTATCATGTTTCTTATTTTGAGCACTTTGAATAGGGATGCTGTCAGTAGAACGGTCGCCACTTGCACTAGAGTGTCTTCCATGTGAGGGTCCTTCTGCCAACCTAAAGTTGCAGACAGTACAACTTCATTCAGTATTTGTCAACAAGCATCATATATGAATTGTTAAAGGATCATAGCAAATCATGTCATAGTGGAAAAATAAACAGGAAAAAGGTAAGCTTTGAAAAACTATGTGTTACACCTCAGCATCATAAAAAGCTACAGAAATGAAATTTAGTCTCAAGCTCTCATATGCAATGAAATTTCCAGAAAGATTTACGAGGAAAATATATGAATATCTTTGTGTTGTAACTAATGATAACACTGCATTTAAACCATAAAGTTAACTCTTAATATACTTGCAGAACAGTAAGCTTCGTTGCAGATTTTCCAGCGCAGAGTTATCTGGGTCAGTATGTGACTATGCGAAATGAAAAGAAAAGGAAAAAAAAGTAACTGTTACAGACTTGAACAGCAGGTAGCAGTTGGTAAGGTCCGTAAGGATAGGTTGGCTGATCATAAGTTCTTTTCAAGTAGTCAATAACTGCTTTAGCAACTGGAGCATTAGTATTAATTATAATGTTGTAATATATTTGATTTAATATACTCATGATTTTAAGCAATTGTGTGAATAAAGCTAAAGGTAAAGCTAAAGGTATATAAAATTAATTATATTTTTAGCACTTTAAGTGGATTGAAAAGGTACACATCTACAAGTTGAAACTATGTTCCTCAGATACTTCTATCATCAAGATGTACCCATACCCAACACGTAATCTAGATGGACACTTCTCGGATATATGCATTCATTTATTCAGACGTCGTCAATTGTATGATATATGTTTTAATTTAAAATACTTGCCAAACACTTCTTAGACATATATCTTACACTGCACAATGCTCACATCCATTTCTCAAAACTCGCTAGACAAAGGTTGGGTTCATTTCAGCATAATAGGGTCGATTGGGTGTCTAATTTAAATATGAGTAGCTTCCAATTTATAATAAACATTATAAAAGAAACTTAAAAACATGATAGGAATTTTAATTCTAGAAACACGTGAATAGAAAAACAATTATGATCTCATCTAAATTATTAATCTCAATATGTACGTACGTACATATCCATGTCCCTGTACTCGTTTTCATGCAACTTAGTTGATAAGTAAATAGTGGTGACCTGACTTGTACGAAAACAGAAGAGTTCCACACAAAATAGGCCAATCAAATCATGTTACTATCATGGGTTAAGTTCTTCTATATACCACACTCGCTAGAAAAACTGAGTAAAAAGTAAGGTGCAGCAATTTGTGTGGTCAGGAGTACAGAAAGAAAGGAAAAGGAAGAGAAAACAAATCAGAGAGAAGTGGTTATTGCCTTTAAGTCTCTTCCTCAATTTGTAACTTACATGATTTAAGGTTACCACTGGTCAAAGATGGTTAGAAATTGACCAAAGAATATAGAACAGCAAGGTTATCGATAGCGGATAGCGTCGCGTAGCGGTGAGGCATTGCTAAGGCTATTTCGGGCTATTACGGCAAAATAGCAGTAAAAAGCGCAAAGTCAAATAGCGGCCTAATTTAGATATGTATAAATACTAAAAAAATTAAAGAAAAATTAAAGAAAAATCTAAGAAATATAAAAGTACATATTGGATGATTTAAAGAGATCCTAAACATGAAATAGACATGTAACTATTACGTAATACCAAATATGACCGGAGAAGTCAAAAAGTCGTCTTCGAGAAGAAGAGCTTAGAGGGACAGGGCTGCCCTAAGAGGAGCTCACGGTGAAGGAGGTGAGAGGAAGTATCAAGGTAAGTGCCAGAGGCTATGAGAGGTGGCGGGAGTATGTTGAAAATCACAGGAGACGGTGGAATGCAATGGTCAAGTGTTGAGTTTAATTTTAAAAAAATAAGCTTCAAACCGCTTTTAAATAGCAGTCAAAAAACAAATCTTGAATGCAATCGCTCACTATTTACCGTTATGACACACTATTGGCCGTTTTTGCGAACAGACATATTCCGCAATATGTCACCACTTTTGCGCAATAGCGTAACGGGCGATAGCATCGCGGGAAGGGACCGCTAACGCTATTAGCGCCGCTATTGCGGGGCTATTTACCGCTATTTATAATAGTGTAGAACAGTAAGGAGAAAATAGTTATTTCCATACTGCTTGAGAAAGGACATGAAGAAATACGTTACGGAACATATTTATAAACGCAAATTAAAGAAAACCTCGGTTAAGAATTACCGATTTGGGATTATCAAGGAAATTCCCTGGTTCATTAGAGAATTATTTATAAACACAATTTCTGCTTAACAATATAACTCTTAGATTAACGATTTATATAAAATATTAAGAGTAAAATTGCTTATAGTAGTTAAATAATAAAACTTAGGGAAAAAACCTATATAGATTGTCTATGACAGCTTGTTACTATAAAACTACGAATAATTAACGTTATACCATGGTTAAAAAAAGATGTCAAAAAATTATAAAATTTAAGAAAACTACCGAGAATAAAATTATAAATTGCAAAAATATTAAAAGATGCTTTTAACTGCACCACGACCAAGAAGTTTAGAGATTTGGGAGCTTAATCATCCAATCTGCTACAAATTATCTGTATAGGTATCAATGATATGGTCTGCCATTAGGATCTCAGGAGAATAAATCTTAGGAATTGCAACTTTAAATTGTTGAGTGGTTGTGTTTGGTAATAGCAGATATGTATTCATATGCATGTTTGGTCAACAGTTTTACAATGCACGAGACTTTTCCATACATTATTTTGAAGTTAAAAAAGGTTTTTTCATTTGTATACCCTTCAAAAAAGAAATTTACTTTAAATGTCCTCCCAATCTTCATATTTGTCGATTTATCCACCAGTTTATGGACAGGGTAATTATCCCCAAATCCTCAAACTTTTTATTTTACTTCCATCAGAAATTTAGCAGAATTAAGGTAGAATGATTACTCTCCTCCTCTGATTGGACCATAGTGTGAGCCTGTGAAGATTAGCCAATGGAAGAAATGGTGTACTGTAACATATTTTGTGAGGACTATCCAGAAAGGCCCTGACATGCCCACCATTTCTCAGGTTCACCAGAAATATAATTAAATATCACTATAATTATCTTAGGCTAGGCTTCTCTACAAAACATACTTGCTAGAAACTTACTTGCACATCCAAGATGTTATGTAAGATGATCCAGGATTCTAATAGTTTTCTAGCATGTTTGCCTTCACAAATGATGCTTATACCACTGTTGAGCTGTTCAGCTTACCACAAAAAGATTTTCAGATTATAATGAAGACTCGTTGACGGAGTAGAGTGTACTGACTTTTTTTAACTTCCTGTTTCGTTTAGATTTATGAAGCTAGTACTTTATCTAGATGCTTAAGAAGACGATACCACAGCATATTGTTTTATTTATTACGCTCGAAAGAATCAATATGTTTTCTTTTACCGCTACTTGGACTTTTTCCTTTTGGAGTTAATGGATGTCAAAGGATGCTCAAGTTTTGCTAAAATATATTGTTTGGTCATATTTTTTATCAATAAGTTTTTTGGAGGTAGGAATTTTGTCTCTCTAAAATATAAAACATAAAAGCTACAGTGATAAAATCATTAGAAGATTGTGGCTGCTATCATGTATTTTGTTGTATGTTTCTTGGGGCGATACATCAACTATATTCAAGAGAAATTGATGATTCTAGTATCAAGTTGCAACTAGTTTATAATGAAATATGATACACATCATAATAAAGGACTGATATCAGAAGTTGGTGTCTGCTGATGGACTAAGTAAATATGTCCAGTACCAAATCAGTATGTGTTCTTGTTTTATATAATTTTTTAACAAATGTGGATAGTTGGTATTTCTTGTTTAACTATCATTCAAAAAAGGAAAACAAATATGGATAGACTTGAACTATCCAAAAGATCTACATAAACATCCTTAAAAAAATCACATCCAACTGCATATGAGTTAAACTCTATCCAACACAATATTATATAATCTCTTTGGGTAATCTCAAGCCAAATATGTCCGATCTCTATAAACGCCTTACTTTAATGCAAGAAATGATTAAATTAAAAGCCTGACCCAAGTGTGACCCACTTTTCCTCTCCAACATATCAGACCTAATCAGCAATCCCTGTTGAAAAACTATACTCGCTCCTACCAGATATCTGTATAGAAAAACAAAACCAATGAAAACTATACTCACTCCTACTCGCTTCATTACTCCCTAACTATGGTCATGTGACATATAAGAAATGTCACTGCAAGCCTTGTCTGTATCAATAACACAACTCTGACACCATGGCTGGTCAAACTGCTCAATTTGATTTCATGAAAAATGAGCCTAGAATTATGATGCTTTTTTGTTGATGAGAGCGGAAGTATGGTTGTGGGTGGATAACAGAACTATTGATTGAATCAAATCTCCACTCAATGCTGCAAAAAGATGGAAGTTGTCACTTTTCAGCTTATCAAAGTGGTACATCTTAACCATTGTAGGCAAGTCAGAAAGCTAAGAAACGAAGGACCCTAACAAACATCAGCATAGGTCTTTTTGCTAACAGCACCCAATTGTTCGAAGGACGAAGATATTCAAGACATGTGTCTAAGAGTTAGCATGTCTATACTCATATAAGTGATCTAGATCTGTTCACCGGTACCTTCAAAAAGAATTTTCTTCTCAGCCATTTCATTGCAGGATGTAAAAGTGTGCGAGGTGCGAATGGGGAGAAGAGATGCCATAATTGGGGTTTGGAATAAGACGACCTTTACAACTTTAATTTTTCTCTTTTTTATTTATAAGTAAAATAAGAGGTGTTCGGCTTTTTATCATTCTGGCATCAAGCTATTTCTGCAGGGCCTCCCCTTATAGTATCATCACAACAATAGACCTTGACCACCAAGTTCCAGATGGACTGGCGTGATTCCTCTACACGTAAGACACCAGAATATGAAGAATGAATGAAGAAATGCATGAGAGAAAAGCATAATAAACTGGGTAATGCAGAGCGTGGGCAGCCATGTTAAGTGTTTTTGGTGATGTTTTTAGTTATGCATGTGTCATCCATTAAAACGTACACATCTTAATTTCCTAATGTGGACTCGATAGTAAAACTATTTGACTTGAATGGTAAATGCTTACTACAGCACATTCGGGCAAACTAAGTGGGATGCCTAAATTTATATTAGATGCTCCAGAGATAGGTCTTCACGAAAAAAAGGGAAACAAGGTGAGTATTAAGATTTTGATAGATGAGCCAAATAAGGGGAAAAAAGAGAGGTTTTCTGTAGTTTCAGTTTGAGCACTTGAATGTGTGATAGACCAGGGTGCAAAAAGTGGGAGCAGAAGAAAGAACATGGGAAGCTTTACGCTTTTCAAGAGAAGCAATGTATTTAGCTTCCGCAAGTTGTGGATATTTTGTATCTAATCATTTCTTATGAAAGTTATCAAATCTCCTTTTCACAGGTAAAATCAGAGAGCTATGGTAAACCTACAAATAATGCTTTATCCAGTACATGTCACAGTACAAATATTTTAGAAGATATTTTTTGCAGAAACCACCTTTAAAATAGGGCGAGAATACGTAAAGCACCTTTAAAGTCCAGTTAATACATAAACCCCCTTTAGAGGGGTTTCAGTAAGGCGGTAACAATCAACCATCTTGAACTATTTTCTTGTTAAATTTCAGCTGAAATCCCCAAATGACCTTAAAAAAAACGACCAAAAAAGAGGTCAACTTTACTTGAGAAGACGTGTCACATACCTGGCATGTGTGCTTTAAGGGTATTTTGGGGACTTAATAGAAATTTCACCAGAAAAGAAGTCAATGTAGTTGATTGCTATCACTTTAAAGGTGGTTTCTGCATTAATTGAACTTTACATGTGGGTATTTTAAAGGGGGGTTTTGTTTTTTTTTAAAATCCATTTTAAATGCCAAGAGTAATAAAAAATAAAGTTTAGAAATATACAATTTGCATAACCATGTACAACATATGCTACAAAAGAAGAGTGACACAAAACAATGAAATAAATACAAATTAATCGACAATCAAAAAGGTGTAGAGGGTGAAAACTGAAAAGGTAGATATCATGGTTAAAGACTTAATAATGACATCAGAGAGCAAACATAAACTAATTGGGTATCATGGATAAGAGATCACAATCGGTGGTGCTGAACTTGAATACACATTTAGCCAGTCACACTTTTTTGTAAATAATTTCACCCACGATATCAGTCACATTTTTTCTCCAAGGGAATAATCTCATCGTGTGTGTAAAGCAAAGCAAAGCAAAGCATTAAACATAAACAACTGGTCATAGTTATGTGATACCTTGCTGCACGATGTGTACTTCTAGAAGGACTCATTGGGCTCTGTAATCTAGAACCAGATTTATGGCGAAGAGGTGACTCTGGAGGAAGGGGTATAGAGTTATCTTCAGATTCATTTGGAAGCCTTCTTGACCCTCTTTCCCCACAATGACCACCAAAACTTTGGGCAAAGCGATCATAGCTTTCAGATCCATTGCGTCTATCGCCATCAGCATTATTGACACCTGCAAGCTCTTCTCCACACATATCTTTTTCAGGTTTCTCTATTGCACTATCATGAACTACCGAATCTTCCTTGCAACCCTGCAACATAATCTGTGTGCCCCGATATTTTCAGTATGCAACGAATAACAGGTGGCCAAATGCATGAAAGCCAGTTATCCGCCAGAAGCATGAAAATCTAAAGTAATGTTTTTCTATAGCGTATGTGCTTAATTTACCTCTATAACTGCATCTGCATCACGAGAACGTGGTGGCCTGGTGTCTATCGAGGGAAGCCGTTCACCACAGCCAATTTCAACCGGTATTGCTCTACCAGGTGGCTGATACAATATGAACCAATTAAAATAAACTTGCAACTCATAGCAAGATTGTAAAAAGTAAACGTCAGCACCCAAGTAAAACATTCTGTAAAACATATGAAAGTGGAAGAGAGGGACGTAAAGCAAAAAAATGTATTACAAGTGATAGGCAAAAGAATACTAAATATTTAAGACATACAAAAGGTGCTTGTATGCATGGGAGACCTCTTCCCTGAACTTGCAAATCAGTATGCCCAAGATCTAGCTTTCCATGCTTCATATTATCAGCAGAAATATCATGATGACCTGCAGCAGCCGCCAGCTCGGGAGGTAAATCTGGGTCAAACTGCTGACAAGAATGCGTATTAGTATTGATAGTTTAACGAAGATTATCAGGTAAGCGTTTGCAGATCCCTACATGCTCTGATCGCCCACTCTCATACACATGGATTTTGCTTCGCATGGTAGACTCTAGACGAAGTTGGTCCTGCACATTTAAATGTTAGAAAACGTAAATTAACAAAAACAAAGCAGTCTTCTCCTCTCCAGTACATATGGACAATAAGATAGTGACTTGCCAATTGCTTGCTATATTCTTTCCATTTGTCTTCATCCAAATCAAAATTGAAATAAATTGAAATATCAACTCCAGGATGTCTCCAAGGTTTCTCCTCAAAACTTTCTATGTCAACCTCAAATATTGTCCTGAAAAATATTAAAAACCAAAATTTAGAAAATAAAGTTTATTAGAATAAACTACAATTATATTGAGGAGAATAAAAGCAAGCCTGTGTTTCTTGAGCAGCTACCATAACAGCCATTTCAAAGTGTTTGAAGACCACTTCAGCCCAAAAAAAGTGGTGGGCTACCAATCTATTATCAAACAATCCAACACTTGACACCTACCCTCAGTTGTAACTTCGAGGCACATGAAAAGGTTAACATCATAAATGTGACCTAATTGGAAAGGCAGGATAAATGGAGGTAAATAACATTTATAAATTGCTAATAGTGACTTCTCAGCGCAACCTCCTGGATATATAATTGTTTTAGCCAAAAGCTTGAGGTGATGAGCTATGGGCTAATAATTTACATCAAGCAAGCATAACAGTTGAAATTTAGCCCTAAACTTGAATTCATCTAATGATACAAGTGGGCTTTGGCTTCATAAAAAAAAATTCTATAGCATCAAAGCAATCACAATCATAGTTACTGATACTGGAACAACTACCTTTTCATCAATTAAGTTTTGCACATCTGTAATGCAAGACATCCAAAACATGCTCAACTAGAAACCTGTTAAGGAAAATATTATGAGATATTGTCGAGATATTGGGAGATATCATTAGATATGATTTATCTCATACCTATTTCATCCTAACCTCTATTTAAGAGAGGTTAGGGTTAGATGAATAATATCTGGGCCTTTTTTCTATTTCTCTATATGGTATCAAAGCCATCTTCTTGACCGTAGAGAGACATCTTTCTTCATTGTCTACATCGAGTCGTCGAGGGGTTTTTCCTGAAAACTTCCCCTCAGTGGCCTCGACATCGAATTACTATCCACCTGATTTCATTCATCAAGTACAGTTTATCTATTGATTTACTATTTGTCAGTTACTATTCATACATGTGCTAGTACTGTTCATATTCCCCGATAATTGTTAGCCGCAAATTACTGGTTCACCATCCACTACGATCAAAGCCGACTCCACTCTTATCTACCCTCATCGACCTGTGTCCGAGCCCAAAGTCAACTTCACCTCGTGGATCATTTGTTTGTCAGACCCTTAAAAAAGGATTATTTGTTGTTTGATTCTTCAAGGAATGATCATTTGTTTGTTAGATTCTTAAAGAATGATTATTTGTTGTTAGATCCTTCAAGAAAGAATCATTCGTTGTTGGATCCTGGAAATGATCATTTGTTGTTGGATCCGTCAAGGATTATTTGATCGGTGGAGTCCTAGAGGGGATCAACTAATTTGAAGATGTCCAAGTGAAAAATAAAAAGATCAAGACTACTTTAAGGTTTTTAAAGCATCATCATGATTAGTGTGTGTGCACTTTATCTGTAACAAGCTGGACATATATGATATACATGCTCCAGCTTAAGAGGGAGTGCTCAAGAATATATTATGAGATATTGTTAAGATATTGAGAGATACGGTTAAGATATGATTTTATCTCATACGTATTTTGTAATATCCTCATAACCTCTACTTAAGAGAGGTTATGGTTAGATGAATAATATCCGACCATTTTTCCTATTTCTCTGCAAAACCCAAAGAAAAGTAGGATCCAACTTATTTTTATTAGCCCAAGATGATATGTTAAACAAATGAATTATTGCATACTTTATCACTTTATACAGTTAAACAACATATCTTACAGGTCCTTGATGAGTAAAACAATGTAAAGAGACCACACTTACTTGATTAGAAGCACAAATCTTAGGTAACTTACTAGAAGCAAAAAAAATTGAAAGACATTATCAGTAAGTGATACAACAGGATATGATGTTATAGAGTACTGTACCAGAACAAAAGGAGATATGTCCCATCCTAACTTCCTAAGTCTGATCAATGTTAGACAAAAGCCAAAATTATAAACATATCATGCCATGTTTCGTTAATTCCCCTAGAGAAACCAAAGTTTAACTTTTTCAAGGGTCGTGCTAGGGGTACAGAAACCTTTATTTCATCCACACATGGTTCAGACATAATCATAGTATTAAAGAAGCAATCAGAATTTTAAAGCTAGTTTTGACAATTAAGAAACATGAGGAGAAAACAAGTGTAGCAAAAATGAGAATGTTACAATTAACTCATGAATATACACAACAAGTATTGAGTGCATTCCTGGGAGGTCAGAGATTGTTCCAACCTAATATAATGTGGGACGAAATTGATTGAGATGATTTGACCATGTGCAAGGAGACCACAAAATGCACCAACTAGGAAAGACAATAAGATTATAAATAATGTAGCCATGAGGATTAGAGGTAGGCCTAAGAGAATAGGTTGCACACAGTTAGAAAGGATACAATAGTATTATAATTAAACAAGAGATGGTCCTAACTGAAACTGAATGGAAAATAGGATTCATGTAGCCAACTCCAAAATCTTGGGATAAAAGTTTGTTATAGTTGTTATATCAGGACACTATCAGGTTACTTGCTGATTTCGAGCTGGTCATGAATTTCCATTCATGAGGTGTGGAATAGACTTCTAACGTGACAGAATTTACAAGTTGGATATAGATCAAACTAAACCAGCCCCACCTTGACCTAATTAATATGAACATACGATGGCATATGTATTCTGAAAACCAACATTGACTTGAATTTGACTAGACCCTAAGAATAATCATTATTCTATCTGAAGCAGTAACAATGTGTTGTGCTTATACATTGTATTGCATGTGCATATGTACCCGATATTATAATATTAGAGAAACCTAAATAATTCGAACATTTTTTCACTAGTAGATATTCATAACTTATAGCACTGCTTTAACCTAATACTTATATGGTACTCGCTTAAATATTTAAACTAAAAAATTTATATTTTATACTCAAAAAACTTTTGAAAATGCCGGAAACTATTAAATAAGTTTTTTTTCATATTAACATTTAGCTTATCATCAAATGTTAAAACATACATTATATGTATAATTAAATTCACTTTTTATAATATTGGACCAAAACTTAATGAAGAACTGAACCCAACTGCAATCCTATGATGAGGTAGCATATGGCAGGACCCATTGTATACAGTAAATCTGAACCCCAAAACCAGTGGTTACCAAGAAGCCAACCTGAGCCAAAACCTGACATGAATTTGATGTCTTGTCCACAGGAGTTAGATCACATTTCAAATCCACTGTTTCCTCATGCTGCATAGTATTGACTTGGGGTGTAGTTGCACCCCAAACAATCTATAAATTACACTTTAAGTCTTCGACAAATACGATTTGTCCCCATGGTTTAAAAAAATAAATTTTTAAAATAGATCCTATTAAATTTTTATTTTTAAAAATAGACCATTAGAAATTTATTTTAAAAATTCGACCCATTTAAAATTTAATTACCATTTTTGACCTGATTTCAGCCACCTGACCGAAACCAGGTCAAAAATGGTAAATAAAGTTCGAAAACTTCATAGGATTTAAAATTCTGTTAGTTTAGTGTGGTTAATTAGACACTAAACTTCACAGGATTTTAAATCCTGTGAAGTTTTCGAATTTTATTTGTCATTTTCGCCAATTTCAAACAGGTGGCTGAAACTAGGTCAAAAATGACAATTAATCTCAAAGGGATCGTTTTTTTAAAATAAATTACTAATAGGGTCTATTTTGAATTTTTGGCCGTTTAAAAATTTTGCACCCCACTTTTAGTTTTCAAGCTATTTGAATTTAGCAGTTGTAAATTAGTAGCCCATTTTCATTCATCCTTTTTGAAAATAGTATACCATTTTAGTTTAGGTACATAGATATTTATCGTCCTCCCCTCTAAGAAATTTTTTCTGGATCCACCACTACCAACACCAATTATCTAAAAAATCCATGCAGCATAAGGAAATATAATAATAAGAAAATCTGAGGTATTTATAAGCATATTGATCTTACTTGTATGAGGGAAGGGTGAAATCTAATCCACCACCAATAGCGCGTGAAGAATTATTCGACAACCCAGGCCTAAAACCAGAATGGAAAGCTTTTGGTCCGCCAGGAAAGCCTGTTCTGCCTGCAGGCCTCCAGTCACCTCTCCCACGACCACCAATAAAATCCATTGTTGGGGGACGAATTTGACCTGGAGGACCAACTGTTGGAGCACCAGGTGCTGCTGTACCGGGTCTTATATACTGCACAAGGGGGGAAAGAAGGGGGGATCACAAAGAGAGATGTGAGATCCTATGTCGTTGAATTATTAAAAATGTAGCAATAATCAAAAAATTATTTCATCTGTATATTTCAAATGAATACATTATAATATCAAATTCACAGCATATGCATGTAAAAGTTTCAACAAGCTAAATATGCTACTGGTACGCAAGCGTAGAAATATACTTTTCAGGAAACATACATGCAACTGATGCCTCCGAAGACAATCAGAATATCAAATCGACAAACATAGGAAAAGACATCATTTTCCAAGCTTCCATTGAAGAGACAAAGGAAATTTCAGTTATCTCACGGTAATAGATGAATAATATACTAAGCCATGCATATAAAAGATGTCAGGTCAAGGGGAAAAAGGGCAACCTCAACTTGTTAATAAGAGAAACCAGATTTAGCATAATTTACATCAAATGGAATACTGTGTACAGGATATAAAAGTAGGCAAGACTTACAATCCAACAAAAACATGATAATTGTCATAAACATATCAAGAAAAATGCATCATCGACCACAGTAACAGTAATATACAATTCTATGCAATCTAAATTAGTTTCTTTTTAGAACATAACTTTATTTCAAGAACTCTCTTTAAAGCAACTATCTAATCTTTAAAATTTTGGATTGTTCTTCATTCGACAAATAAAAGAACAGAAGCAACAAGAAAATAACTATGCTTAGCTTCTAGCCTTCCTTCCCCACCCACCATTACAACGGTCCTCGTTTTGTTGTCAAGCAATATGCTCCCTCTCTTTGGCATGAGACTGTGAGTTAGTCAAAGTTTTTCAAAAAACTTTTTCTAATTCCTCTTTTTTCCTACTTCCTTGTGCAGCCAATTCACAATTTTGAAGAGCCTAATAAAGTATGTCCTCCATCCTCAGATAAGTAATCATAATAATACGAAGTAAAAAAATTATCCATAAAGCAAATAATTTTGTTTTCTTCGAAATGCTTGTAGGCTTCCCTCATGAGGGAGGAAGAGAGTCCTCACAGTGATAGACACCCAAAAGACGAGAAGGAAGCCTTAAGCACCCATTATTTGGTTGGGGGGAGGGGGTCCTCTAAAAACAAAAGGAACCTCCCTCCTCCACCCACAAGTACTAATTGCGCACTCCTGGATTTGAATGAGCCTTCAAACGACACTACTAGCCTTAGTGCATAATGAAATTGATTCATATAGTGCATGTCTTCTAATTTGATGGTCTCATTTTCCACAGTGGAATCTCCCACAGGGGAAAGTCTCGTACTGATTTTGGTGAGCTTACTTGTTAGAGTGACATACAGTACAGAGATGAATTTGCAATGTTTTAGTATGAACATATCATGAAATCAACTTGCATGTAAAACAACTAAGAAAGCTACATTGAATATCTGCAGAATTTATGACGACTTATATGCATCTGTGCAAACTTCCAACAAGACGAAGTTGTATGATCTGAAGGGGGTGAACACTGGTACACTACAATCCCAATACTCTTTTTTTTTGGGTGGTGGGGGGGGGGGGGGGGGGGACAAGATGGTCTTGTTAGAAATCAAGAAAGGAAATAATTACAGTATTTCTGCTCTGCCCTTTTTTCAATTTAGGGGCTGAAATAATACAAAGTTGATATCACTTGTACATTCAACTTCTTATCAATTATCAACGGAAAAAAAATTCAAACACTCATTCACCCCGGTTGATACACAAAGATATAAAAGGTTTCATTTACAAAGAGCAAGCTAACCAAACTAAACCCGTAAAATCTCCACTAATTACAATCTGGCATCAAAAAGTTCTGACCTTGAACATAGTATTATGCTGAGGATGAAATGCCTGGTTACGATGACCAATCCTTGGTCCAGCAGAGACACTTCCAACAGCTCCATTCGCTGTTGCCGCCTCTGAAGCCCCTTTTGTGTCCCCATCAGTCGCCAGCTGCAGCTCCCCTTCACCCCAATCCTGCTCCTCCGCCGCCTGATGATGCTCGTCCGTAAGAATAACCAAATCCTCTTCCCCGTCATCATTTTCCTCGTTCATCTCATTCCCCATCGGCATGTGCCTGTTATCATTCAACACAATCTGTAGATCGTCGTCGCTATCACTATCCCAATCATCAGCATTAGAAATCCTCAGGCTGCCGTTGCTCGATAAAGGAACAGCAGATAAACCAGGAATGGTTGGTTCTTGACCGAGATCCCCAGTCTCCATCTTCTCCTCCACAAAAACCCTAGCTCCCTCATCCTCCCTAACCTCGGCCGTGACGTTTGCGGGTGATCCAAAAACCCTAGCTCCCCCTCCTTCGGTTGAGACGCCAGGATCGACCTTTTCTTTGAATTTCGCGACGGGCACCTGATCGTCATCGCTCCAATTGTCAGGAACCAAATCATCCTTCGGATCGTCGTCGGCGAATGGAGCTAGGGCATCGAGGGGCTGACCGGGGCTAGGGTTTTTGGTCGAGGTATGGTCACCTCCGGTGAGCGAGAGGGTGGTCGGAGCTGAGGGAAGAGGAAGGAGGATATCGGAGTAGAGACCGCCGAAATCATCGTCGTCGTTCATGACTGCGAATTGTTCCTGGGGGAGGTGGATAGATTGGAGTTATAATGGAGAGAGAGAGAGAGAGAGAGAGAGAGAGAGCGTCACGAGGCAGCGTTTTAGAGAGAGGAACAGAATTCGGGCTGAAATGGAGAAACATTAGGTTACGTTTGGTAACCAGGGTGTTTGTGGCGTTTCAGTTGTGTTTCTGAAGAAAAATAGGATAAATTTTCAAAACCACCCCTTTTGACTATTTAATTGCAAAAAACGACCTCTTTCCATTTTATTTTGAAAAACCGACCTGGTTTCAGCGCTGTCGCTGAAACCAGATAGGTTTTTCAAAATATTTTTACGAAACTTCACGGGAGTTCAACTCCCGTGAAGTTTAGCACTCGTTTAAACTTCACGGGAGTTGAACTCCTGTGAAGATTATTTTCGTCAATAAACTCCACGGGAGTTCAACTCCCGTGGAGTTACAGGCTAAAATTCCCAGCGAGTAGCTCGCTGGGGACTGCAGGCGGATTTGGGACTGCAGGCAAACTTGGGTCTGCAGACGAATTTGGGACTGCAGGCGAAGCTGGGGACTACAGGCAGACTTGGGTCTGCAGGCGGATTTGATCGTGCAGGCGAAATTCGAGCTGCAGGCGAACTCCTGAGCATGGATTGAAGAATAGGCCGTAACTTTCAAACCGTAAGTCGAAATTGGACGAATTATATATGAAAATCGCCTATCTCGACGAGACGGAGCCATCTGAACCGAGCCGAAGGCTTCGGTTCGCTTCCTCTGTTTCGCCAAATTCTTTACGGTTTAGGAGATATCTGCGTTTTCCCCTTTTTTATCAGTGTTTTTCCCCTTTTTGCTATTTCGGGCGAGGTTTTAGCAGTTTTGTTCTGAACTTCTCTGATAAGGATTAAAGGCAATTTTTATTGCCTACAACAGGGTTGTCTCAAGAGGAGTGGGGTAGGTGATAATGCCTAGAGAAAGGTTATAATTCCTAACACTTGAGGGAGACACGGGCTAGAGACCAACACTTGAGGTGGTAGTTAGTGTAGTTACATTGTGAGATTGTGAACGTTGATCGGTGAGCACTGAAAACCGATATTGTGTGGTGTAAACGTTATTCGGGTGAGCGTATTGTTGGCCTTCTTGTTTTGATGATGTTTAAAAAATAATTTACTTCTAATGTTGTTTGTCTACTATTTGTGTTTTCGTATTTATTCTAGGCAAACAACGAGTTGGAGGATGGATGGAATCAAGCTTTCACGATCATATCCAATGGAGGTTGACGGAATTGTGGAGTGAAGCTATGTAAATTCAAGTTGAAGATCTAAGTTCAAGCTTCATCCGCAAGTGTACCAAGTTGAGCTCATTGAAGACCTTCATCAAGCTTGGGTAATTTAGTTTTAGGTTTATACTTGTGTGTAGATACTTTAAGCTCATACATTAATCACACACACGTATTTGTTGATTTTGTTGATTTTATCAAAGTATAGGTGTTCTGTGAAAATATTATTTTATTTTTTTATAGACTTCAATATCAGTTTATACATACTTTATTAAGTCTATAAAATCACTTTATAATGTTTCAAAACATGGTTTAGTCAAATGACAAAAAACAAGTGTTGTTGTATTTTTATGTTTTGAACTATTTTGTAAAATGATGATATTTTACAAATGTGAAGTGAAATTCCAAAAATTCTTTTTGTAACATGCTCATTAACATATTTATAAATGTTTCCCAAAGTTTTATCATTTTTAGAATTAATTTGTTATGTTTAATTGAATTTACAAATTCAAGTTTTAAACAAGTTCATGTTCGTGCACATGTTCGTGCATGTTTTTGTAAAACAGATGAGTTTTCACAATTGGGAAATGCAATTTGAAAAATTTCTTCGTTTACATATTTATTATCATATATACAAACATTTCCCTAAGTTTTACTAATTTTGGAGTTGTTTTGTTATTTTCAATTGAATTTACAAAACCGAGTTTTTAGCAGTTTTTTAGAAACTGTTTATCTGTATTCAAATATTTATTTCTCTTAACTGGGAAGTGATATTTAAGAAATTCTTCCTCTAACATATTCATCTACATGTCTATAACCTTCTCTCAAAATTTCATAATTTTTGGAGTTGATTTACTATTTTTAATTGATTTTACAAAGTCAGATACACAAATTTCCAGAATCTGTCAAAAACAAAAACTACCCGTGAACAGTGCGGTCGACCGCCATTACTATAGCAGCAAACCGTTGCACAGTAACGGTTACATTCTGTTTTTTCATTTTTTAATGGTTTTTTTTGGGTTTTTAAGTTGTTTTCTTCAAGCCTATATATACCCCTTTGTCATAACTATTTTCAACAACCAAGAGATGTTTTAAACAATTTTTTACAAGGGTTTAAGGTTGTTTAAGTATTTGTTTACAAAATTGGGTTTGTGAAGATTATTTCACAAGAAGAGGAGATCAACTTGGGTTTGAGCTTTTAATTTCACATCTCCATCTCTCTTGTTCTAGAGAAGTTTTTCTAAACTCAATTCTAGCTTTGCATTTATATTTGTCATTGATTATTATCTTCATTAAGCTAGATTTATATTGAGTTTACATTTGATTTTGTTATTCCTCATTGTTACACACACCCACATTGAGCTTTTAGTATTTACATACATAGTATATTAGGGTTGTGAGAGATTGTAACATTGAGTTGTGCTTAATTGAGTTCTCGCCTTGTATTAGAGAACAAATAATTTGTTGTTATTTGAGAGTGGTGTAGAGTTTTCGGTTAGCTAGAAAACCGAGTGTGAGGAGTGAACGTTGATCGGTGAGCGTTGAAAACTGACACTGTGAGTGATTGAACGTTGATCGGTGAGCGTTGAAAACCAACATTGTGAGGTGTAAACGTTATTCGGGTGAGCGTAGAAAACCCTGTTGTGATAGTGGATTTCTCCCTGGGAGTGGGGAGCGGAGACGTAGGACGGAAGGTCCGAACTCCGTGATCATATTGTGTGTTTGCATTGTTTATTTACACTATCACTCTTATCTTGTTTATGTTTATTTCACCCTTGCATTTGTTTATATATCCTTGCATATATTTCATCATATACCTCTTTGCTAGGATATATCTCTTTGATCATATTGCATATTCTTGTTCATATCATATTGTATATCTATCTTGCAAGAATAAATTTGAATTAGTTTTAATTGGCATAAAATCGGATTAGATTAGCATAAGACCCTAATCACCCCCCTCTAGGGTCTAACAATTGGTATCAGAGCTTGGTGCTCTTTGATTTAAGGTCTAATCGCCTTGAGTTAAAGATCCAAGTTATTTTTTTGTGCTAATCTTGTTTTGATTGCATTTGTATCTTGCTTGCATATTTTTATAAATTAGAGTTCAAACTCAGAAAGGCCCCTATGGTTTGCGCCGTAAATCTATTAAGCCCCCAGACTATTATTTGGATCTATTAAGCCCCTATACTTTTTATTTTGAATCTATTTAGCCCCTATGGTGTTTCTCCATAACTAAAAAGTAGATTCAATAAGACAAAAATACCCTTTTTTAGTTATGGAGAAACACCACAGTGGCTAAATAGATTCAAAATAAAAAGCATAGGGGCTTAATAGATCCAAATAATAGTCTGGGGGCTTAATAGATTTACAGCGCAAACCGCAGGGGCCTTTCTGAATTTGAACTCTATAAATTATGGATATGAATGGTGCATCTTGTTTAGGATATGATTCTAGTATTGCTCCTAAATTCAATGTTTTTCCTTATGCTCAATGGTGCTTTAGATTCAAAGTATTTGTTCAATCTAAAAATATCGATTTATGAGAAGTCATTGATTGTGCTTATATTGTGCCCACGTTGGAGAAATCCAAGTAGAGCAAACATGATAAAAGGATGTTTACAATGAACAAGATTTTGTTAGAATATTTGCTAAATGCTCTTAATTCATCTATGTCTAACAAGTTTGTTCATTTTGATAGTACTTACAACTTATGGAAACTTATTAAAGCACATCAAGGGGATTTGGAGGCGATCCGACAAACTTTGGAGGATCCCGCTTCAAGTTTATATGGAGCACCATGCACACGAGCACTAGGCGATAGCCCTAGTGAGGTTTGCGAGTTCGAACCCGATAATGATTTATCTAGTGATGAACTTGCTTGTGCTAGTGAAAAATTATTGCATGCCTTTAACAAATTGCAAAATGATCTTATTGATTTAAAAAGCAAGCATGATAATTTGAAATCCGATCATGAGTCTTTAGCTTCTAAGTTTGATACTATTTCTAATGAAAATATGATCCTTAAAGAAAACAATGAAAAATTAAAATTGGATCATGGATTCATGATTCTTTACTTTCAAACGTTGCTAAGTTAACTCATGAAAGAGATAATACCATGCTAGAAGTAGTAGCTATTAGAAATGATTTTGATAACCATACATGCTCTACTTCTATTATCAATGATGTTGTGCATAATGATGATTTGAATCTTGTTAAGGAACGCATATCATGCTTAGATTCAACTTTAAAAACATGCATTGATAACCATAAGAAACTTATGGACAAGTGCGCTAAGTCTAGTGCTACAAAATCACCTACACACTATGCACACTTGTATAGCAAAGTTTACAAGTACTCCATTTGTAGTCGTAAAGGCCATTTAGCTAAATTTTGCTATGATGCACAAAAACATAAGAATATTAATCCTTCTTGTGCATCTCATCAAGTTTCTTCATCACATGTACACACACATGCACATATTGCTCATCATAAGCATGCTCATGTGTATCATTGTGATTTTTATGGTAGAGTTGGTCGCTTAGCTAAGTTTTGTTTTGATTTGCGAAAAGTTTCTAAATCGTAAAATATTTCAAGTAGACCAACATTTGTTTCAAAATGTTTCTCATTTGCAAAATAATCTTAAAAGACCATCTTTATTTGTAAATGTTCCTCGTGCACATCCACATGGTCAACATAACCAAATGCATCCTCTTCATTGTACTTATTATAATCGAATGGGTCATTTGCATAATTATTGCTATGACCGGACCCGTGCACTAAATGCGCCCAAATGAGTTCATAACCCAAGGGCTTTAAGCTTTATTGATAGGGGTCATGTCCCTAAACCTTTTGGTACAAAAACAAATTTGATTTTAAACCAAGAGTTTTAGTGTTTTTATTTTTCTTTTTCTTGATTTTGAAAATTATGCTTTGAAATTTTTTGAACATGAAAACAATTTTTTTTTGGTCAAATGCTTTTGTTTTCATGATTATTGGTTTTGTTTTGATGAGAGGATTATGTTTATATAACCCTCCGGGCTTATTGGGTGTTTATTCCTAAATCTTGTTTACCGGGTGCTAAAATGCTTATATGGGTAGATATTAGCTTAAGAGCTAGATATAGTTGTCTCTCTTGATTTTTAAAAATCAATGATGATTTGGTTTTATGGATTTCATTTGATTTATGACTTTATTTGGTTGATTTGTTTTCATTCAAAAACTATTTTTGCATGATACTCACGTTTTCTCTCTTTTGATTTCATAAATCTATGTTTACACATGATTTTTATGTTAGTATAATGAGACACTTTTTTAATGACATATCAATATGTGTCATCATTGTTTTCTTGTATGTGAGTTTTGCTTAAGCATGTTTTCATCTATGCTTTCACACATATGTATACCTTAGCATTCATTTCATACATTTATGAGGCATTTTGATAGGGGAAGCAATCCCTATACTTATTTTATACTCACCCATGCATATTGATAGGGGGAGTTTTCGCTCTCTTCATTCCTTGTTTTTCCCTTTTTGATGTTGTCAAAGGGGGAGAAATATTATGAGTATATTCTTTCTTGTTTATATGCATGATATATTATACTTTCTATATTCATTTCCCTTCATGCATATATCCTTTTTGTAAATTGTTTGTCATCATAAAAAAGGGGGAGATTGTTAGCCTTCTTGTTTTGATAATGTTTAATAAACAATTTACTTCCAATGTTGTTTGTCTAGTGTTTGTGTTTTTATATTTATTCTAGGCAAATAACGAGTTGGAGGATGAATGGAATCAAGCTTTCACGGTCATATCCAATGGAGGTTGACGGAATTGTGGAGTGAAGCTATGCAAATTCAAGTTGAAGATCCAAGTTCAAGCTTCATCCACAAGTGTACCAAGTTGAGCTCATTGAAGACCTTCATCAAGCTTGGGTAATTTAGTTTTAGGTTTATACTTGTGTGTAGATACTTTAAGCTCATACATTAATCACACACACGTATTTGTTGATTTTGTTGATTTTATCAAAATATAGGTGTTTTGTGAAAATATTATTTTATTTGTTTATAGACTTCAATATTAGTTTATACATACTTTATTAAGTCTATAAAATCACTTTATAATGTTTCAAAACATGGTTTAGTCAAATGACAAAAAACAAGTGTTGTTGTATTTTTATGTTTTGGACTATTTTGCAAAATGATAATATTTTATAAATGTGAAGTGAAGTTCCAAAAATTCTTTTTGTAACATGCTCATTAACATATTTATAAATGTTTCCCAAAGTTTTATCATTTTTAGAATTAATTTGTTATGTTTAATTGAATTTACAAATTCAAGTTTTAAACAAGTTCATGTTCGTGCATATTTTTGTAAAACAGATGAGTTTTCACAATTAGGAAATGCAATTTGAAAAATTTCTTTGTTTACATATTTATTATCATATATACAAACATTTTCCCAAGTTTTACTAATTTTGGAGTTGTTTTGTTATTTTCAATTGAATTTACAAAACCGAGTTTTCAGCAGTTTTTTAGAAACTGTTTATCTATGTTCAAACATTTATTTCTCTTAACTGGGAAGTGATATTTCAGAAATTCTTTCTCTAACATATTCATCCATATGTCTAGAACCTTCCCTCAAAATGTCATAATTTTTTGAGTTTATTTACTATTTTTAATTGATTTTACAAAGTCAGATACGCAAATTTCCAGAATCTGTCAAAAACAAAAACTATCCGTGAACAGTGCGGTCGACCGTGCTTACTGTAGCAGCCGACCGTTGCACAGTAACGGTTACATTCTGTTTTTTGTTTTTTAATGATTTTTTTAGGGTTTTTTAAGTTGTTTTCTGCAAGCCTATATATACCCTTTTGTCATAACTATTTTCAACAACCAAGAGATGTTTTAAACAAGTTTTTTTTACAAGGGTTTAAGGTTGTTTAAGTATTTATTTACAAAATTAGGTTTGTGAAGATTGTTTCACAAGAAGAGGAGATCAACTTGGGTTTGAGCTTTTAATTTCACATCTCCATCTCTCTTGTTCTAGAGAAGTTTTTCTAAACTCAATTCTAGCTTTGCATTTATATTTGTCATTGATTATTATCTTCATTAAGCTAAATTTATATTGAGTTTACATTTGATTTTGTTATTCCTCATTGTTACACACACCCACATTGAGCTTTTAGTATTTACATACATAGTATATTAGGGTTGTGAGAGATTGTAACATTGAGTTTTGCTTAATTGAGTTCTCGCATTGTATTAGAGAACAAATTATTTGTTGTTATTTGAGAGTGGTGTAGAGTTTTCGGTTAGCTAGAAAACCGAGTGTGAGGAGTGAACATTGATCGGTGAGCATTGAAAACCGACACTGTGAGTGATTGTGAACGTTGATCGGTGAGCGTTGAAAACCGACATTGTGAGGTGTAAATGTTATTCGGGTGAGCGTAAAAAACCCGGTTGTGATAGTGGATTTCTCCCCGGGAGTGGGGAGCGGAGACGTAGGACGGAAGGTCCGAACTCTGTGATCATATTGTGTGTTTACATTGTTTATTTACACTATCACTCTTATCTTATTTATGTTTATTTCACCCTTGCATTTGTTTATATATCCTTGCATATATTTCATCATATACCTCTTTGCTAGGATATATCTCTTTGATCATATTGCATATTCTTGCTCATATCATATTGTATATCTATCTTGCAAGAATAATATTTGAATTAGTTTTAATTGGCATAAAATTAGATTAGATTAGCATAAGACCCTAATCACCCCCCTCTAGGGTCTAACACGTATAAAACCCGGTTGTGATAGTGAAGATCTCCTCGAGGTGAGGAGCAGAGACGTAGGTCATGAGGGATCGAACTCCGTGATCATATTGTTTGTTTGTGATTGCATTGGCGCACTTATTTTTGTGTTCATATCATTTATATATATATCTCCATTGACAATTGCTCTTTATTTACATTGCCCACTATCTTGTTTTATGTTTATTTTACCCTTGTATTAACTTGTATATCCTTGTACATATATTGTTCATATCTCATTTGCTAGGATATATTTATTAATTAGTTTCAATTTGGCATAAATCGGATTAGATTAGTATAAACCCTATTCACCCTCCTCTTGGGTTCCTTCCTAGTGGAATTAGGATGCTTTCAACCTTTCCCCAAAAACTGATGCGCTCTCTCTCTCTCTCCCCTCTCTCTTCTCTCGCTCAGACTCCTATAAGCTCAAGAGAACCCAAAAAACCCTAGATTTGAACTCAATCCTCAACAAGATCCCTCAAAAGTTTGTTTAAAAAAAAATAGAAAATGGCAAAAAACCAATTTGGAGAAGAGTGAAGGAGACAGCACTCACTTCGAAGTTGTTCATCATCGGCGTCCCTCGGATCCGACGCGCCGACGACAAAGGAGGCTCTTTGAGAATCACCCGCCTCCTCCTCTGCATCGTTATACCCCACAGTTGGTTCTTCTTCTCCGACTTCCACCTCATCTAAGGATGAGGAAAGTAACAAGGCAACGATGGCCCTGTTGTGCATGAAAAGCGGACCAGTTTTTATCCACCAAAACTCTTACATTTTGTGACTTGACTTGCATGGTGACGTTAGGCGAGAAGGTTATGTTGTCAATGCTAAGTTTTATAACAAGTTTTTTTAAACTAAAATTTGATGTATTCGAAAGATTGAAAGTCCCTCAAGATGATTTATCATTGATTTATAAATTTGAGAGGCGCCCGAATATGAGTATTTCTATTGATAGTGAAGATGATTTGAAGTGCACGGTAGAGCATAATCGAAATAGTGGTTGTATGGAGATGTTGGCCTTCTTGTTTTGATGATGATTTAACAAATAATTTACATTTAATATTGTTTGTCTAGTGTTTATGTTTTGTTATTTATTGTAGACAAATAATAAGTTGGAGGATGGATGGATTGCGCCATAACGATCATATCAAATGGAGGTTGGCGGAATAGTAGGTGAAGCCTATGCAATTTAAGTTGAAGATCCAAGTTCTAGCTTCATCCATAATGTGTACCAAGTCAAGCTTATTGAAGATCAAGATCAAGCTTGAGTAACATTAGTTTCAGTTATATATTATGTGTGTTAGTACTTTAAGCTCAATCATATATACACACATATTATATTGGTTTCCTTGTATATATATAGTTATCTATATATACAACACAAGTTTTGGTTTTCATATATATATATATACACACACAATTTAGTTTTGGTCTCCATGTATATATAGTTTCATATATACATATATGTTTGGTTTCTATGTATATATATAGTTATATATATACATACATAGTTTGAGTTTTCATGTTCATAAATATGAAATCACATATTTCATATTTATTATTGTGTTTTAGAAAATATTGCATAGAATATGCATATTTATAAAAATATTGTGTTTCTAGTTTAAAGACTTCATAACAATAGTTTACATCTTTTTTAAGTCTACAAAGTCATTTTGTAAAGTTTCAAAACATGGTTTAGCCAAAATGTCAAAATTCATATGTTTACATTTTCATGTTTTGGACTATTTTGCAAAATGATGATATTTTATATTTGGGAAGTCCTTTTTGAAAACCAGTTTTTGTAACATGTTTATTATCATGTTTACAATCATTTTCTAAATTTTTATATTTTTTAGAATTTATTTGATATTTTTAAACCCAGTTTAAAGTTGAGTTTTTCTGTGCACTTCAGGTCTGTGCATGTTTAGTCGACTCATTAGTCGACTCACGAAGTGCAGTGGAGTTATGATTTTTCTTCTGCTGAGTCAACTCATATAAGCTGACTCATATAAGCCGACTCATTAGTCGACTCATAAGTCGACTTATGAAAGAGCTGTTGCACAGTAACGGCTAGTTTCCAGCAGTGTTTTCTGGGGGCTTTTTGGTCTTTTTGTTGGGGGTTTTGCTGATGTTTTGGGTTCCTATATATACCCCCTTTGCTCTCATTTTTTGGGATAACTAAGAAAATGTTTTAATTAAGTTTAACAAGGGTTTAAGTTTTGTTTAAGTGTGTTTAAGAGCTTTTAAGCAATTGAGGGTTTGAGTTTGTGAATTCGATTCCACAAGAGCTTGAGGAGATCATCTATTGGAGTTTGAGCAATCAACTACTCTCCCTCCATCTCTTGTCATCTATTGAGAAGTTTTCTAAACTCTTTTCTAGCTTTATATTTATTTGTTTGATTATCATCTTATTAAAGCTAGTTTTATATTGAGTTTAGATTTGATTAATCTCGTTGTTACACACACCCACTTGAGCTTATTGTATTTGCATTCATAATATATTTGGGGTTGTGAGAGATAGTAACATTGAGTTGAGCCTAATTGAGTTCTCACCTTGTTTAGAGAACAATCATTTGTTGTGCTAAATTTGTGAAGTTTACTTTGTAATACACTTGTACACCAAGAGGAGTGTGTGATGAGGACGGAGTCGATACCGAGAGGAGTGGCGTCGGTGGCCTAGTGAGAGGTGATAATTCTAAGCACTTGAGGGAGTCGATACGTGAGGACCAACACTTGAGGTTGTAGCTTGTGTATGTACTTTGTGAAGATTTGTGAGAGTTGTCGGTTGACTTGATAACCGAGTGTGTAGAGTTTTCGGTTAGCTAGAAAACCGAGTGTGTAGAGAAGTTTCGGCTTCCAAACCGGGTTGTGTAGTGGATTCTCCCCGGGAGTGGGGAGTGGAGACGTAGGACGGAAGGTCCGAACTCCGTGATCATTTCCTTGTGTTTGAGTTTGGCATTGCCGTATTTATTCTTGCATATTGTTATATCGCCATTGTTACATGATCATATTGTTTACCCTTGTTTATATTGTATATCCTTGCACATTTCTTGTAGCATATCATACTTGCTAGGATATATTTGTTAATTAGTTTTAATTGGCATAAAATCGGATTAGATTAGCATAAACCCTATTCACTCCCCCTCTAGGGTTCTTTCATAACGACCTTAGGGTCTAACAAGAGATTCATATGTAAGTTGTTGTTAATATAAAGGGTTCTATTTTTGAAAAAAATCAAAAAATTCTAACTAAAATGTAAGTAATTAATAAACTCTTTTTAAAAATTAGCTTTGTGTGATGTTAGTTTTGTGATTTCAGATTCCAAAGTATAGACGAATCGTAAATATTAACTTTAACAGTTACATGTTAACTATTCTTGTCATGTGTTAAGTATCATAGCTATATGTTAACTTTTACCAGAACATGTTAATTTTAGGGTTTTCTTTTGACTATCATAGTTATATGTTGATTTTTAACTGAACGTGCTAACTTTCCTCCTAGTCTGTTAACTTTTCCTACTAAATGTTAACTTTCACTGCTTTATATTAACTTTCATCCAAACCTGTTAACTTTTATTGCTTTATCTTCATAGAAGCGTTTAAAAAAAGCTATGACCAAGTCTTTTATCTCATCCCAGATTATGAGAAACGAAGTGTGTCAATTGATGAAATCGAGATATTATCACCAATTACTACTAAAATGAAGGGAAGAAATAGAACTAGACATATAAACAACAAAATAATTTACAAACGTCCACCAAAATTTTCTCGATGCAAAGTTGAAGGTTATAGTCAAGCTAATTGTAACAAAGCAATTGATGATTGGTGTGTATTGCTTATTAGTATAATACTTTTGGTAGAGCAATGTAGCATGTTGTAGAAGATTTTTGTAATTTCTAAGATTGTAAGTTTAATCATATCGTGTATTCAAGCAATATTAGCTGCAAGAATGTAAGAATTTTAATAAATGCACTTGTTTAATTGAAGTTGTCTATTTGTGTTGCCTGTTAACTATCTCAGTATCATGTTAACTTTTAGCTTACACGGTTAAATTTTGGGCTTACCTGTTAACTTTTACAGAAATCTGTTAACTTTGAGTGTTACATGTTAATTATATGTGATATTAACAACAAACGTAAGAGTCTGGTGGTGAGAAAAACCTTTAACGCAAGATGCATTTGGGCTGCTATGAATTTGCGAGATGCTCATGATCGTCCTGACAAGTTACTATGTTGTCCAAAACTGTGTTCATTCATAAACTTCTTAATTTCAATTCTTTTTTATTTTTAACAAGAGAGGCAAATAGCATACATGGGCGTTCATATGTTTTTTATATCGACATTAAACTCGGATACCTTTGGGTTCATTCTTTATAAATTCATAATCAAATTTTTCGCCATAGAATAATATTACAAAGCTAGTCTCAATTCATTTATATTTTGAAATGGTTGACCCTTTTCAGTTAATGTGGTGTGGCACTATTAAATAATGATGGACGTGTTGTTGAGAACATCATCTCATTTCATTAAATTCTCACCAGACGGGCAATTATTTGGGATCCCTCTGAATTAGAAGTATTTCCTAAAGGAGTAGGGCTATATTCTTCGTTCAAAGAGGTATCACTACTGCACAAATTAATAAACCAGTCAGATTTTAAAGTTAACTATAATATTATCTTTTGATATTTTAAATTAACAGCTTCCTGTGTAAGTTAACAGTGTGAGCGTTAACAAACTAAGAGGAAAGTTAGCATGTTTGGGTGAAAATTAACATAAATCAGTGAAAGCTAACATTCAGTAGGAAAAGTTAACAGACTAAGAGGAAAGCTATCATGTTTAGTTAAAAGTTAACATATAAATGTGATAGTCAACAGAAAACCCTAAAAGTTAACATGTTATGGTGAAAGTTAACAGATAGCTATGATACTTAACATACGACAGGAGGAGTTAGCATGTATCCATTAAAGTTAACATTTACGATTCGTCTGTGCTATGAAACCTGAAATCACAAAACTTATATCACACAAAGTTCAGTTTTAAAAGAGTTTATTGATTAATTACGTTTCAGTTAGAACTTTCTGATTTTTTTCCAAAAATAGAACCCTCTATATTAACAACAACTTGCATATGAATCTCTATACAACCACTATTCCGATTATGCTCCACCGTGCACTTCAAATCGTCTTCATTATCAACTGAAAAATTCAGATTCGTGTGCTTCTCAGATTTATATATCAATGATAAATCATCTTGAGGTACTTTCAGTCTTTTTGAATCATTTGTGCAACATAACATAAGCATTTGAAACTCCAATGTCAATTGCAATTTGTTTGAAATTCAATATGGATCCCACACTCTAAAGGAGTTAAAGCAAATTCCTCGCTCATACAAATATGTGTAGGTGATGTCCTGCTATAAAACCTCTATGGCCGGGTCCCTCAATCAATGAACAAACCCATGTTACCTAAAACATAAAAAAAATAAAGTCCAAAAAAATGCTCAAAAAATGAAAATGAACTAGCATTTTGAAAAGTCTTATGTACAAAAAGCAATGTATGATTCTGTTTGTAGAAAGGAAAAAAGAAGGCAAAGTTTGATTGCATGTCTATGGCATGAAAAAAATATTATTTTAGAATACTTACCTTAAATATTCATATCTATTTAAAGTTAGAAAAAGCCAAAACATGCTACATGTAGACATATGATGCACATATAAGAAAAGGTTGTGTTCTATCAGGTAGATATGAAGATCAGTTCTTTCATCATAAAATTTCGCAATTAGCACACATGAGAGCTGTAGTTAAAATATATTAAAATAAAAAGTAGAAATTAAATTTACATTGATAGCTAGGTACTCCCATCGACCTCAGATCCCAGACATCAAAACTAAAAAAGAAGGTAAAAATGAAATTAAATATATAAATTATAATCAGAACTAATTTTGTGTAATCCAAATCCAATCAAAGAACTAAGAATAAGAAAATAAGAATAAGAATAATCAACACTTATACTTACAATTGAAAAAAAACCCATCTTCTTTGCTCCATCAAACTTTACGCAATGAGTAATTTATAGAACCAAAAAATAACCTAAATTTAATACTTTCAGTTAAGAAGTATTGGGAATTGAAAAGCCCTAGAAATTAGTACCAATTATATTAACCTAGTAATGGTTTGAGAGAAGTGAAGCGTGATTGAGTGGGGAGGTAAACAGATCTGGTTACTAACGGATGAAACTGAGGGGAGGATAGAGAGCATCGCAAAATTTAGATAGAGGGAGAGCGGTGACGGAGAGAGTGATAAGAGGGGGGAGGGAGAGAGAGAAAGAAAGCGTTATAAAATAGACTTCTTGATTTTCTTTAATTAATTAATTAATTTTGATTTTTTAATAAGTACTAATTAATTTAAATTATCATATCAGATAAATTCGGAAATTAGGGATTATTAGGGAATTATAAGGATAAGAATATAGGATAAAATAGGAATTAGAAAGTTGAAAGGGGCAAAAATGGGCATTTAAAAGTTTTGTCACTAGATTTAAGTAGTGGGTACGGATATCTATATTTTACGGACCCATCTATCTCATCCGACACAACCATCCAAAGATCTCCTCATGAGTTCTTGATCTTTAATTTATCAATCAAAAGTCATATTTTTAGAAAAAGTAAGGAGGAAGGGAATAAGATCTTGACCTTTGATTAATAAATCAAAAGCCAAGATCTCCCAGATTTCCTCCTTAGGAGACCTTAGCAGGATCCTCGTTTGAAGAGGATTCCAATCCCCAAAGAACCCCGCTTGATGCCATCCCTCTCTCCCGCTATTCGTTTACTCTAAAACCCTAATTAAAACCCTAGAGCAGCTTCAATACTCCCATCTTTCTCACCGCCGCCAGAGAATTAATCGAAATCCTTATCGTCATCAATGGAAACTGGAACGGATCCGATGGGTTTGAAGTTGCGAGAGCTGCTCAAAGAGGTCCAGCTCGATCAATCCGCCATTAAAACCCTAGATGGAGCAGTCTCTTCCATCGTAGACGCCATCAAATCGATTCCCGATCAACAAGTGAGCTCGAAGGCTGCCCTAGGGTTCGTTAGAGACCTCGGAGTTCCTTCGGATAAGGTCGAGTTCACGTTTAAGAGCCCGGAGTCCATTCGAATCGGAGGCAGCTATTCTGTTGGTGCCGTTGCAAAGCCTGATGTCAATGTTGATCTTATAGTTCGAATGCCAAAGGTGAGATTTTGATCTAATGTTGTGTTGTTTTGATGCATTTAGTTTGATAGCTCGCAAGATTTTAGAGTAATTTGATAGTTTACTGGAATATTTGGAATTGCACTAGGAGAATAAAATTATGAAATTTATTCATTGACAAATTTGTTGATTGATGTCTATACTAGGAATGTTTTTATGAGAAGGACTATCTGAACCATCGGTACCATGCAAAGAGATGTCTTTTCCTTCGAGTGATTGAGAGAAATCTGAAATCATCCTCTTTCGTACGAAAAATTGAATGGTCATCATTTCAGAGTGAGGCCCGTAAACCTGTGCTTAAGGTGTATCCAGGTTTGTCTCCTACATTTTTTTAGTGTATTTAACATACTTTCTGATTCTAAGAATCTTATGGCTATTGGAGAACTCTGCTCACTAGACAGTTAGCAATACTTTTCCTTTTAGCTTCACTGATTATTATGCTGAAAGTAGAAAACCATATATGATACAGCTCTGGAGATTGCTGAGCTTTCAGATGTTTTCATCAAAATAATTCCTAGCGCCACCTTTTTGTTTGACGCGACAAAGCTGAGCTTGTCAAGAAACAATGTTCGAGCATTCAATGAAGGTACCTTTTTGTTGTTGCCTGGTTTTCTTGGAGTTGGGCTTATTTTTTGGAAAAAAGTTGTATTTTAGTTATCCTGCAAGAACATCACTAGTTCATTTAGTATCAATTATATCATTTTTGTTGTATTTTTAATTGGAAGGTGACACTGCTAGAGCTACTCCAAAGTACAACAGCAGCATATTGGAAGATTTGTTTCTGGAAGAGAACACAGAATTTATCCAGAGATCTTTTCATGAATGGAAAAGTATGCAAGACGCTTTAATTTTGCTCAAAGTAAGAAATAACGTGTTCTAATACTTCAGCACATGTTTTTTCTTTCAAGCATAAATTGAATGTCAGTTCATTTGATGCCAACGCTGTGGTGAACACAGTTTTTTAAAGATTAGAAGGCTGAGTCGTTGCTATTATACTGCAGGTTTGGGCTCGAAATAGAAATTCCATCTTTGCACACGATTGCTTAAATGGATACTTGTTATCCATCATGCTATCATACCTTGCAGTTGTAAATCGTATTACTAAGTCAATGAATGCAGTGCAGATATTCCGAGTCACCCTAAAATTTATATGTAAGTATTATATTTTTTTTCTTGGATTTAATTAGCTATTGAACATTACCTCTCGGTGAATTGACTATAATGAATGGTTCTCACCACACTGTTATTTGTCTATTATTAGCATTTAGATATTCACATAATCGCAAGATTTAAAACATATTCAGTTTGGTAATGATATATTGAATACAGCTAGACACACGCCATGGTAGGCATTGTTATTTAATCTATGTCATGGTAGGCATTGTTATTTAATCTAGGTCAGTGGAGTTTTAGACCTTATTTATAAGAGAATTCAGTTGAGTTTTAAACCTTATTTAGGAGGGAAGTTAGTGTGTGTGCTGAGGAAGGGTGGGGATGTGAAGGTTGGTGTGAGCCCAAATTAAAGTCAAACCAAGATGGTGCAAGTGTCTATATCAAAAGTTGAAGTTTCTTGGTACATGTGTTTGTCAAAGGGCCAAAAAAGAGCGAAGAATTGGAAGAGCCTGCTATGACACAGATGAATAGTTGGGTAGGAACGATGGCAAGGAATTGAGACCTATTTGAAGAATGAGACTAGAACCATGCTACTACTATTGGAAGATAGAAAATTCTAGCGCCATATATTATGAAGTGATTTCTTTGGTGTACTGCTAGTTCGATTGTTCTTTGGTGTATTATGCATGGAAAAACTTGCAATTAGTTATGCTTAGTAACTTTTATAGACCTTTGCTTTTCCTAGAACTTTCTATTCAGTTAGCACTTGCAGATGGATTTGACTTTTAAGTCTATTAGTATTTTACTCTCTGTATCTTCGATTTCAAGTTCTATCTTCACTGAAGAGTCAGTTTATTTCATGCAGCAACTGCAAGTTTCTGGAACAAGGGCCTTTTCCTCAAAGCTCAGGGGCAGTGCAATATGTGTAAGGAGGTATATTGTCTGCATTCTATGCTTATGCTTACAGTTTTTTTAATTCAATTTCTCCTTCCTGATCATGTTTTCTTGGTGAAATAAAATCTTCCTATCTTCTTAAGTATAGTAATTTAAAAATGATTAGTTTCTTGCATGTCATGTAAAATTAATCACATGTACTGTGCACATCTGATTTATTTAACTGACTTATAGAATCAGACAATTGTTCTTTCATCTGATGGATCATATTAGAAGTCGTCGATTTAATCTTTATATGCTGATTTTACGTGTTTCATTAAGAAAGACTTTCAATCTCTCTCTCTCTCTCTCTCCCTCCCTCTCTCTCTCTCTCTCCCTCCCTCTCTCCGTCTTTATTTTTTGTTGATGTTCATAGAAGGAAATTTTCAGGATGTGGCTCAGTACCTGCAATCCATTGGCGTTCTAGTATGTGACGCTTCTGGGCATTTTAACTTGGCATTCCGCTTGACAAAGACAGCTTTCTCTGAGGTACAACTGCATTTAACTCGCTGCATCCTGAATTTCTTTCTTAGCTATTTTGCCATGCATGTTTATTATTTATTTTTATAGAGTTCTCCATAGTTTCTCATGCATTGTTTCTGAATTTTCTGTGTACTTCTATTTGCTTATTCATTTCTCATGAAGTTCTGTGTGAAATTCAATTATTTCTGTGTTCTTGGTTATCCAGCTTCAGGAGGAGGCTTCTTGGACGCTCAGTTGCATTGATAAATGCCGAGATGGTGGATTTGAAGAGATTTTCTTGACCAAGGTGGATTTTGCTGCTAAATTTGATTCTTGTTTGAGGTACTTATATATAAAGCAAAGTATAAATAATCAGTAGCAGAGATGATATTGTTTGTGATATATATGGATGATTGTTATCTGCAGTGGTGTTATATGCATCACCTGGTAACTAGGTATGGAAGAGTTGAATGTAAAACACGATAGGCAGTCTGCATATAAACTAGTGCCTACCATTATTGTTCCTGAGTAGACATTCCACCCATTTTGTACCTGCCTTAACTGTTAGGTTGTTAATAGGTGTGCATTATTGATGTGTAATTAAATCATGAATTTACAAGTTCGTTGTCATTCCATGACCATGCTATTATCCCTGTATATCAAACTGTTGGCCATAATCCTCCTTTTTAAGTTTTAATTTGGTCGATATATTATCCACTATGAGGGTATTATGGGAGAACTTATTTTTGAAGCTTATAAGTTATGTTGGCTTTTATTGGCTTTTGGCTTTTATGATAAAAACGCCATAACAATTGTTTGTGTAGGATATAGTGTTTTTTGGGGGTCAAACCTAGATTATTTAGGTGAGTTTATACGCTAGTTTTTTGAAAGCTGGGGTATACGAGTTTGTTAAATTGAGGCTTATAAGCTAACTTATATTGTATTTTACCAAACATGTAGATATGAAAAAACTAACTTAAAACTAGTTTGACCAAAAAATAAGTTCCCCCAAACACCCTCCATATGACCATGTGCATCAAATGTCCTGAAAGTGAATGTTTATTCTTTAATGTTCTATAAGTTAGAAACCAATGAAGCTCAACCGCTAAACATAGGCTTATTCCTGTTAAAAAGTCCACAGATTCGGACTCTTATAATTTAATTTGCATAGTTAATCGACTCAATTCTTCTAGATAAATACAGCTTATTATGATAGTCTTCTGGAACATCATTAGGATTGGTTTGCTTTAAATGCAGAATAAATTTGAAAGGAAAAGCTAAAGTTAGCGGATCGGATTTCTGCTTGGATGATGAATGCTGGAGAATATGTGAAAAGGATGTGCAATCTTATCTACAACAAGGGCTTAATGATAGAGCCAAGTTAGTTCGTGTCACCTGGAGAAGTACACCTTCAAAATGGAATGTTGAAGATGTATGCTATCTCTTTGCCAATATTTCCTTGGAACTGACTAATGATCACATAGATAATCAGCATTTGCTAAATATTTTCTTTAGGGTTTCTCGAAGTTTGGTGATGAGCCAATGCTTGTTGGTATATTGCTCAGCTCCCATGAGAAGAGCTTTCGGGTGGTTGATATTGGACCAAGTGCTGATAAGAAGGAAGAGGTATTTTCTTTATTTATTATCCTTTTGTTGGGTGAGTTGACAGGATTACTACCGTCTTCCTTAACCCAAATAAATTTTGTACTATCTTTTCCAGTCTGTCAAATTCAGAAAATTCTGGGGAGAAAGGGCAGAGCTTAGACGTTTTAGAGATGGAAACATTGCAGAAAGCACAGGCATTCTTCCATCTGCTCTGATATTTCATACCTGTGTTTATCAATTAGATCATTGGAGACTGATTTTCTGCTTGCTTGCAGTGTGGGAATGTGAACCATGGGAAAGGCATCTTATCATTAAAAGGATCACAGAATACATTCTAACTAAGCATTTTCTTCTATTGAAAGACGACATGGTGCACATTGTTGATCAGCTTGATTTTTGCCTTCATGTCCGTGGCAAAGGTTAGAGTTCAATTATTAGCCTTCTGCGACAGACTATGTAGCACGGACACGGATCCGACACGCTGACACGAGGCAAATCCTAAAAAATACATAGGATACGTGTGTTCGACACATGTGTCCGACACGGACACGACACGACACGGCTTCATGTTATGCGTGTCCGTGCTTCATAGGCGACAGATTATGTATTTCATGCTTAATAAATCTATCTCACTCATTGGAAACTTTATGAACTGCACTACCTTTCTTACATTCTCCAGACCTGACATCGTCTTCTGGAAGTTTATTTGGTGCATTAGAAATTTTGTCGAAACGGTTGCGTGCACTAGAAGAAATTCCTTTGAAGATTTCCAGTGTGAAGCCACTAGACCCAGGTTCTCCTCATGAGTTTAATAGCATCGAAATATATGCTTACTTGTTTCATTTTATTTGCTTGATGTTAACTCTTTTTAGCTGGTCATATCCATATATTGTGAGGTAGTAAATATGTATCCTTTTCTTTCATATTTGTTATAGCATGATACTAGGTGGTTAGTACATACATTAATAATAGGTTTAGATCATTTTCCTTTTAAAATAATCAAAAGCGGTACCAATTTAAACCTAATTTAATATGTCATGCCATTGTTTTTTCATCAATGTTTTTAAAAAATGAGGGTAACAAATTAGTTTTTTAACCGATGTTTAAGGAAAATGTCACCACATTCGAGGCACTCAGGGTTTTAAAGTCATGCAGCCATACACTTTAAGATACAAGGAAGAACTGAAGCATCCCACAGTTTGTGCTTTTAGGTATTGTTTGCCTTTTGTAAACCAGACAAAAAAAGTGGTTGCATAAAAGAGAGGAGGGGCTGTAACTTGTATCTCCCATATTTGCATGCATGCCTTTCTTTCATAAACAATCAGTTGACAATTCAAATGTGAACCATGGAGTTCCTATTTCTGCAGCCTTCGGTTCTGTGATGCAATAGTTCTGAGGTTTTTGAAGTCTAGAATTAATTCATAATTTTCATTTGCTGCACATATGCAAAGAGACAAAGACTAAGTGTAGTTTTTGATTGTGAGCTTGACTCATTTGTCATGCACCCTACAACTGAACTCTTGATTAAGGAGTTAAGTAAAATACAAACAACATGCATCCTAAGTTAGGATGACCAAAGCCTTGTGTGAATCTCAGCTATTGTGTGAAATAAAAAGATAGTTTAACGCATCACATCAAACAATATGACAGGGAATTATTGATACTAAACGCACACCAGTTGAACACATAAAAGTGCATGTGGTAATTAAAGAACACTATTGTTTTCAGATCTTTTTAGTTTGTCTTAGCAAACCGAAGTGGAATGCTAGAAGTGCACATATCTATTATGAAAAAGAACAATCTAGTCCAACTTAGTTCTAGGTAGTGGAAGTCATTTTTATTTCAATCCAAACATAAAATAGTGAAAACTATTTATTCATCTTAGGGACTGTGGTTGAGAGCTTACTTCCATCTGCTATTCTTACTTTTCAATAGAACTACAACTCTTTTCTTCCCTCACGTGTCAATCCTCAACTATGACAACACAGTAGTCAACTTATAATGTAACTTACGCTGTTAAACTTGTATGTTATTTTTTGTTTCAGTTTTCAATATGTAGTGCTTTGCAATTATGTGTTATAGCTTTGTCTTTTTTTGTCTGAGGGAATTTTATGCGTGCAAGAGTTATGTTTCACAAGGATCAACTGTCAAATACTTCCATAGAAGACGCATTGTTTACTTCAAGCAGACCAGCAAACTCTAAACTTGGAAATTAGCTTTAAGATGCATCCTAAATCAACCCAAGAAAACATCACCTAATGCAAAAGCAGCAAACAACTAATAATTAAACTCAACAGAACCTGAACGGTAATCTCAATCTCTGTAAGTCACAAACCTCCACCATTTGAATTTGCAGCATCTGGCACACTATACAATATTACTGAACGAGAAGTGTTATAACAGCTGGCACATTCAAACTTGATTTCTGATCAACAAAGATTTGAGATCAAGTAGGTTGATTTTGAGACAGTGACAAATTTATTTATTGCTTGATTCTATGTACTTTATATTGGAAAAGATGCTATTGTATATCGGTAATAAGATTGGGTGGATCGGTGCCTTGAAACAAACGGTTTGAACCCGTGGAAAGTAAACTGCCTGTTATAGAAACCCATAAGGGGTATTCTAGCATGTTGCAATTGTAAATGCAACAAATGTTGCATGTAGAAAATGCTAAATACAACATTTGTTGCAGGAAATTATCCTCAAATTGGTTGTTTGGACATCTGGCTTTTTTTTAGAAAATATATTTTCAAATCCATATCCAATGTTTGATTAGGTGCAGACGTTGTTAGATTTGCATTTTCTGTTGCACGAAATGTATTTCCATTGCAAATTAAGTGTTTGTTTATCTTAATTGTAAAACACTAAACTAAGCTACATATTCTGATTTGAAATCAACTAACATAATGAATGCAATTAATTTGTAAAATTTTTAACTGTAGAAGGACTTTCAGCATTTATTGCAACCAAATTCTCTGCAGCAATATTGTAAATTTTTTAAAACTAAATGTGAATTCAGTTACCATTCACAAATAACTTGTTACTAGCCAAGTGTTGGGAATATAAATTTAACTGCATTATAGGTTGTGGGATATCTATTTTTTGTCAACCAAACAACCCCAAGAAGTGCAATATTAGGGCTGGAAATATAATGCTGTAATCCAGTTTTAATTGTCCATCAAGTGGAGATATTGAACATCATGTTTGACATAAATGTTCATCTTAATTTGTGGATCAAATGGTTTAATCCCCCTACATCCTAGTTTCCTGCTTCCTTTTGTCTATAAGCATGTTAGCATGCTCATTACATAAATTCATGGATTCTTAAAGTGGACAAGGCGTGATTGTTGCAAATTTATTTTTCTAGTAATGATTAAGTAGTTTTTTAATGCCTGACTTGAGAAGTATCTAATCCTATTATATGAAGCGAGCCTTGATAATTTTATAAAGTTGAGCATCTTTTGTTTCTAACCAGTGCTTGCTGACAGAGTTCTGACAAATACTACAAATGGATAATTATGGCATACTTAAAGATCTATGTCATACGAGTACACTACAGACTAACAATTAAGCTGCTACCTATCATAGTGTTTTTTCAGTTTATGCTTTGTGATATAAAAATTTTGTTGTGGATGATGATTTAGTTATTGTTGTCAATGATTTATAATTTCTTTTCTATGGCTTTCTTTAGACCATTCCTTCAAAATAGAAAACTACTATCATTGTTTTAAAGCGATCTGGGCATCTGCCTAGGCAAAAGTTGTGTGCACTGTGCAGTCTGGGTGCCTAATGTAATGACCTCCTTTAAACACTGCATGAGAAACTGTTATGCTGAGTATGGTATGGTTGAAGATGGCGATTAGGGTCAAAATGGATCAGATGAAAGGGTCCGCTTTTGATTTAATACAACCTCCTCCCTCCCTCCCTCCCCACCTCCCTTCCCCTCCCTCCCTCCCTCCTAATTATAACCTTTGTCGAACTACAACTTGTAAGCTGGTGTCCTCGAGTCCTAGCCATTGCCAGGTCCACCCTTGACCATTACTGTGCACACTGCATAAGAATCTGTTATGCTTAAGTATGGTATGGTTGAAGATAGCGATTAGAGCCGAGATGGCTCAGATGAAAGGCTGTGGTTTGGATTTAAAACAATCTCTCCCTTTCCCTCTCCCTCCCTCCCTCCCTCTCCCTCTCTCCTGTCCTGATTATAACCTTGTCGAACTACAACTTCTAACCTGGTGTACTCGAGTCGTAACCATTGCCAGGTCGACCTTCAACCATTACTGTCACTTTTAAAAAGAAAATTAGTTTTGATTTATTTTATCATAGTGTTCTTTACAAATTACATAATATTTATGAAGTTGGCCTTCGTAATTTTCTTTGTCTCTTCCTCTTTCTTCCTCCTTTCTCCTTGTTGTCCCTTTTTTCCCTTGTCTCTTGATTTATTTTAAACATTTTCTGCATTTTAAATATTTTATATATTAGTAGATTTAATAAAAAATAAAATGCCAAAAACGCTTGTGCACCCATCTACGCATTAGGCTCAAGGACTAGCGTCCGGAAGCACCCAATAAGTTCTAAAACATTGGCCATTATTGCCTTCTCAAGAGACAAACATACATACATATAGACCTATGTTACATGGGTGCTCGTGCATGTGCGTGTTCAAATTGGTAAAAAGTAGGATACAGGGACAACTATTTGTACACATACTGAAATTAATAATTTACATGGGATCGGATTTTTTTTTGTTCATTTACATATTATGAAAAAAACTTCCTATAACATTCTTATGTTTGATTTTGTCAAGTAGATTATACATTGGAAACCATTGCTTTTTAACTAGATACCTAAAAAGATCTTTTAAGATCATACTGTTGAACTGGCTGTGTGCTGAGACAGACCCGACCAATGTCCATCGAATTGCAGGAAGTGGACGTGGAGGGTAAGATATCAGTCCGAAAAGTGAATGATGAGTGTTTTAAACTAAAACATGTATTATATAATTGATTACTCGTCTGAATAAATGTATGTGTATTAAAAGAGTGTCAATAAGTGTCCAAGGAGTGTCAAACACGGAGAGGGGAGCCCAAAAGAGGTGACAGGTTAACTTAGATATAGACACAAATTCTCAAGTGCCATCAATCAACAAAATAAGAAGAAATGGACGAAGAAAACATGCTCGCCCTCCAACATATCACCATTACTGAACTGCAGTTCTGCAGTTCTGTAATATACTTTGGCTGGGTTAATTTCCCTAATATTTGAATTTTCCATGAATGGTAAACATCCTAAGGTTATAGAATCTTTTCTTACAATACTATGATGTTAATCGCTCTTATACTTTTGTCTTACAGCTTCTTTTTGTTAATACTTATTTGTACTTGCTTACATTTTGTTGAATTTCCTAAATTGTTTTGCCTCTAGCCTTCAGGCACACATCTGTCTTTCCTCCTGAACCTCATCCCCTTGCTTTTGAAAAGGGTATTGGAAGAACACCAAAATTTGCTTACACTTGCATTCAACCTGTTGAAGTTATGATTCAGGTAACTCTTTGCTGCTATTTTGATTGCAATATTAGTTTAGTCGCGTCCCAACAATTGGAGTCAGGAACCTCATCAGTTTCAGGTTCTTAAAAATAGGAATTTGGCTAAGATAGTGAGTGTCTCCATTACCAAAATTTATTCTGCACTTGTCTTTGTGTTTTCATGGTTTTCCCATAAATCAGCGCATTGTTTCACTTCCCTATTTGCACCGATGTTTCATATTGCTTCTACTGATTTTTGTGGAAGCTATAGAGGGTGTTTGGGGAGGCTTATTTTTTTGGTCAAACTAGCTTTTAAGCTAGCTTTTTCATTTCTATCTGATTGGTAAAATGCCTAATAAGTTAGCTTGTAAGACCCATTTTAAAAAGCTAGTATAACCCAGCTTTTAAAAAACTAACTTATAAGCTCATTTAAAAGAGCTAGGTTTGACCAAACAAATTACTATTATACTCAAACAATTTTTATAGCATTTTTATCAAACAAACCAAAAGCCAATGAAAGCTAGCATAACTTAAAAGCTTAAAAAAATAAGCGTTCCCAAACACCCTCATAGGCCTTTACTGATAATGTGATACCCTTCTGAGTGCTCTGCTATGATGACGATGCAGTTAGAGGGATCAGGAAACTGGCCCGTGGACATTACAGCCATCGAGAAGACCAAATCTGCTTTCCTTCTGAAAATTGGAGAAAGGTAAGGAATGAACTACTTTTGAGGAACAGTTTTTTCCTTGGTGTTTTATATGTCTTTGTTCACCAATAAGTTTATAATGTTCCCAGTCTTCAGACACGTTGGGGTATGTTTTGCACTGCTACTGAGGAGGCAGTGGATGTATTTACATCTGGATATGCATTTCGTCTAAAAATTTTGCATGAAAGAGGCCTAAACTTTGTCAAAACCCAAGGTGAGATGGTATATCAGTTGGTCCTTAGTATGCAAATGTGCTTGAGTCATCGTTTTCCACTTCTTGATGTAAGGAGATGGTTTCTCAGTAGGTGGAAATAATAAAGTAAAGGGTCCTGTATCCATAGACAAGGAGCTATTTCTCCGCAGCCAGCATTCTAGTATGATTAATGGTCTACATGGACGTTACCCTATATATGGGTCAGTTGTCAGGTACCACTCATATAATATGGATTAATTACTCGTCACAGTCGTACTTAAATCACATCTTTCTTGTTTGCCTTTATTATTTATCTATTAATAATTTTATTTTTCTTTCCTTTTTTTGAAGGCTTGCTAAAAGATGGGTTTCTTCGCATCTTTTTTCTTCTTTCTTTACAGAAGAGGCAATTGAGTTGGTAGTCGCATACCTATTTTTGAAGCCATTTCCATTTCAAGTTCCTTGCTCACGAGTTACTGGATTTTTGAGGTGCATTAGTCTTTCTTTAATTATTTTGACTATGCTTGATTCCAAAAAGGAAGGAAAAAAAAAGAATTTTCCTATTCCCTTAACTCTTTTTGTTTTGACATGGAAGCCACCAATCATGTGTTATCTGATATTTGGCATATTATATCAAAGAGAGTGTCATTTTCCCTAGTGTTATTGGATAAATAATTCAGAGTATATTGAAATGTATATTGTTTGACTGCTATTGGAAAACCTGCTGGCGGTTATTGTTGAAAAATGAACACTCAAAATTTTGACTATAGTACAGACGATTTATTATATATAAACAGCGGGAAAAAATGCTGCATCCACTCTTTCTACATTACTTCACTCCTACAATAATCGCAGATTTGCACAGTTCACTTCCAAGTGGCTTTCAGCCTCTCAACAGAGGGCTTTTAACCTTAGAATCCTACCTTAACGATTTATATGACTCTGATGTCAGTCAAAACCAACTTTGCCTATGGTTGCAAAACTGACTTAGAACGTCGGTTGCAAACTGACGTTGAAGGTTGGTTGGCAACTGACTTCATAGTTGATAATCAACCAACTATGAGAGTTTGTGCTAATTTTAACAGTTTGACCCCAAAATCTAAAAACATATTAGCCATCTGTCAGTAAGTGGTTGTTCTGATTCAACTCCTTTTTCTAATATTTTAATTTGTAAATCTGATGCTATTACCTTCATCCTCCTTAATCTTTAGTGATGGATAATTTGTAATGTTAACACGTAATAATGCTTTTTAAAGATCTTAACGACTCCTCTTTTTGCACCCTAATTTCAAATAGTTTCCTTGATTTTACCTCTGCAACTTGAATGTCAGGTTCTTACGGTTGTTATCCAATTATGACTGGACCTTCTCCCCATTAATTGTGGACATAAATGATGATTTTACATCCGATGATGAAAAGGAGATAAATGTGAGTAAAAGATATCATAGTTGAATTTTGGCAGTGTTTCATGTCATCCTTTTTGATCCGGTCATTCTCTGATGAAGATTATCGTTTATGAAATAGGAAAGCTTTATCTTAAGCAGAAAATCAAATGAAGGCAATGTTCAAGATGTAATGCCAGCAATGTTCTTGGCCACAACTTATGATAGGACATCTGAAGCCTGGACCAAGTTTTCACCAAAGAGATCGGTGAGTAATTGCAGTAGTATAGTCCTCAGTAAGACATGTCAGTGAGCAGTTTCACTTCCACATGATCATTTTGTTTGATATTCATTGAACTTTGTTAACTTCATTTGTGTGTTTTGAAAAGACGTGATGAACTTGACATGTTAGTTAGATTTGTATGCCCTAATAAGTTAGATGTGGTCTAATTGGACCTACAGACTTGTTTCCTGGAAACGCATTGACCCCTCAGCAGCCCATCTCATCAACTCTCAAGGCCACTGTGGATTTTATACTTACTTTTTATAAAATGTCAGTTTAATTGAACATTTCAGAAGCTTCTTTAATGGTTGTACTTTTGGGTGCATAACTGAGATCCATAATTATGTTGCCAATCCCTTGTTTTTGGTATACTGCATATCTTGCTCAGGTCAGATTGAAAACAATGTAGTGTTTGTTGCACCCATCCTGTACAGAACTAGTTAAATCTTATTGGTCTCCATGATAAGCATACCATGGACAGTCTCGTTATATTTTCTTTTAATAAGAGGTGCGAATAAGAGTAATTGGCATCAGTGGCTATCATGGGCAGTCTTGTTATATTTTCTTTTAGTGATAGATGTGTAAATGAGAGTAATTTGCATCAGTCATTATATAAGAATGGGTATTCAATATCAAACAGTCGTTATACTTCCAGCTTCCCCTGGTACGTCCCAAGTTACTTTACTTGCCCATTGTCATTGCAATTTCTTTCAATCTAGTTTAATTTTGATTGACCTCCATAAATGTTGAAGATGGGTAGGGTTGGGCTTGGGCCAGGTCGACTCGCGGGCTGACCCGGCCTAGCCTGCCATGGGCCACAAGACTCATGACCTAGCCCGGCCCACTACCGACCCGACCCATGATACACTCGAGTCATGGATCGGGCTAGGTCCAGCCCTAGACCCGGGGTCAGAGAAGTAGGCCCAGCCCACTGGCCCGACCCACGTCCGACCCGGTCCGTCTCGGCTCGTCCCGACCCATGATGTATTTTTTGGTTATGCTAGCTGTTCCTTTAGCCCTTTGGGCCTGTAGCTAGCTACCAACAAAGCCAAAAGACCGTAGGTCTTTGGCTCGTGGGCCTTTTGGCCCATTAAGAAACAAAATAGCGATCTTGAAGCTAGCTGCTATCTACTTAGAAGGATTAAAAAGTTTAATACAAGTTTAAAAATAGTTTACTACAAGTATAAATTATTAAAGAAATAAATTAGGAATAATTTATAATTGAAAATACAAGTTTAATATAATTAAAAAGGTACAAAATAGGACAAAGAGTTGGGCGAAAACCCATGGGCTGGGCCACGACCCACGGATGGTGGGCCAGGACCCGACACAGGTGCGTGTCGGGTCTGACATGGAATCAGAGAAATAGGCCCGACCCACTATGACCCGGCCGAGCCCGGGTTAGGCCCGGCCTGGCCTTAAACTCGGCGGGGTAGGTCACGGGCCTGAACCGGCCCGGCCCACGCACACCCCTAAAGATAGCTGTCAGTTTTGCAAAATTCTTTATATCATGATGGAACAGTAGATTACTAGCTCATGTTGAAGTTAGGCTTAAGAAAATTGTTCTAGTATTTCATTATTGACTTATTTTGTGTCTTGAATTGGAATAATTAAATTGGCATCTGAATGAGCCTTTCTTTATGTGTGAGAATCTTGTTATTTGGCACTTGATCCCGTGAAAGAGCTCTGCTAACAATCTACTCCTTTCCATTTATCATGCCATCAGATGCGCACACTTGCAGATGAATTTTGAGCAATGTTTTAATAGTATAGAACCTCTAGATGTAATGCTACTGGTTTGTACTCCTTGACATCCTTTTACTTATTTATGTATTATTATTCCACCTTATTTTTTGAGTAGGTACTTAAAAGAATGGCTTCTTATGCTCAGAGCAGTGCAGATCTTTTAACAAATCTGATCCTTGATGGTCAAAATGGTTCATTCACGTGGGAGGTGAGGCTTGATCAAAGTACTTTTCACTTCAAAATAATACAATATAACTATGAACTTAGTAATCATTACATTGTCACATCATACGGCAGTGTCTTTTCCGGACTCCTTTGAACAAATATGATGCTATAGTTCTTCTACACCGAGATAAACTCTCCTACCCACAGCGCCTTCTTTTCCCTGCTGAGGTTAACCATGGTTAGTTTCTGCTTTCTTCTTTCCATTTTCCATTGATTGTCATTGCTATTCTGAAACTGACTGTTAGGGTGAAACTCTTACAGGAAAGCATGTAATATGGGGAAAAGCGAACAAAGATTTCCAGCCCTACATGACTCTTCGAAATGCACTCAGGAACTTGGAAGATGCGAGGAACGGGCTACTGGTGGACTTTGATCCAACTAGATACTTTCTAGAGGACCTGAAGGTAGGGTTGCAATTCTCTAAACCATTCGAACAAGATCATTTATTTTCAGAGACCAAGTGTGCTATGGTGTCACTGATTTTTTTTGCAGGGAGAATTCCCGGACGCCTTCAATGTGTGGTATGATTCATTTGGAGGTGATGCAATTGGTTTGACATGGGAGAAGAAGGTTTCCAAGGTAATATAGTTCTATGGCTAGTAACAAAAGAGAAATACCATTACATATCAGACCACTTAAAAAAGGGCTAGGTGGAGTTCAAGGGGTCTGAGCGTGTCTATATATTATATACAATTAGTTGGAAACTTTATGATGGGCTTTCAGAATTTAGGATCTGTCCCATTATGTCAGAATATGAACAAAACTGAAATCAAACCATTATGTCAGAATATGAACAAAACTGAAATAAAAAAGGGCTAGGGTTATGAATATGAACAAAACTGAAATCAAACCATTATGTCAGAATATGAACAAAACTGAAACCAAAAAGGGCTAGGCGGTATTCAAGGGGTTTGAGGTGTTTATAATATATACAATTAGGTGGAAACTTTATGACGGGCTTTCGGAATTTAGGATCTATAACATTATGTTAGAATATGAACAAAACTGAAATCAAATTAGCTGAACTTGGTCTTGAAGATATCTAAAACTGTTCAGAGAATCAATAATTTAGACTTTGGAATCTGCTAAAGTTGTTGTTGGCCAATGTCCAGACAAGTAAATTCTCAATCATTTTCTTTGTATCTCTTGAAATATATGCCTGCATTGACTTCACTTAAATACTTTAGTTTCCTTGTTTATGAAATTGTTGATGAAAAGCATTTTCTTATGTTCTAAAACAGCTAACTACTACCTCCGAACTACTATTATTAGAATTCTAACTTGGCCTGTCTTCCTAACTATTGTTTTGACTTTGCCATGTGTTTGGATTTTGTGTCTGTTCTCAAATTATCCCAGTAATAGTTCCCCTTTTAAAATATCTTTTAGTTATTTGAAATATTGAGACATTAGCTTTTGAGCAATTTGTTTCTAGCTCCCATGGGTTTCATATTGCATCTAGTGTCACCTCAAATTTCCCAGATAACCACAATTATCTGAAGTTTGTGAATTTTGCTAAGTTTTTTTTTATTAAAAACTTTTTGTTTCTTGTTTAACTAGATTAGACAAGCTGTTGTCCCTAACATTTTAACAAGCTATGTTGCTTTCCTGCAGAAACGTAACAGAGATGAAGCCAACGAGACTAACAAGGAGCTGGCAGGATTGCTTAAAGACGTGGGAAAAATTGGTAAAGGTTTCGTCAAGAGTGTTTATCTCCTCAAAGCTCCCAAGCTCCAGGCTTAATTCTAGACTTTTGTCCAAGAATGAGTAGCCAGTTTTTGTTAAGGGATGAAAAAAGGCTTGTAGCCGATAAGATTCCCTAAAGATGTGAGAAAGGTTTGGTAAAGGCTTGGTCAGAATGTTTTATCTTCTCAAACGTCCAAAATCCAAGAATGAGAATACAATTTTGTTGAGGGAGGAGAAATGGCTTGTACAAGTTAAAGGGAATATGACTCGCAAATGTAGGTGGTGGAAATGTGTAATGCTTATTTATCAAATTGAAGATGGGTGAATTGCCCTATTATGATCATGAACAGTTTCTCTGGTGTCTGATAACGTTATACATCCCCAAGTTTATTTTGTTCTGGCTGAAGCTATTATCAACTCCCCCGTTTGCCCAAGAAGTTCGATCTAGTTTTTTCTAGGTGGTAATTCAATACAATTAAAATGTAGCTAATCCTTTTTAGCTTGATTTTGAAGTTCAATTTACTTTTGGATTTATTTTTGCTGCAAAATCTGCCTTCATCCACTGTCCTTAACCTTTAAAATAATAAAGTAATGACCGATCACATCGGATTACGAGTCAAAGTTCAGGAGCCCGTTAGAGTTTCACGCTCACGAAGGCGTAAGTCTGAACGCGTGACTCTTAGAGACGCCAATGAAGAATCATATCCCTAGAGGGAAACATGTTCGTCTAATGATAACATTATACCTAGAAAGTCATGTCAACACACGATGGGTTGCTTCGGTCATCAGACTGACGAGTTGTACTATCGGACTGGGGGTGCGAATAAATCCCAAAAGAAATACTTGAGACATGGACTCGCGCTGTCCGTGTGCCAAGATAATCAAGGCAATGTTGTCAGAATGTTGCTGTCATAAGGCCCCATAAAGGGTTTCGGTGTTTGAAAGAATCTCCACTGGAATATCCGAGGCTAAGCCGAGGCATTTCCGTAGAAGAAGGTCAATCGGCACAAGTAACGAGTTCTCGCAAGTTACTATCAACATGGTCGACAAAGGCAAATCTATGCGACACTTCAGTCCTGAACCTTTTGCAGAAGTATCTCAACGCATGACTTGGCTGCGATCTGGAACTATCAGACCTAGACCCAGAAGGTCACGATCCTCGGATGACGAAACCTCAGATGCTTGTTCGGCGTTGGCTTCTGATGATACAACATTTAGTGCAGGACAATCTTATGAATTATTCATTATTAATGTCGAACAAATGGCTAAAATTCTCGAGGAGGCTTTAACCAAGCAGAAGGATAATTTAAATTTAAAATGGAGATAGCTATGTAGGAAATGAGAGATATGCACAGCCAACAAATTGTGGTACTGACGAACCAGTAGGGAGAGCCCAGCCATCGTAATAATCCTAATCAGGTTGATAGTGATCAGGAAGCGAACGAGAACGCCAATATGGAAACCCCTCCCGCTGATAACAATGCTGGGGGTGAATCCTCAGATGACAATAATACTAAGGAAGACTACGTCACTTCTCCCCGTAATCACTCGAAGAAAGATATGAGCGAGGATAAGAAGATGAGGGACTTGGAGAGCAAAATTAATGCGTTGATGAGTGCTCAGGAGATAAAGAAGTTAGGAATACTGTGTCCATACCCGAGGGAATGTGAGTCAATCCCATACCCAGCAAAGTTTAATCTGATTAACTTCAGGCCGTTCGACGGGAAGGGTTCCCCCACCCAGCATTTGATATATTTTAAGTCCCATTTGGGGATAATCTCTGACAATGAACCTTTAATGGTACGGTCATTCGTGGGTACTCTTCATGGAGCAGCCTTCGATTGGTATTGTCGTCTCAAGCCGAGGAGTATCAACAGTTGGAATGACATGGAAGACATGTTTCTTACGAATTTCTTCGATGATGATACCAAAGTTTCAATCGAAACATTGTTCGATAAGAAACAGAAGGATGGAGAGTTGGTAGAGAACTTCGTTAAAAGATTCCGGAACAAGGTGATGAATTGTCGAGATCCGATCAGTGAAGATTTTATTCTCGAGACTTGTCACAACAACCTTTCGCTAGATATCCTGGAAGCTATGGGAATGACGCCATCCAAGACTTGGAAGGACTTGAAAGTGCGAGGAGAATAAGCCGAACGTTTCCTCAAAAGGAAGAATGCCGAAAGAGGTCAAACGGCGGCTAATACCCTGAAGCAGAATTTTGTTCCTCGAGGTAAAGGGAAAGTCCAAGCAAATGCGGTGGATGCGAACCAGACGTTCGAATTGCAACTGCAATAGCAACATCAACCATAAAAGGGGCCTTAATAATCGCAATGACAACAAAGGTCACAAAAGCCAAAGAATACCGAACCAAAATTTCCGAAAGTTTATTCTTTTAGGGAGGACGAAGTTCATGGTCTCTTCAAACACCTCGTGGAGAATAACAAAATCAAGTTACCTCCAATCCAGGATCAGGAAGACGCTAAGAAGGTTAACGACCCGAAATACTGCGCATTCCACAGAGCGGTGCATCATCCTACCAAATCATGCTACGCCATTAAGGATAAGATCCAAGCGTTGATCGATGTTAGAGTCCTTACGGTGAAATCGGCCAAGGAGAAGAAGGTGGGTGCAAATGCCGTGTCAATTAGCTTTGGATCTGTTCCTTTGAACTGGTTCCAGCCTGAGCCAGTGATAAATGTATCGGTGAAGACCGTCAACGATGATCCTCACAAACAACGTCAGAAAGGACTTGTGCCACACACAGCCCTAAATGAAGAGATTCTCTGGGTCCATCCTGATCTGATCAAAGATGAACAATGGGTGGGGTCATCATCTAAGAAGAAATTAAAGGGGAAAGGAAAGTCTGTTATGGAGTTGCAGCTATTCCAGAAGAAAATGATAAAGGAATTCCTACTTTCCCACTCTCCAAAGATGAGCAAGAGGTCTTTGCTACCAGGAGTGGAGATGAGTTTCATTTCAAGTATCTGGGTGCTTTCGATCAATTGGCTAAACAGGGGATAACTAAAACCATTCCCTCTAAGATATTAGCAAAAATATGGGTGATCACGATTCCCTCAGCACCAGTTAAAAAGACTAAGCAAAAGCTAAAGGAGAAAGAGCCGTTATACCAAGAGGGCCAAAACCCGAGGTAGTCTCGATTCAATCAACCGATTAGGAGAGACAAACCGGGGAGCTCGAACATTCCACAGCGCTTTGATATTATGGTGCAGTTAGCCAATATACTGGTTAGAATAACTCTATACGAGCTACTACGTCTTTCGAAGGACACAAGGGAAGCACTACAAGAATCCTTGGCCAACTCTGACATTTTCTCGACTCAGATAAAACCATCCCCAGAAGAACCAGAGCCTTTAGTGCAGCATTGTAACCTCGCGGCACAACACATTCCCCGCATTTCCTTCACTAAGGAGGACATGCAAACAAAGAATTCAAAGCATGACCGGCCCTTGTATTTCACCGGGTACATAGGCTCCAGCGTTGTCAACCAGATCAAAGTCGATCCGGGTTCCATTGTTAGCATCATGTCGCTCTGATTGATGTACAATCTCAGAATACGGACTAGTAAATTGGCCTCCACAAGCACTACGATCTATGGATTCAACACCAGTGGGTCTAGACCATTGGGTAAAATCCGGGTAAAGTGCCAGATTGGAGATTTGAAGTCAGAAGTCACATGCTGTGTGATTGACGTAGAGACTTCTTATAACTTACTGTTGGGTCGATCTTGGATCTACGGTAACATTATAGTCCCTTCTACCCTCCATCAGTGTCTTAAGTATGTAGATACTAATAATGAGGTCAAGACGGTGGTTACAGATAAGTAACCGTTTAAGGGGTTAGAGAATTATTTTACCGACTCTCTCCTCTACGGTGCTGAATCCGATACTGAACCATCGGTCCAAGGCATGGACAGCGAAGAAGAAGCTGATATCGAAGCTGGGTTTGGTTACGATGCTGGTTTTGTACTTAAAGATATTGTACCCATTGTAATCAATCTTAACAATGGAGAGTTATCGGATAGTAGTTGTAATTGGCAACTTACCGAAGAAGTAGCAATAAAGGATGATTTAGAGTACTCGTTGTGTCTTGATAATATCATGAGGGGGTTATACGATGACCTTAATTTGTATACACCACTTCAAGCATCTTGCATGATGAAGAAACATGTTCAGGATTCATTCGGAACAACGCTTGTTATTCCTGCGAAGTCAGGGGGTAAAAAAGAAGTCATCTACGGTAAGCGGAAGGAATTTTCAATACCAAATCACTTCTTAGAAGAAGATGACGATGATGATAAACCGCCCCCTCATTTATTCAGATATGACACAAAAGTACGTAATCTCATAGAGAGATACAGATATGACTTCATACTCAGAGAGGGTCTTTGTTTTGGTCGAGGTCCGCGAGTTCCACCTCATATGACCTATGTACCGAAAGGGATACCCGATAACTATTATAGCCACAGAAGAGGTTTAGGCTATGTCTCTTCGTCCGACGATGAGTGTTGTTGGCAGGTTATTGATCAGATTACTAATAAGGGTAAAGGCGGATATTCTTCCGACTCTTTAGCCTGGGACTCTGACGCTAGTCTTCGAGAAATGTTCAAAAGGCTAATGTCGAATATAGCTATGGTCGACCCTCCTATAATAGAGGAAGACGACCAAATGCCGATTTGGGAAGACCCTTGGGTTCATCACCTAAATATGCAGTATGGTAATAGGTTTGAACAAAGGGAACCCCTTACCGAGGACCAAGTAATTCAGGTGAATATGGGCAATGAGGATAATCCAAAACCGATATTCGTTAGCGATAGCCTCCCGCCAAATAAGAAAGAAGAGCTAATTTCCCTCATCAGGAGTACATCGATGTTTTTGCTTGAAACTACGAGGATATGCCAGGGCTCGATCCAAATGTAGTAATGTATCACCTCAATATTAAGCCGGATGTCAAACCTGTCAAACAACAACAAAGACGGTTTCGTCCACAAATTATGGAGGCAATCGAGTCCGAAGTTAAAAAGCTTATCGACTTGGGTTTCATCAGGGAAGAGCAACATCCTGAATGGCTTACTAATATTATCTCGGTCCTTAAGAAGAATGGGAAAAATCAGGATTTGTATCGACTTTAGAGACCTAAACACTGCCTGCCCGAAAGACGATTTCCCTCTTCCCATCACAGATGTTATCATCGACAATACGTGTGGATTCGAGAGAATGTCCTTCATGGATGGATTTTTTGGTTATAATCAGATAAAGATGTATCCATATGATGAAAAACATACCGCATTTAGAACACCCCTTGGTGTTTTCTGTTACATAGTTATGCCCTTCGTCTTAAAGAACGCAGGTGCCACATATCAGAGAGCCATGTCAAAATTTTTCCAGGAGCATCTCCGAAAGACTGTCGAATGCTACCTGGACGATCTAGTTGTGAAAAGTTGTGACAAGAATGATCACATCAAAGACTTGAAAATAATGTTTGACCTGATGCAGACTCACCAATTGAAGATGAATCCTACCAAATCTTTCCTCGGAATGACCTGCAACAAATTCCTCAGATTCGTCATCACTACCAAGTGTATTCACATCGACCCTGATAAAGTGAAGATAATTAACGAGCTTCAACCCCTGAAAAACCTTAAGGAACTCAGAGGGTTACAAGGACAGTTGGCTTATATCCGTCGGTTCATCTCGGACCTTTCGGGGAAATATCAACCATTCTCCAGACTTACAAAGAAGGGCATGTCATTTGTATGGGATGATGCTTGTCAAAAAAGCATTTGAGAGTATTAAAGAATATCTCTCGAGACCCCCTATGCTTATTGCATCGAAATCGGGCAAACCGTTCGTGATTTATGTCAAGGCAAAGAGCCACTCATTAAGTGCATTACTTGTACAAAACAACGATAGCAGTCATGAACATGCCGTATATTACTTGAGCCAGACCCTCGTAGGCGCCGAATCTCGATATCCAATGATCAAAAGGGAGTGTCTCGCCTTGGTATTCGCTATTCAAAAGATGCGACACTACTTGGTCAGACAGACTATCTATGTCATTTCTAATGTTAACCCAGTCCGAGTATTCATGATGCAATCCGCTTTCATGAACTGGCGGCTAGAAAAATGGGCTTTGCTTCTGTCCTAATACGACCTACACTTTAAGCAACAAAAGTCGGTCAAAGGCTAAGCTATTTGCGATCTCCTGGCAGCTAACCCAACTACGGATACTACCGAGGTGTACGACGACCTGCCAGATGAAACCCACAAAGCCAACACAACTTCCCATCAAAAGGTGTGGCGTTTATACTTTGACGGTGCTTCTCGAGCAACTAATGTAGCAAGTGCTCCTGGATGTTCTAAGATTTCTTCCGGAGTTGGAGTTGTCTTTGTTTCCCCGGGAAAACATGTGATGCCTCGAGCTTACTCGCTGACCGAGCCGTGCTCGAATAACGTAGCCGAGTATAACGCGCTACTTATCGGACTCAGCTTTGTTAAAGAGCTGGGGGTTGAATACCTTGAAGCTTTCGGTGACTCTCAACTGGTAGTTAAACAGGTTCAAGGGGAGTACGAGGTCAGAAAACAGGATTTGATACCATACCATAGGATGGCTGTCGAGATGGCGGAATCATTCGAAGGATTCTGTATTGAATACATTCTACGCTTACAGAACGCCTACGCGGATGCATTAGCAGTATCTCTGGCATAGCCTCCCGAAATGGAACAATTCGTTACGGTGAGAACTCACCAACTCTTTGTACCAATCTACGATGTAGACAACGGAGAAGATGATATTAAAAAAGTGTATTCAACTCAAGTTGAGTTTGAACCCCGAGATTGGCGTTTCCCTATCATCGATTACGTCTTGTATGGAATTTTACCAGAAGATGTGAAGGAAAGGGACTCAATCGGACGAAGAGCACCGAGATTCTATTATAACACGGAGAGTCGAACGCTATATCGTCGGGGATATGATGGTTTACTATTACATTGCTTATCCACTAAAGAGGCGGAGGAAGTCCTTAGGGAGACACACGAAGGGGCTTGTGGTGCACACCAACCTAGCCCCAAACTTTACGACTGCATCAGAAGGATAGGATATTTCTGGCCCACCATGATAAAAGACGCAGTCGCATACGCCCGAAAATGTCATGCGTGTCAGGTACACGCAAATTACATGCACCAACCCCCAGAGCATCTACATCCTTCGGCTACCTCATGACCTTTTGAGACTTGGGGAATGGACGTTGTTAGTCCTATAAATCCTTCGTTAGTCAAAGACGATAGATTCATTCTGGCAATTATTGATTACTTCTCCAAGTAGGCTGAAGCCATTCCACTCAAAGAAGTAAGACGAGCAACGTGATTGCGTTCATCAAGTACCATATTATCTACTAATATGGTATCCCAAGACGAATCATACATGACAATGGGCCCCAGTTTGTCAGTAACACCTTCATCAAATTTTGTGAGAAGTTCAAAGTTCAAGACGACTCGTCGACAGCTTACAATCCCACAGCGAATGGATTGGCAGAAGCCTTTAACAAGACTATCATAAAGCTTTTATCAAAACTCGTGAAAACTAATAAACGAGATTGGGATGATAAGCTTGGCGCAACCTTATGGGCCTATCGTACCACAGTCCGCAAGCCGACAGAATCGACCCTATATTCTCTGGTATACAGGTGTGAAGCCATTCTTCCGTTGGAAATCCAAATTCCATAGCTCCGGATCGCTCTCGCAACAGAGTTAACAACCGAAGAACAGTATTAGAAATGTCTTGAAGAACTCGAGATACTCGACGAAAAACGCTTGGAAGCTCAGCAGCACATTAAGTTCTACCAAGCCAGAATTTCCCGAGCTTTTGATAAAAAAGTTCGACAACAGAGTTTTAAAGGAGACTTGGTCTTAGCTGTCCGACGGCCCATGATCCTTAATTCTAAAAAGAAAGGTAAATTTGAACCAAAATAGGAGAGGCCATTCGTAGTAGAGACAGTCTACTCAAATGACGATTATCGCCTTATTACCAAGGAAGGCGCTCGATTGATGATGCCAATAAATGAGAAATTCCTAAAAAAGTACTACCCTTAGTACATTTGGGATAACCCATGTCACGGGAAGTTCCTGAAAGAATACTATGTGGGGTATTCTTAGGGATAACCCGGTAGTTACAAAAAGGATAAGCAAGAAATCCCTATTTAGATTTTGAATGTCCTCAATGATGGAATCTATCTCATTTTTGAGATTAAATTCACCAACTCTCATGAATTCTCTTGCTAAGACGAGATTCAACCATTTTGACAAGATCAATCTTTCCTCACAAAATCCCTTACCGATCAAATTAATTGACGGTGAGCCCACCAAAAATCCTATCCGCCAATCTTTGGAAATTTTAAATTTTACGTGTTAAGTACTGATCACTTGGCATCGAAATCATCCATCGAGTGGCTAGTACAAATCGACATTTTTATTGCTATCTGTATTCCACTCCTTCTGCTTTTTGGGTCAAACCTATAAAAGTTAGGGCTAAAATCAAAATCCCCTCTTGATTCTTTCCATGAACGAGATGTTCACTTTTAATTGAGTAATCAAACCTATAAAAGTTAGGATTGCCTCAAACCCATTCGGCCAAACCTATAAAAGTTAGGGTCAAACTCTGATCTCACTTTGATAAACAAAGAGCTCTTTTCAGTTTAAGAAACCAATCCTATAAAAGTTAGGGTCACTTGAATCCTCTGTTAGCCCTTATATTTTGATGATGTTTTACAACCACCATTATCGGTACTAATTGCTTATTGAGTGATAAAGTAGTTTATATATATATCAAGCATGTTAGTGTCATACATGGAGGATTGGATGAAATATGCATTGCAACAATGATATCCAAAGGAGGAGGAGACATAGTGATGAAGCAACGTTTATTCAAGAACATCAAATGCAATAAGAAGCTTTATCAAACTCAAGCTATATCAAGACTCAAAGAATTGTATTCTATGTGAGGATATTAGCTAGTTTTTATTTTCTCTCTAGTGCTAGAATGTAGGTAAGTAGTTTATATTTCATTTGAAGCTATTGGGATATCACACGCACGTTTTCATACTTATAGTTTTGAGCGTTTTCACAAAATATTATTTTTTACAAGTATGAGGACCTATTCGCAAAATTCATTTTTCAAAATTTTTTTTATTAGTGTTAAAAACATTTTACAAAGTTTCATAATTTTTGGAAGTTAATTAAATATTTTACAGATTTTTTAAGAGAGTTAAAAACAGTATTTGCATGTGTATCAGTTTGCGGTTGATCGCGCCTGAGTTCTTTACTGAGTGGACAGCAGAAACTTTCGTGGTAGACCGTCACGGTCGACCGTGAGCTCAAAAATTCCCACGGTCGACCGTCACTGTCGACCGCAGAAGTCTCTGGAAATTTTCTAAGTTTCAAAGCTGGCTCGCGGTCGACCGCGAGAATTGTACGGTCGACCGTCGCTTATTCAAACGGTCTTTTTAGGTACAGATTTCAGCGTCGATTTTTTCAGGATTTGGGGGATTAGGGTATGGGTTTAAATAGCTGTATTTTCTCCTATTTAAACCCCCTATACTCCTTCTTCCTCAAGTGTCCCAAGCTTTTGAAAAACCAGAGATCTGTTTTACTAAGAGCCAAAATTTTCAAACCTAATTTTCTCTGTTTTCAGTTTTACTTCTCAGTTTCAGTGTAATCTTTCTCCTTACGATAGAAATATTGTAAAGAGAGAGTTTTTACATCATTACTTCTGTTGAGAGCTTGATCTTGTGAAGATCAATTGTGTGGGAGTGTGATCTTATGGTGATCAACTGTGTAGTTGTGAGATCTTATGGAGATTATTGTGTAGAAGAAGTTTTGGCTTCCAAACCAGGTTGTGTAGTGGATTCTCCTTAAGAGTGGGGAGCGAGGACGTAGGTCAGCGGGCCTAACCTCGTTAACACATCGCGCGTCACTTAGATAACGATTTCTCACTCTATCTCATTTACATTTGTTGTTCATTATTGTGGTGTATTGCTTACCTTATTTTTATTGCACAATTATAACCTTAAGACCCTAATCACTCCCCTCTAGGATCCAACAATTGGTATCAGAACTTGGTCTCTATATTAGTTTTTGGTCTAACCACCTTAGAGAAAAGGTCTTATGGAGGCTTTAATGAATGTGCATATGTTAGAGGGATAATCCGCCACTAGACCACCACTTTTCACCGGTAGTAATTTTGCTTATTGGAGGATAGGATGAGGATTTACCTTCGTTGCATTGATCTTGACATTCTAGAACTCATAGAGAAGAAATATGTAGAAAAACCCAAAGTCGGGAATATTGATCGATGGAGAAAGGCACTAAGCCAATCTCAATGCAAAGGCCATTAATGCCATAATTTGCGGTCTTTCCCTCAATGAGTATAATAGGGTTTCCACGTGTGCAACTGCATATGAAATATGGGTAAAATTATGTATTACACATGAAGGAACCCCCCAAGTTAAGGAATCCAAAATTAGTGGGCTTATGCATGGATATGAGTTATTTAAGATGCTTCCTAATGAATCCATTGATGCTATGTTTTCTCGCTTCACTAACATAATCAATAAATTGCATGGTCTTGACAAGAAATTAACTATCCAAGAGACGAACTACAAGATCCGTTGTTCATTGACTCTAATATGGGAACCCAAAGCTACGGCTATAGAGGAAGCTCATGATCTCACCACTCTAGCTCTCGATGGCCTCATCGGCAAGCTTAAGGTTCATGAGAAAAAGCTCAAGGGAAAGGAGAAGGAGGAAGTGCCCCCACGGGAAGTTAAGGAGTCATCACCAAAGATGAAGATCATAGCTCTCAAAGGAGCTAGTGACAACTCCTCATCATCATCGTCGGAGAGTGAAGTTTATTTTTCTAGAGAAGTGGCTCACCTCTCTAGAAGAATTTTTAGACTCATTAAAATAAACAAGAAGTTTAATCACTGATCTAATAACAAATTTTCTTCACGTGTAGAAAAATATTTTGAATACAATGAACCGGGTCATATCGCCAAAGATTGCCCCAAGCTCAAGGAGAAATACATGAAGTACAAGAAGAAGAAAGCCATGTATGCCGGATGGGAAGAATCTGAACCAAGTGATTCGGATAGTAATGAAGAAGGAGCTAAACTTGCTCTTCATGATCCCAACATTTGCTTCATGGCCTATGAAAAGGAGGTAGTTTCCGACACCGAAAGTGAATCCTTTTATATGCAATGTGATCTAGCTACGACTTTAGAAGAATTGAACATTGAGTAAAAGAATGTCAAAAGAATTTTCTTCCTTTAAAAAATTACATGCTTCTTGTGATGCCAAATTAGAACAACTACAAACCTCCCTTACATTAAAAGATGAATTGCTAGGGGATCTTGATTTTAAAAATAAACAATTAAGATCCAAGATTAAAAGACTAGAAATTAAGAGTGGTAGGATTAGACCCACTCATACTTATGCTAATCATCATCACCAGGGTAGAAATAGATTTCATAGATTCTATGCTCCTACACACAAGAGAAATTTTGTGTGCACATATTGCATAAAACGTGGTCATATTTCTACTCATTGTAGGATCAAAGATAATCATGATTTTTATAGCATGACATGGGTACCCAAAGGTACCAAGATTACTAACCACCAAGGACCCAAGATTTGGGTACCTAAAGTTACTAATCATGATTTTTATAGCATGACATGGGTACCTAAAGGTACCAAGATTACTAACCACCAAGGACCCAAGATTTGGGTACCTAAAGTTACTACACCTTCATCTCTATCAAGGATTGAAGGAGGTAGCGTCTCCTTCGGTGGTGGAGAGAAAAGTAAAATCATTGGTATTGGATGTGTTGGTAAGACACCCTCTCCTGTTATAGAAGATGTTTATTTGGTTAATGGCTTGAATCATAATCTTCTTAGCATTAGCCAATTGAGTGATAAAGGCTTTGATATTTCCTTTAAACCAGACAAATGCATTATTAGTATGAATGGAAAGATTGTTTTTGTTGCTAATAGAAAATCTAATGTGTACATTTTTGAGATGAATGAATTAGTGAATCAAGATATGAAGTGCCTTGCGGTAATTGATGAAAACCCTTGGATTTGGTATAAAAGGCTTGGACATGAAAACATGGAATTGATATCCAAACTGTCCAAGAGAAATCTTGTTAAAGGATTACCAAACTTGCATTTCATCAAAGATACCATATGCGAAGATTATGCTAAAGGTAAACAAACTAAGTCTACCTTCAAATCCATCAATGATGTATAAACTTCTAAACCTTTGTAATTACTTCATCTTGATTTATTTGGTCCTATACGTGTTACCTCTCTTGGAGGCAAACACTATGTTTTTGTTATCATTGATGATTTTTTTCGTTTTACATAGACAATCTTTCTTGCTAGTAAAGATGAATGTTTTGATGAATTTTCAAATCATGTTAAGAGAATTGAAAATAAAAAAGATTTGAAAGTTGTTAAAATAAGAAGTGATCATGGTGGTGAATTTTAAAATATCTCTTTTTATGATTTTTGTGCGCATCGTGGTATAACTCATGTGTTTTTCGCTCCAAGAATACCACAACAAAATGGTATTATTAAACAGAAAAATCGAACCATATAAGAGATGACACGAACTATGTTAAACTCCTTTGATTTGCCTAAATATTTTTGGGCGGAAGCCGTCAATACGGCTTGCCATGTTTTAAATCGTGTTTTGATTAGACCAAAGATTAAGAAAAATCCTTATGAACTATTTTATGGAAAAACTCCATTTATTGGTTATTTTTGTATCTTTGATTGTAAATGTTTTATTTTAAATACAAAAGATCACCATGATAAATTTGATTCTAAAATTGATGTTGGTATTTTCCTAGGATATGCACCTCGAAGTAAGGCTTATAGAGTCTTCAACAAACAAACTCTCGTTGTTGAAGAATCTATAAACATTACTTTTGATGAGACTAATATTGGTTTACAAGTTGGTTTGCCTAGGAAGATGATGATGATGTTGAGGGAGGATTATAATTTTTGCAAATAAATGAAACACCCTCAATAGATGTTCAAAAAGATAGGGAAAGCACAAACAACATTCAAGTGCAAGAACAAGAAGAACTCCCCATAGCATGGAAATTTGCACCAAATCATCCCAAGGAGCAAATAATTGGAAATCCCTCATAAGGGGTTCTAACTCGCTCAAAGGCTTTAAGTGAGTGTGGTAATGTTGCCTTTCTATCTCAATTAGAACCTAGGAAGATAAATGATGCTTTACATGATGAATTTTGGGTTTTAGCTACGCATGATGAACTAAACAATTTTTAAAGAAATGATGTTTGGAAACTAGTTCCTAGACCTAACAATGCTAGTGTAATTAGAACAAAATGGGTTTTTAGAAACAAACTTGATGAATATGGTATTGTTACTAGAAATAAAGATCGTTTGGTTGCCCAAGGATACAATCAAGAGGAGGGCATAGACTATGACGAAACCTTTGCACCGGTTACAAGGTTAGAATCTATTAGGATATTTTTGGTATTTGCTAGCTTTAAAGATTTTAAATTGTTTCAAATGGATATCAAAAGTACCTTTTTAAATGGTTTTATAGAAGAGGAAGTATATGTTGAGCAACCCCCCCGGCTTTATAGATCATGTTTTTTCTAATCATGTTTACCGGGTTCAAAAAAGCTTTATATGGGTTGAAACAAGCTCCTAGAGCTTGGTATGATCGCCTCTCTAGTTTTCTTCTTGAAAATAGTTTCTCTAAAGGAAAAATTAATAATACTCTTTTTATGAGAAAAAGGAAAAATAATTTTATTTTAGTGCAAATATATGTTGATGATATCATTTTCGGTACCACTAATGAATCTCTTTGCAAGTATTTTTCTAAAGTTATACAAGATCATTTTGAGATGAGCATGATGGGAGAGCTCACATTCTTTCTCAGACTCCAAGTTAAACAAACTAAGGATGTGATATTCATTTCTCAAAGAAAATATGCTAGAGAATTGGTGAAAAAAATTCAATTTGGAGAACTCTAAGCATGCACTAATTATTAGCCCTTTTGTTTTGATGATGTTTTACAACCACCATTATCGGTACTAATGGCTATTTGAGTGCAAATGTAGTAAACTTATTTATCAAGCTTATTAGTACCATTTATGGAGGATTGGATGGAATATGCGCTACAACGAAGATATCCAAAGGAGGTGGAGGCATAGTGATGAAGCAACGTTATTTCAAGAACAACAAATTCAAATAGAAGCTTCATCAAATTCAAGCTATATCAAGACTCAAGCATTGCATTCTATATGAGGATATTAGCTATCTTTTATTTTTCTCTCTAGTGCTAGAATGTAGGCAAAGAGTTATTGACTTCACTTGAAGCTATTGAGATATCACACACACATTTTCATACTTATGTTTTTAAGCGTTTTTCACAAAATACTATTTTTCAAAAATATGGGGACCTATCTGCAAAGTTCCTTTTCCAAACAGTTTGTTTTTAGCATTAAATTTTTTTTTACAAAGTTTCATAATTTTCAGAGGTCAAATAAATATTTTCCAAATATTTTAGTTGGGTCAAAAACAGTGTTTCGGGATGTATCAGAATGCGGTCGACCGCACCGGTCGACCGCACCTATGTTCATTCCTCACTGGGCTGTAGAGAGTTCATCGGTCGACCGGATAAGTCTCTGCTTGTTTTTCTCGTTTTTGAGCTAGATAGCGGTCGACCGAAATTTCCGTCGGTCGACCGATATTTCCGCCGGTCGACCGATATTTCCGCCGGTCGACCGCCGTATTTTTTCAAACGGCAAAATGTGTCCTTTTGTGGTGTCGCTCAGTACAGATCTCAGCGACGTTTTTGTTCCAGATTTTGGGGGATTAAGGGATGGGTTTAAAATAGCTGTTTCCTCTGTTTAAACCATATCTCTTCTTCTTCCTCTGTGTCCCAGCTTTTGCAAAAACCAGAGACGCTGTTTTACTGAGTTTCAATTTCAAACCTGTTTCTTCTGTGTTTTTGTGTGTTCACTTCCCAGCTTCAGTGTGTTCTTTCTCTTTGCCATAGGGACGTTGTAAAGAGAGAGTCTTACACCATTTCTACTGTCTTGAGAGAGTGATCTTGTGTAGATCAACTGTGTGGGAGTATGATCTTGTGTAGATCTATCTGTGTAGTGTGAGATCGTGAGGGGATCACTGTGTAGACGAAGTTCCGGCTTCCAAACCGGATTGTGTAGTGGATTTCTCCTCGAGAGTGGGGAGCGGGGACGTAGGTCAGCGGACCAAACCTCGTTAGTATATCGCGCGTCACAGGATAACAATTCCTAACCCTTTCTCCTCTATTTTGTTTGCATCAAATTTCTGTGGTTTGCTTATCTTATTTTTATTGCACTATTATAGCCTCTTGACCCTAATCACCCCCCCTCTAGGGTCCAACACCAACTCCCATGAGTGCAAGTGTCAAGCTTGATGCAGATGATAGTGGTGAGGATGTGGACTAAAAACTATACCAAGATATGATAGGTAGTCTTTTTTATCTCACCGCTAGTAGACCCGATATCATATTTAGTGTGTGTGCATGTGCACGTTTTCAAGCTTCTCCTAAAGCATCTCATTTGATTGCGGTTAAGAAAATCATTAAATATGTGCATGGAACTATTGATCTTGGTTTATTTTATCCTAAAAGCACCTCTTTTGATCTATATGGTTTTTGTGATGCCGACTTTACCAGTTGTAAGGTAGATTACAAGAGTACGAGTGGTACATGTCAATTCTTGGGTAATTCCCTTGTCTTTTGGGCTTCCAAGAAACAAATTTGTGTTGTATTGTCCACTAAGAAAGCGGAATACATTACCGCCGGCTTATATTGTGCCCAAGTTTTGTGGATGAAACAAAGCTTAGTTTACTATGATTTGAATTTTCAAAATATAAAAATCTTTTGTGATAACATTAGTGCTATCAATATTTTAAAAAATTCGGTTTTGCATTCTAGAGCCAAGCATATTGATGTGCGCCATCATTTCTTTCGCGATCATGTAGAGAGACAAGATGTATCCATTGTGTTTGTTGACACAAAATCTCAATTAGCGGATATCTTTACCAAGCCTCTTGGTGAAGATGATTTTTATCGCATAAGAAATGGTTTGGGCTTATGTACTATGTGAAAGTTCTATTTGCTTGCTTGATTAGTTGCATTTCACATGTATTTTTGTTTATATTTTTTTACCCCCATTTTGATGGTGACAAAGGAGGAGAGAAATCTCCTCATTTGTGCACATAGTAAGGAGGAGCTCATAGATAGGGGGAGTTACTATCTATAAGCTATATTTATTTTGCTCCTATATAATAGTTGGTTGTTATCATAAAAAAGGAGGAGATTATTAGCCATTATGTTTTGATGATGTTTTACAACCACCATTATCGGTACTAATTACTTGTTAAGTGATAATATAGTTAATATATATATCAAGCATGTTAGTACCATACATGGAGGATTGGATGGAATATGTGCTACAACGATGATATTCAAAGGAGGAGGAGGCATAGTGATGAAGCAATGTTTATTCAAGAACACCAAATGCAATAAGAAGCTTCATCAAACTCAAGCTATATCAAGACTCAAAGAATTGTATTCTATGTGAGGATATTAGCTAGTTTTTATTTTCTCTCTAGTGCTAGAATGTAGGCAAGTAGTTTAGATTTTATTTAAATCTATTGAGATATCACACACACGTTTTCATACTTATAGTTTTGAGCGTTTTCACAAAATATCATTTTTCACAAGTATGAGGACCTATTCGCACAATTCATTTTCCGAACTAAACACATTTTACAAAGTTTCACAATTTTTAGAAGTCTATTAAATATTTTACAGATTTTTTAAGAGAGTCAAAACAATATTTGCATGTGTATCAGTTTGCGGTCGACCGTGCCTGAGTTCTTTTCTGAGTGGGCAGCAGAAACTTTCACGGTCGACCGTCACTGTCGACCGTGAGCTCGAAAATTCCCACGGTCGACCGCAGAAGTCTCTGGAAATTTTCTAAGTTTCAAAGTTGGCTCGCGGTCGACCACGAGAATTGTATGGTCGACCGCCGCTTATTCAAACGATCTTTTTTGGTACAGATTTTAGCGCCGATTTTTCTAGAATTTGGGGGATTAGGGTATGGGTTTAAACAGCTGTATTTTCTCCTATTTAAACCCCCTATACTCCTTCTTCCTCAAGTGTCCCAAGCTTTTGAAAAACCAGAGATCTGTTTTACTGAGAGCCAAAATTTTCAAACCTAATTTTCTCTGTTTTTAGTTTCACTTCCCAGCTTCAGTGTAATCTTTCTCCTTGCTATAAGGATATTATAAAGAGAGAGTTTTTACACTATTACTAATGTTGAGAGCTCGATCTTGTGAAGATCAACTGTGTGGGAGTGTGATCTTGTGGTGATCAACTGTGTAGTTGTGAGATCTTATGGAGATTATTGTGTAGAAGAAGTTTCGGGTTCCAAACCGGATTGTGTAGTGGATTCTCCTCGAGAGTGAGGAGAGGGGACGTAGGTCAGCGGGTTGAACCTCGTTAACACATCGCACGTCACTTGGATAACTATTTCTCACTCTATCTCCTTTATATTTGTTATTCATTATTATGGTGTATTGCTTGTCTTATTTTTATTACACAATTATAGCCTTAAGACCCTAATCACCCCCCTCTAGGGTCCAACATCCTCTCAATTCTCAAAGTGAAGATCCCACTCTTAGTTTTACCTTTTCAGATTCTTAAGGTGGAGATCCCACCTTGAGTTTTCCCCGCAACTAGAGATAGGGTATAAAATCATTCCTCTTCTGTTTTAGGAGATAGAATATAAAATTCTTCCTCTCCTGCTCTGGGTTTGTCTTTACTTTTAGAAAAGACACATTTCTCAGCTTCAAATCCGTGCACTTCATGCATGGGGGATTTTATCTCAAACCCTAAAAGAGAGATAAGTTTATATCTAACACATGCTACCAGTGTAGTCTTTCACCGAATGGAAAGGCACCAGAATACAAGTATGAGGACTTTTATCCTGAATTCTAAGTAAGGATGAGTCAGCGTCTAACATGCGTTGTCGGGTAGTTTATTCCCGTGATAAAGACAAAGTCTACGTATTCCACATCGTAGCACTAAAAAAATTAATTCTTTTAGCACAACGTTATATGCGAAACGGACTTATACAATCCGTATGCTAGCCTGATTCAAACGGTAATCGGTAAAGGCACATCAAATCCGTTGAAGAAGGTTGAGGATTTGCCAAAAAATCCTAAGTCTACGTCTAACACACGTTGTCGGTTTAGTCTTTCACCGAATGCAAAGATATCAGAATACAAGTCTGAGGACTTTTATCCTGAATCCTAAGTAAGGATGAGTCAGCGCCTAACACGCATTGCCGGGTAGTCTATTCCTGTGATAAAAACAAAGTCTACGTATTCCACATCGTAGCACTAAAAGAATTTATTCTTTTAGCACAATGTTATATGCATAACAGACTTATACAATCCGCATGCTAGCCCGATTCAAACGGTAATCAGTAAAGGCACATCAAATCCGTTGATGGCTGAGGATTTGCTAAAAATCCTATAAGCATTGTGTCCACTGGGTTTACGATCAACAAAGAAACATCATGATACAAGGTGAGTATACTAAATCAAATACTAGGTCTTTACTAATAGATCAAGTCAAAGCATACAATGATAAAGTTCATCGGCCCGAATGTAATCGACGACCGAGAATGTGAAGTTCCAACCTAGAGAGCCTATCTGCATAACTCTGATCAAGCTCAGCCTGCAGATCAGCTCGGACAGAATCTTCAAAACTGCTCAAGATCTTCGTGGCTTCACCTTTTAGCTTCATCAATTTCTCCTGCGTAGATTCTAGTCTCTCAAGTATCTATCCGCGAGAGCTCTCTAAACCAGCCAGTTCATCTGCAATGATAGCACCAGACTCCTCAGCATACTTTAGGGCATTCTTCAACCTGACTACCTCCTCACGATTGGAGTCTAGAGAACTGAGTAACTCGGCTCTATCCGTATCCTTCCTTGTACGACTAGCCATCATATACGCGATAGAACTCTCATGTGACTGAAGCTAGCTACCAATAGAAGACCTAAGGTCACGCCACTGTGTCAGTCTATGCTCCAACTGAGAAGACACAAAGGAAGAAGCCGCACTAGCCTTCATCTCCTCTAACTCTTGGAATTCATACTCCAGAACAACATAATCGGTAGTGAGAGAATCAGCTAGCTCAGGATATCCCTCCTCTCTAATCATCATCATGTGTCGAGCAATAGAACGCCTGAACTGATCAAAGCAATATCCCTGATGAAGAAGTTTCTCAATCATTCCGTCAAAAAAGTTGACGAAATAACCAAGATCCACTCGAAAAATATCTCTGCTAGGACCAAGAGCGGCTAAAAGGGATACGACACGCTCATACGGAGATAGTGGAGACCCTACAAGTAATAGCGCAGAAGGGTAAGAAACTCTAGAATATAGTGGGGAAATTTAGAGAGAATTATGAGCATACCAATACCAACAGGGGTCCCCTCGGTTTGAGATCCTATGATAGGCTCTGTCAATCTAATCTCAGCAGGCTCAGGGATGCTAGCAGGTGTGATCGTCGATGGTATATCAACTCCTCTAGGTAATTCTGTTATGCCCGTTGGGTTTGGAGAAGATACACCACTGCTAGGCAAACTAGAGATGCTAGGAATCGTAGTCGTATCGGTCATGACGGCTGGTCCTATGATTACAATTATTTATTAGTCAAATAGAGATTTGGACAAAAGAAAAGAATGACGATGAAGGGGATTACATGCATACCTGCAGATCCGTCACCGTCAGGCAAACTCGGGATGCTAGGAATCGTAGTCGTATCAGTCACGACGGCTGGTCCTATGATTACAATTCTTTATTAGTCGAATAGAGATTTTGGCAAAATAAAAGGATGACGATGAAGGAGATTATATGCATACCTGCAGATCCATCACCCTCAGCTAAACTAGGGATGCCAGAAACCATAGCCGTATTAGTCCCAGTGGCTGGTCATACGATTAGAATTCCCTATCGGTCAAATAGAGGTCTCGACAAACGAAGATAATTACATTATCAAAAGTTAGATGCATACCTACAGATGAACCACCTTCGAAGGATGGTCCTACAGCCTCTCTGGTAGCCTACTCTGCCAACATCTCAACTAGTAATCTAGTGTCGGATCCTAAGAAACTCGGTGCTGAGACATACATGTGTTCGCTGAATCCCCCAAGACCCATATCATGAAAAGTCTCATCCTTGACCGGCCTCTCTAGCGCGATACCTACATAAGAGTTTAAATGCTGGATATATACAAAAAGGGAGGGAAGAGAAAGGAACTCAGATTTACCTGCAACGGTGGTAGAAGGCTCTTTTGCCCCAATATTCACGCCCACGTTCTTCAATTTGTCTAAAAAAGAATGAAGCGTGGAAGTGATTAAAGGGAGAACAAATTCTGAATTGCTAACTCTTTTAACTACTGCTCGAATAGTATATTACCGATGTTAGATATACCTGCGCATAGAATCCCTGGTTCAACGCTATCAGCCTGCGTGACGTCTTTGTTTGCTTCAACATCCATAGACTCATCACGAATGACATCGCACATTTGCTGCACGAAGCTCGGGCTACCCAGATGGTCAGGATCAGAGAATACATGGTCTTGCGGAAGTTCACCTCCATCATGGCTTCCTAAAACATGGAACATGATTAGATTCAGGAAATCCAAAAGAGCATTACTTTAAATTAGTGGAGATAGTAGAGCATTACCCTCTCATCCGTCAGTAGTACCTCGTCACTCTACTCCGCAAGCCCGCTGACCAATATGCGACTTATAGGCGGTATTCTTCCATTTTGGAGGACAAACCCTTACAGGACCAGCGGGTCGCTCATGCGTGGATTTAGTACGCATCTCAACCTGGGCAGAAGCCTCGACGCTGGGCCGTGATCTCGTATAACGAAAAATAAGGGGCTCGTGCTCGTCAACCATCCTACCTGGAGTGACAAGAGTAATCTTGTTAGGATAAGTAAATAAGACATTTCGTTTTGGCTTTTGAAAAGCTGGTTGAGATCTAAAAAGGGTATAGCGTTAATATCAGCGAGAAAATGTCAGATCCATTAATTCTGAAAAGAAAGAGTCTGACAGACCTGTATCAGATTCTCCCCTATCGGTATCCATGTCTATAAATCCTTCCGTAGAAGTCTCATCCTCATCATCAACAGGAAGGAGTTCTTCATCATCCTCCATCTTGTCTCTGCTCGAACGGGAGGGTTTGGCAGGTTTCTTCCCCTGCTTCTTTGAAAGCTCAGTCTTACGAGCAGCCTTGATAGTAGTTTGAACCAAGTGTTCAGCCTCCAACTCTGAGAGGCTCTTCACATCTAGAAACTCATTGGTAGAAAGGAGCTACTTGCAGCCGAGGAAAGTAAACAACGATTTGCGCTTGGATGAAGGAAGAGCGAAATAGGCTCCAGTACAACCCATCATAGTCCAAAGCCGTGCTCGTATGCCGTTAATAAGGCCCCCCTCGATCCTCAAACCCCAGCTCGGGTTTCCAACATATAGTTGATCGTAACCAAACTAGTGAGCGAAGCGGCACGGAAGATAAGGCTCTATATGGCAATGACCCTTCACACGAAGGATGAGATATCCAACACGGATGTTCACCAACCAACGAAAGCAACCAGCGTCAAGAGAAGTCCGACCGGCCCTTGGTTCCTCCTCATCAATCAACACGTCATCATAGCGGCCTGAGAAGTAAGGGAAACACTTGAAGAGCTCCTAGCTCTTACGAACTTGAAGCTCTCACTGGACATCAGTGAATGTCTTCCCAAACCACTTGCTCCTTTCTAACAGCTGCACAAAAGAAACGGAGGCATCTGCAGTACTAGGTGCCGACATTAAATCAGGATGGTGAAGAACGAGCCACACCATCAGGTATGTATACGGAAACTCGACCTTTATAGAAAGAAGCTCGGTTGACGGTTCAGAACCCACATGTGTAAGACCATCGATCAAATACCTAAGTTCACAATGAATGCCGGCAACCATCACCGGAAGCAGAGAACGCTCTTTCCCGTAAGCTAGCTAGATGGTGGGGAAAAGGACCTCAATAGGCAAGGTGTCAGAAAACTAATATGGAATGACACACTTCTTCAACCAGAGGGCGAGATAGCCTGCCACCAGAGTCCTGGGCTGAATGGACTTCTGAGCGTGACAAAGGAATGTCCAAAACTTGGCCCCCACAGGGAAAGCTCCCTCAGCACCAGCGATAGTAAAGGAATGAGCTTCAGACCTCTCCATTAACTTATTGATGGCAGAAGGTGTCAAAGGGGCCAACTCACAAACAGTCTCGCCCGAACTGCTCTCCAAATGCTAGAATAAATAATTAGCAAACTGCTTCAAACTGATCTGCCTCTTTCTCTTCGCCAGAGGGCTCACTTTGATTAAGGATGTATAGTAATGACACGTAAGGTCCCAAAACGTGTCATACATACCGGAAGAATCTTTCTTCAGCCACTCTAACTGCAGGTTTGAGGGAAAGTACTCCTGATACGGATAGTCCCCTATCGGAAGACCAGAAACTTTATGCATCTCGTGCAGAGCTAACCCTAACTCTCCACTATAGGTCAAGAAAGTGTTACTATCAGGGATATATGTCTCCAATAATGCTTGGAAGTGGCGACTGCTGATCGAAAATCCATACATGGTGGCTCGTATGGGCGCATACAACCCACTGCCTCTCATATCACTCTCCTAACGTCCAAAGACATAACTGGTCATACGAATCCACCACATTTTAGGTGGCAAATAGGCCCAACCGAAGCATCTGAACTCTGTCGGAGGTAACTTCCTCCCAAGCTTGGCCAAACGATTCCTCACAGTAGGAGCGGCTGCTGACACCTCGTCTGGTGGCGCGGTATCAAGGCCCAGAATCCCTAGTCGAAGGCCGCGAATATAATTATAACCATCAGATCCTAGGGTCTTATGATGGAAAATAAATCCACAATGAACTCGGTCATGGTCATCTGTAAGATTCCAGGACATCTATCGCCGCACAGTCTGTGTCTTCAAATGAGTGAGAGAGTGCCGACGGGGAATAGAAGGGATGTATAGAAGGAGTCCTTCATCATTATTCAACCAGTGCTCATCATCAAGAATCAGCTTAGCCGGATCCTCGACATGGTCTCCAAATAAATAACCAGGCTTCTCTAAAGCCTGAGTGGAAATAGAGTCTTCAGTGACGATGGCATCGGTAATCAACTGGCGCAGTGAACGACGACCCCCCATCTCGTATCAAGCGATAGAACTCCTCAGAACAGCTCTTATCAAACTGGGGAGTCGGACCAATGGCCTACCTATCGACAACAGAAGCAAAACTCTTTCCACTGTAACTGCTAGTAGCATGAGGAGGAAGGCTGTTCGCGAGGAATTCAACTACAGCAAAACAAACGTTGAATCAGAAAATTATTCATGATTATACAATGATTGAATTCATCTCACAAGCTAGCGAGATAGAGTCATTCATTGAGTGATTGGTGAGACGATTTCGAGTGTCCTATATCGAAAAATAGTATGCATCATCACGTAAGCAACGTGGTAATATACCCCGACCCACGCAGTGTAATACAACACGAAATCTCCCCGATATGCCGGAAGACGTGAATTGGCCTAGCAAAACACATCTTTTTGAAACCTCGATCCCCGTGAAGGAGGACGTCAGTTCTTCCCGAATGACCCGTGAAGAGATCAAACAAGGGCATGATAGAACCACAAATCATCTTGAAACCTCGATCCCCGCAAAGGAGGACATCAGTTCTTCCCGAATGACCCATGAAGGGGTCAAACGAGGGCATGATAGAACCACAAATCATCCTGAAACCTCGATCCCCACAAAGGAGGACGTTGGTTCTTCCCGAGTGACCCGCAAAGAGGTGAAACGAGGGCATGATAGAACAACAAATCATCCTGAAACCTTAATCTCCGCGAAGGAGGACATCGGTTCTTCCCGGATGATCGACGAAGGGGTCAAGCGAGGATACATAAAACATAAAAGCTCACCCCCGTAAGAGAACGCTACGGGAGCCTCCCTCTTTCTATGCTGAGAAGAGGAGCGACTCCTATGGAATCGCGGTCGGCGAGGAGACATGGTTAACCTGCAACGAAAATCAACGGATCAGGTACAATCATAAATCCAAATACCCAAAAATTAAAAGGGAAATTACGAACTTTAGCGAAAAGTCCTATAAATAGAATATGATTTTATAGTTGAAGTCTAATTAAACCTATGAGTTTTATGCGTGCAAATCATGGATTCAAATTGCATTTAAAGCTTTCATGATCAACTTTTGGGTGAAATACCCAAAATACCCCTCATGTTCAAGGTTAAATTTTAGCCACGAACACATTCGAATTTGGCCATGATCGAGAAAAGAAAACCATTATCCTAAATATCTCACAATTTTAGCCAATTATGCAAATAAACTCCTCCACAAAGTTTCGGCCAATTTTGCAAATAAACCACTCCACAAGTTTCGGTCCAATTTGCACATACAGCTCTCAAACTTTTGGTCGTGGGTATGTAGTCCAAACTCTATAAATTTCAGCCCTAAAATTTTAGCCCTTTTGCAAATAATCATCTCTACAATGTTCGGTTACCTTTTTGTAAATAAACCCCTTAACAATATTGGTCTTTTTTTTGCAAAAAGTACGCATCAAAATTTCGGCCAAATGGGCATGAAATTTCAGTTCTCTTGCATGAAGCACTCCTCAAAATTTTGGCCCACATATGCAAAAAAGTCCCCCAAGAATTTTAGCCTTTAAATTTGCATAAAACCCCTTAATTTTTGGCCATATTCAAAACCAACTTCATGATAGCAAAAAGCTATAATCTTTGCATACAAATTCATGAGTTCTTGATTACATACCCACATTGCAAGAATAAATTTTCAATCTTTTCTACAAAATCCATAGATTCTTAAATCAAAATTAAGCATACAATGAGGATTTTTGAAAAGAAGCTTGCCCAATTCAAAAGCCTAACTCTTAAAGATGGAGATTCCTCAAACCCTAGCTTTGAGAGAAGAGGATTTTTGACCAATAAAGGGATAAAATCCGAATTTTTGAGGGGATGGCAAGGGTTTTTAAATGCAAGAGGTTCAATGGGTCAAGAGTTCTTGAAGAAAGGAAATGATGGATTTAGAGGAAGAGTTTGGATAAGAAGAAGAAGAAAGAGGAAGTTTAGGGGGGAAAGAGTGCCATTTTGAATTTTGAAACAAAGGGGATAAGAGTACAAAAAGAGAACAACCAAAAAAAAAGGGGGGGGGGGGGGGAGTATCTCGGCCAATGGGTCGAAATATCCAAGGGTGTCTCGGCCAATGGGCCGAAACATCCAAGGGTGTCTCGACCTTGCCCGAGACACCCACGGGTGTCTTGGCCCAGGTCGAGCCCCCCGGGTATTTTTAATGAGCCTATATCACCTAATTTTGCTGGTAGTTGGTTATTCTGATGAAAATCAACACAAAAGTCAACACCGAGCGATCTAAAACCCTAGGTCAACGCCGGTCAACGCGTAACTCTAGGTCAATGCCAGTCAACGCGCTACAATGAAAGTCAACGTTGGGCGATCCATAACCCTAGGTCAATGTCGGTCAACACGAAATCCTAGGTCAACGTCGGTTTAATGCGTAACCCTAGGTTAACACCAGTCAACGCGTTATGATAAAATGTCAACGCCGAGCGATCTGAAACCCTAGGTTAACGTCGGTCAATGCGTAACCTTATGTCAATGCTAGTCAACACATTGTGATAAAAGTCAACGTCGGGTGATCCAAAACCTTAGGTTAACACCGGTCAACGCGTAACCCTAGGTCAACGCTAGTCAACACGTTATGATAAAAGTTAACGACGGGTGATCCGAAACCCTAGGTTAACACCGGTCAACGTGTAATCCTAGGTCAACGCCAATCAACATGTTGCGATGAAAAGTTAACGTTGGGTGATCCGAAACCCTAGGTTAATACTGGTCAATGCGTAACCCTAGGTCAACACCATTTAACGCGTTGTGATAAAAGTCAACGTCGGGTGATCCGAAACCTTAGGTTAACACCGGTCAATGTGTAACCCTAGGTCAACGCCGGTCAACGCGTAACTCTAGGTCAACATCAGTCAACGTGTTGTGATAAAAGTCATCGTCGGGTGATCCGAAACCCTAGGTTAATGCCGATCAACGCGTAACCCTAGGTCAACACCAGTCAACGCATTGCGATAAAGGTCAATGCAAGTTAATATATCGTGATGGAGATGGTCAGTTCAAAGTCAACTCAACGATACGAGCCAAAATCAATTCACCAGTTTTGATTCAAGATTTCGACGACGGCCAGACGATAAATACAGCACCGGGAGAACTTCAGCTATTCGTCCAAATATCGAATAGATTGAAAATCGAATGAGTCAAGAATCAAAGCTAACTACAGGTCCTTTTACACCGACTGAAGGTTAGACCAATCATATCCAAAGTATTTCAGGCTCATCTATAAAAGAAACGAGACTAAAACACTTTGGAGGGGGTATCTGTAGGCATCAAAAATTACCTATAGGTCCCCGCACACAGCTCGATATGGAGAGGAAATGATGAACATTACTATTCAAGTCACAGAAACTCATTTGACGATGACGAACGCATGAAGTGAGTCGACGGACCATGCGAAACAACGACATTTTGGAATAATCGAAAGAACGAATGAAGCGGGAGCTGCACGTCTCTTATGAAAGATGAAGCGCCCCTCATGTCCCATTTACTCCACACATGATTCAATCTTGAGAGATTGTAGATCTCCTCGTCAGCTTTCTGATGTATTTTGGATCGCATGATTCCGAGTTCGGATGATGAAAATACGGTAAAAACGGACGAAGCGCACAAGACCAAGTCCTGAGCCAAACCGAGACACCCTTGAGTGTCTCGGCTTGGCCGAGACACTCTCAAGTGTCTCTGCCAAGCCGAGACACTTACAAGTGTCTCGGCCATGCCGAGACACCCGCGGGTGTCTGCAACCCGAAAAAGCTGATTTTAGCTGTTTTTGGCGGTTTTTCGACCGTTAACCGCCTGAATTTGCTCTAACTGATAAAATATCATCCATGGTCGTGGTTAAGTGGTTACAACTAAGGATAAGAGGGAATCGACTATTCTTATCCAAAAACAGAGGTCCCAAAGCATATAAATACAGCCCCAAGGCCTTCATTTTTTTAGATCTGGAATTTCTCGAGCGTTGGCGAAGCCCTGCCGAACTGAAGACTGAAGGAGCATGAATTTTAGAAGAGAGGAAGAGATCGATTGAGTTCTTCGGTGCAAGAAAGAAGAGTTCATCAAATCTACAGTTCTCGTGTTCTTCCATTGAGATTACCCTGTTGCGGTAATCTTAAGAAGAGTAATTATCTCGCCGTTGCTGAGATAATTTCTTCGGCTTCTTGATTTCTTCGTGAATCGATGAAGCTTCGGATTTGATCTAATCGTCAGGTGGTAAACGGATATTGACGTCCCCGTCACCGGCCAAGAACCCACACAAGCAAGAGTCGATAAATGAATCTTGTATTTATTTTCAAGAGAGTTGTATTTATTATTATTTGAATTCGTTGTAATCGACCAAAGTTATAATGAAATCAATCACGAAGGCGACTTTCGAAGGAAATAGTGAAGTTTTTGAAAATTTGAATCTTCACGGGACTTGAAGTCCCATGAAGTTTGACCGTTCAAAAAACTTCACGGAACTTGAAGTCCCGTAAAGTTTTGAAAGTTTTTTTTTCAAAAACCGACATTGTTTTAGCACTGAGGCTGAAACCAGGTTAGTTTTCGTAATTAAGTGCAAAATATGGCATTTTTGGGATTAAAAGTCCAAAAAGGACTATTTACAAAATTTGTCCGACCCCAACCCCTATCTATGATTTGCAGAGAGAGAAAATCTCAAAATTTATTATTTATTATTGTACCTTTTCCCAAAAATTGTTCGCTGAAGTAAGTTTTATTCATTGGCAAATTATGTGTAATAAGTGAGAGGGTGCACAAAAATATCTATACCCCATCCTTTAAGATATAGATATGGTTACTAAAATCTATATCTGATAGGATATGATTACGAATATGGATATATAGTGAAATATTCACATTCATATCCAAAATATCTAAATATATGTTCTTTATATAGTTGTAATACTTTTAAGGGAAAATTATGTCAATACTCCAAAAGCAATATCTTCATGTGCTGCAGCACCTTTACTTTTCCCCTATGTGGTTCAGCCCTAAGAAGTATGACATCTTGTGTTGCAGCCGTCTTTTAGTAATTATTACCAGCCAACTAAGTATAGAGAGAGAATAAAAAGTACAAAACCCTAAAATGCTCTTATCTATTCTTTTATGTTAAGTCTAATTTAATTCCTTTAAGTCTAATTAAAATTCAGTTATGTATAATTTAACTTATTTCAAGTCTAATTTAATTCATGTTAAGTCTAATTTAACTTGTTTTAAGTCTAATTTCCTTTTAAGTCCAATTTAATTCATATTAAGTCTAATTTAATTCCTTTTAAGTATAATTTAAATCATGTTATGTCTAATTCAACTTGTTTTAAGTCTAATTTCATATCTAATATAATTGGACTTAATATAAAATTAGACTTAACATGATTTAAATTAGACTTAAAAAGAATTTAACATGATTGAAATTAGATTTAAAATTTTGTGTTTGGTCTAATAAACGTTCGTGTTAAGTCTAATTTCATATTAGGTCTAATAAAAATTCGTGTTAAGTCTAATTTCATGTTAGATCTAATAAAAGTTCGTGTTAGGTCGAATAAAAGTTCATGTTAGGTCTAATTGGAGTTCATGTTAGTTCTATTTTGTGTTCGTGTTAGTTTTAACTCGTGTTAGGTCTAATTGTTGTTCATATTAGTTCTATTTTGTATTCGCCTTAGTTCTAACTCAGTTCGTGTTAGTTCTAATTCATGAATTAGAACTAACATGAACAGAGTTAGAACTAACACGAAATAGAACTAACACGAACTGAGTTAGGACTAATACGAATACGAAATAGAACTAACATGAATGCCAATTAGACCTAAAATTTCGTGTTAGGTCTAATAAAAGTTCATGTTAAGTCTAATTTCATGTTAGGTCTAGTAAAAATTTGTGTTAGGTGTCATAAAAGTTCGTGTTAAGTCTAATTTCATATTAAGCCTAATAAAAGTTTATGTTAGGTCTAATAAAAGTTCGTGCTAGGTCTAATCAGAATTCATGTTAGTTCTTTTCAGCTCTAACGGCTAGTTTCCAGAGCCGTTGCTGTATTGGTTTTTTGATCTTTTTCTTGTCTTTCTCTTGGCTTTGGGGTTTCTATAAATACCCCTTATACCTCAGTTCTTTGAACACAACAAGGAATGTTTTAAAGAGTTTTAAAAAGAGGTTAAGCTTGTTTTAATCTTGTTTAAGGGGTTGGTTTATGAAGAAAGTTTTACAAGAGCTTGAGGAGATTATCAATTGTATTTTGGGCATTAAATCCATCTCTCTCTCTTGTCATCTAGAGAAGTTTTCCTAAACTCAACTCTAGCTTTTATTTATAATTATTTGTTGATTATCATTTCTATTAAAGCTAGTTTTATATTGAGTTTAGATTTGATTTTACTCCTTGTTACACACACCCACTTGAGCTTATTGTATTTGCATACATAGTATATTAGGATTGTGAGAGATTATAACATTGAGTTGTGCTTAATTGAGTTCTCATCTATTATAGAGAACAAATTTATATTTGTTACATTGTGAGTGTTGTAAGGTTTTCGGTGAGCTAGAAAACCGAGTGTGTTGTGAAGTTTTCGGTGAACTAGAAAACCGAGTGTAAGGAGTGACGTTGATCGGTGAGCGTTGAAAACCGACACTGTGAGGTGTAAATGTTATTCGGGTGAGCGTAGAAAACCCGGTTGTGATAGTGGATTTCTCCCCGGGAGTGGGGAACGGAGACGTAGGACGGAAGGTCCGAACTCCGTGATCATATTATGTGTTTGAATGTGCTTTGGCGTTTATTCATATTTGTGCTCATTGATTATATCGCCATTGTCTCATTATTTAGCTTGTCCACTATCTAGTTCATATTGTTTATCCCTTGTGTTTGCATATCCTTGCACATATCTTATTGTATATCTCTTTGTTAGGATATATCATCTTGTGCTAGTTTATATATCCTTGCATATATATTTCATCATATAGGATATATCTCATTGTTCATATTGCTTATCCTAGCTTATATAGTTGTTATATTTCATACTTGCTAGGATAACTTATTAATTAATTTTAATTAGCATAAAATTGGATTAGATTAGCATAAGATCCTAATCACCCCCCCTCTAGGGTCTAACACTATTTCGTGTTCGTGTTAGTTCTAACTCAGGTCGTGTTAGTTCTAATTCATACAATAGAATTAACACGAACTAAGTTAGAACTAACACGAACTGAGTTAGAACTAATACGAACACGAAATAGAACTAACATGAACACTAATTAGACCTAAAATTTCGTGTTAGGAGACATGGGGACCTAAAGAAAATTTAAGTAAAAAAAGTGCAGAAAAAAACGAAAAAACTAAGAACAAGACCAAAGAAGAAAGGGACAAAAATAAATAAATAAATAAAATTGGGGAGAAGGCACTAGCATCCTCAGACACACACAACATGGAAAGAAAAAAAACAAAAAAATCCCATAAAAGAAAAAGTGGACGAAGAAATGAAGAAAATGACAAAGAAGAATAAGATGAGGAGAATAAGACCAAAAAAAATCCAAAAATCAAAAGTGAGCAGAGGGTAGTCTCAGGCGCACGAAAAAAACATCAGGGAACAGAAGAACACACGAAAAAAGAAGAAGGAAAAATTCATGTTAGTTCTAACTTAGCCCGTGTTAGTTCTAACTAAGTTCATGTTAGTTCTAATTCATGAATTAGAACTAACACGAACTGAGTTAGAACTAACATGAATATAAAATAGAACTAACATGAACATTAATTAGACCTAAAATTTTGTGTTAGGAGACATGTGGACCAAAAGAAGATTTAAACAAAAAAAGGGCAGAAGAAGACGAAAAAACTGAGAACAAGACAAAAGAAGAAATAGACAATAAATAAATAAATAAATAAAAATTAGGGAGAAGGCGTTGGCATCCTCGACACACACAACACGGAAAGAAAAAAAAATCCCATAAAAGAAAAAGTGGATGAAAACAAAAGGATGAAAGGAAGAAAATGATAAAGAAGAATAAGATGAGGACAAAAAGACAAAAAAATATAAAAATCAAAAGAGAGCATAGGGCAGCCTCAGGCCCACGGAAAAAAAAACGCCAGGGAACAGGAAAATACACGAAAAAAAGAAGGGAAAATTCATGTTAGTTCTAACTTAGTTCGTGTTAATTATAATTCATGAATTAGAACTAACACAAACTGAGTTAGAACTAACACGAACATGAAATAGAACTATCTTGAATTAGAACTAACACGAACATGGAATAGAACTAACATGAACTCCAATTAGACCTAACACGAACTTTTATTAGACCTAATACGAACTTTTATTAGACCTAACATAAAATTAGACCTAACACGAACTTTTATTAGACCTTAACATAAAATTAGACTTAACACGAACTTTTATTAGAACTAACATAAACTTTTATTAGACCTAACATGAAATTAGACTTAACACAAATTTTTATTAGACCTAACATGAAATTAGATTTAACACGAACTTTTATTAGATCTAACACGAAATTTTAAGTCTAATTCAATCATGTTAAATTCGTTTTAAGTCTAATTTAAATCTGTTGGCCTTATTGTTTTAATGATGTTTAACAAATAATTTACTACTAATGTTATTTGTCTAGTGTTTGTGTATTTCTATTTATTATAGACAAACAACAAGTTAGAGGATGGATAGAATTACGCATTCACGATCATATCCAATGGAGGTTGGCGGAATTATGGAGTGAAGCCTATGCAATTCAAAGTTAAAGATTCAAGTTCAAGCTTCATCCGCAAGTGTACCAAGATAGAGCTTATTGAAGATCAAGATCAAGCTTGGGTAATTTAGTTTAGGTTTTATATTATGTGTGTTAGTACCTTAAGCTCAATCATATATACACACACATTTTAGTTTTGGTTTTTATGTATATATATAGTTATATATATACATACATGATTTTATAGTTTTCATGTTTATAAATATAAAATTATATTTTTTATATTTATTATTATGTTTTGGTTTAGCTACATAAATATGAAATAACAAAAAAATTTATTTACATTTTTATTTGTTTCATATACTATTATGTTTCAGAATATATTGCATAGAATATGTAATTTTGTAAAAATATTATATTCTTAGGTTTTGGACTTTACAATAATCATATACATCTTTTATTAAGTCCACAAAATTATTTTGTAATATTTCAAAACATGGTTAAGCTAAAGTGTCAAAACTCATGCGTTTACATTTTTATGTTTTGGACTATTTTACAAAATAATGATATTTTTTACTTGGGAGGTCCTTTCTAAAAATCAGTTTTTATAGCATGTGTATTATCATGTCTACAATCATTTCCTAAAGTTTTATATTTTTAGAATTTATTTGATATTTTAAACAGGGTTTTAAAATCAGAAAACAGTTTTCAAATCTGGAATTTCATATGTCAGTTTGCGGTCGACCGCCACGATCGACCGCCCCTAAGTCCAGAGACTCAGGAAGTTTTTTTGAAGCTCACGGTCGATCGTGACGATCGACCGGATGTTCTCGCGGTCGACCGTCACGGTCGACCGTCTGTTGTCCAGAGCCAAACCCTGGCCTTTTTGCTGCTCGCGGTCGACCGCCGAACTGACCGTTGGGTTCCAACGGTTAGTTCCTCAGCTGTTTCTCTATGGGATTTTTGGTCATTTCCTTCGGGGTTTTGGCTAAGATTTTGGGAGGCTATATATACCCCCTTGCTCTTATCTTTTAAGAATCGAAGAAGTTTTTAAACAAGAGTTTAACAAGGGTATAAGTTTGTTTTAAGTCTGATTTTAAGTTTGTTTAAGGGTTTGGTTTGTGAAGAATCCCACAAGAGGGAGTGGAGATCAATTCATTGATATTTGAGCTTCAATCCATCTCTCTCTCTCTTGTCATTTATTGGAGAAGTTTTCTAAACTCTATCTAACTTTACATTTTGTATTGTTTGATTATCATTCTATTAAGCTAGTATTTATATTTGAGTTTAGTTTGATTTGATTTGATTTCACTCATTGTTTACACACACCCACTTGAGCTTATTGTATTTTCATACATAGTATATTTGGGTTGGTGAGAGCTGTAATAATTGAGTGTGAGCTTTAATTGAGTTCTCACCTTGTATTAGAGAACAAATCATTTGTTGTTGTTGTGAGGTGTGGAGTGTAGACGTTGATCGGTGAACGTTGAAAATCGACATTGTGAGTGTTTGTGAACGTTGATCGGTGAGTGTTGAAAACCGACATTATGAGGTGTAAACATTATTCGGGTGAGCGTATAAAACCCGGTTGTGATAGTGGATTTCTCCCTGAGAGTGGGGAGTGGAGACGTAGGACGGAAGGTCCGAACTCCGTGATCATATCGTGTGTTTGAGTTTGCTTTGGCGCATTTATCTTATGTTTATATTTCTTGTCGCCATTGTCCTTTGCTCATTATTTATATCATCCACTATCTTATTTATTTTGTTTACCCTTGTGTATATCACTTATCCTAGCTCACATATCTTGTTGTATTTTATACTTGCTAGGATAATTTGTTAATTAGTGTTAATTGTCATAAAATCAGATTAGATTAGCATAAGACCCTAATCACCCCCTCTAGGGTCTAACAATTGGTATCAGAGCTTGATGCTCTTTGATTTAAGGTCTAATCACCTTGAGTTAAAGATCTATGTTATCTTTTTATGCTAATCTTATTTTGATTGCATTTGTCTTGCTTGCACATATATATATTTATCATGGACATGAATTGTGCACCTTTGTTAGGCTATGAATCAAATGTTTCTCCTAAATTCATTAATTTTCCCTATGCACAATGGGCTTCTAGATTTAAACTATTTGTGCAATCTAAAAATATTGATTTATGGGGAATTATTGATAATTCTTATATTGTACCCACTATGGAGAAATCCAAGTGGAGTAAAAATGACAAAAGATTGTTTACCATGAACAAGATTGTATTAGAATATATGCTTAATGCACTTGATTCTTCTATTTCTAACAAGCTTGAACATTTTGATAGTGCTTACAAATTATGGATATTCATAGAAGCACATCATGGTAACTTAGAGGAGATCCAAAGGATTCCAGCGGATTCTTCCTCAAGTAATATTGGAGCTTCATCATGCACACGGCCACTAGGCGATAGCCCTAGTGAGGTTTGCGAGTTCGAAACCACTAATGATTTATCTAGTGATGAACTTGCTTGTGCTAGTAAAAAATTATTGCATGTCTATAACATATTACATAAAAATTTTATTGATTTGCAAAGGAAGCATGAAGATTTAAAATCCGATCATGAGAAGTTAGCTTCCAAATTTGATATCATTTCTCAAGAAAGTATTACTCTTCAAGAAAACAATGATATGTTAAATTTGAAAAATAATAATTTGGAATTGAATATTGCTAACTTGACTCATGATAAAAATAATGATATGTTAGAAGTAAAGAACATAAAAAATAATACTGCTTCTTTTATAAATGACTATTTATGTTCTACTTCTAATAAAAATGTATATGTGCCAAATGATGAGTTGAATGTTATTAAAAATCACATTTTATCTTTAGACTCAACTCTTAATATATGCATTGATAACCATAAGAAACTTATGGACAAGTGTGCTAAACTTAGTGTTACAAAATCACCTACACACTATGCACACTTGTATAGCAAAATTTACAAATGCTCAATTTGCAGTCGTAAAGGCCACATTGCTAAATTTTGTTATGATGCACACAAATCTTCTAAGGTTAATGCTTCTTGTGCATCTCATAAGGCTTCTTCATCACACACATATGTACATGCACACACTCATAAAGTTCATCATAAGCATGCTCATGTGTTTAAATGTGATATATGTGGTCGTTTTGGTCACTTGGCAAAATATTATTTTGATTTGAAAAAAATCTCTTTTGCCAAATGTTTCTAGTAGACCATATATTTTTAAATATGATGTTTGTGGTAGATTTGGTCATTTGGCGAAGTTTTGTTATGATTTAAAAAAATATTCAAACTTGACAAATTTCTCAAGTAAACCACCATTGTTTAATGATGTTTCTCATTTGCGATATAATTTAAAAGAAAAATCTTTATTTACAAATGTTTCCCATGCACGAGCTAATGGTCCACAAAAACAAATAGATCTCTTTCATTGCACATATTGCAATCGGAAGAGTCATTTGAGTGATTATTATTTTGACTGTGTTAATGCACCACATATGCCCAAGAGGGTTCATAACCCTAGGGCTTTGAGCTTAAATGATAGGGGTCATGTCCCTAAACTTTTTGGTACAAAAAATTTTTGGGTACCAAAACAAATTTAATTTTTAAACTAAGTATTTTAGTGTTTTTATTTTTCCTTTTCTTGGTTTTAAAAATTATGTTTTAAAATCTTTTGGTCATGAAAACAATTTTTTTTATCAAATCTTTTGTTTTCATGATTATTAGTTTTAATTTTGATGAGAGGTTTGTGTTTATATAACCCTCCGGGTTTATTGGGTGTTTATTCCCAAATCTTGTTTATCGGGTACTAAAGTCCTTATATAGGTTGGAACAAGCTTAAGAGCTTGATATATTGTTACCTCTCTTACATTTTGTCAAAAAATTTTGTTTTGATTTATTGCTTTGAATTCATTATATAAGCACAAATAGATGATTCAAATTTTAAATATGTTTTATAATGTATTCTTTATATGGTTTGATCAAGTCTTACAAAGAAAATTTCTTTTATTGATCAAACGTCATTTTTGGGCTTAAAATTTGATTTATGATTTCATTTGGTTAATTTGTTTTCATTTGAAAACTTTTTGCATGATTCTCATGTTTCTCTTCTTTTGATTTTATAAATCTATTCTTATACACTATGTTTTTATAGTTGTGTAATGAGACACTTATTTCATAAGTAATACATCTTTATGTGTTCTCATTGTCTTTTTGTATGTGAGTGATATTTAGCATATTCATCTATGCTTGCTCACATATGTGTGCCTTGATCATTATTGCATATATTCCATAAGGTATTTTGATAGGGGGAGTCTTCCCTTTTCTATTATTACTTTTATACTCACCCATGCATATTGATAGGGGGAGCTTTCGCTCTCTTCATCCCTTTGTCCCCTTTTTGATGTTGTCAAAGGGGGAGAAATATTATGAGTATATTCCTTCTTATTTATATGCATGATAATTTTTTAATTTATATATTCATTTCTTTCATGCATATATCATTTTTGTAAATTGTTTGTCATCATCAAAAAGGGGGAGATTGTTGGCCTTATTGTTTTGATGATGTTTAACAAATAATTTACTACTAATGTTGTTTGTCTAGTGTTTGTGTATTTTTATTTATTGTAGACAAACAACAAGTTGAAGAATGGATGAAATTACGTATTTACGATCATATCCAATGGAGGTTGGCGGAATTATGGAGTGAAGCCTACGCAATTCAAAGTTAAACATTCAAGTTCAAGCTTCATCCGTAAGTATACCAAGATAGAGCTTATTGAAGATCAAGATCAAGCTTGGGTAATTTAGTTTAGGTTTTATATTATGTGTGTTAGTACCTTAAGCTCAATCATATATATACACACATTTTAGTTTTGGTTTCTATGTATATATATAGTTATATATATACATACATGATTTTTTAGTTTTCATGTTTATAAATATGAAATTACATTTTTCATATTTATTATTATGTTTTGGTTTAGCTACATAGATATGAAACAACAAAAAAATTTATTTACATTTTTATTTGTTTTATATTCTATTATGTTTCAGAATATATTACATAGAATATGTAATTTTGTGAAAATATTGTATTCTCAGGTTTAGGACTTAACAATAATCATATATATCTTTTATTAAGTCCACAAAATCATTTTGTAATGTTGCAAAACATGGTTAAGCTAAAGTGTCAAAACTCATGTGTTTACATTTTTATGTTTTAGAATATTTTGCAAAATGATAATATTTTTTACTTGGGAGGTCCTTTCTAAAAACCTGTTTTTGCAGCATGTGTATTATCATGTCTACAATTATTTTCTAAAGTTTTATATTTTTTAGAATTTATTTGATATTTTTAAATAGGGTTTTAAAATCAGAAAATAGTTTTCAAATCTGGAATTTCATGTCAGTTTGCGATCGACCGCCACGGTTGATCGCCCCTGAGTCCAGAGACTCAGGAAGTTTTTTTGAGGCTCGCGGTCGATCGTGACGATCGACCGGATGTTCTCGCAGTCGACCGTTATGGTCGACCGTCTGTTGTCCAGAGCCAAACCCTGACCTTTTTGCTGCTCGCGGTCGACCGCGAGTTTTCCATGGTTGATCGCCGAACTGGCCGTTGGGTTCCAATGGCTAGTTCCTCAGCTGTTTCTCTATGGGATTTTTGGTCATTTCCTTTGGGGTTTTGGCTGAGATTTTGGGAGGCTGTATATACCCCATTGCTCTCATCTTTCAAGAATCTAAGAAGTTTTTAAACAAGAGTTTAACAAGGGTTTAAGTTTATTTGAAGTTTAGTTTTAAGTTTGTTTAAGGGTTTGGTTTGTGAAGAATCCCACAAAATAAAGTGGAGATCAATTCATTGATATTTGAGCTTCAATCCATCTCTCTCTCTTGTCATTTATTGGAGAAGTTTTCTAAACTCTATCTAGCTTTACATTTTGTATTGTTTGATTATCATTCTATTAAGCTAGTATTTATATTTGAGTTTAGTTTGATTTGATTTAATTTCACTTATTATTTACACACACCCACTTGAGCTTATTGTATTTTCATACATAGTATATTTAGGTTGGTGAGAGTTGTAACAATTGAGTGTGAGCTTTAATTGAGTTCTCGCCTTGTAGTAGAGAACAAATCATTTGTTGTTATTATGAGGTGTGGAGTGTAGACGTTGATCGGTGAACGTTAAAAACCGACATTATGAGTATTTGTGAATGTTGATCGGTGAGCGTTGAAAACCGATATTGTAAGGTGTAAATGTTATTCAGGTGAGCGTAGAAAACCTGATTGTGATAGCGGATTTTAAATCTAATTTCATGTTAAGTTCAATTAAATTAGACTTAAAATAAGTTGAATTAGACATAACATAATTTAAATTAGACTTAAAAGGAATTAAATTAGTTCTAATAAAAGTTCGTATTAGTTCTAATTGGAGTTCATGTTAGTTCTAGTAAGAGTTCATGTTAGTTCTAAATAGACCTAACATGAAAGAGATAATGGCATTTTAGGGTTTTATACTTTTTGTTCTCTCTCTATGCTTAGTTGGTTAGTAATAATTGCTAAAAGAAGGCTGCAACACAAGATATCACACTTCTTGGGGCTGAACCATATGGGGGGAAGTGAAGGGGCTGTAACACATGAAGATATTATTTTTAGGGTCTTGACATAATTTTTCCTACTTCTAATCCTTAGATTAATGAATTTGAGGTTAACTTTGATGATCAAGTGATCTAATGTTCGCTTTTTCATATATAAAAAACATATTAGTGAACTCTCTTGTATCATATGAACTTTTTTTTTTCAATATCATCTGGTTTTCTCACATTCGTTTTGGATCTGAATCTATATCCACTTTATATATCAGCATATATATATTCGTATCCGATTTTAACGGATATGGATATAAAATTTTCTTACTGAGGGATATTCGTATCAGTGATTGGCAAGTGGATATAGATATCATACATATCATACCCGAGCCGTATTCAGATCCAATATACCCCTAGGACTCCTATGAAAAAAGTTAAAGTTTCATGGTATCTTGTGAGGCAACCCATGGTCCAGAGGAGTTATGCGAGATAAATCATAGTTCGGATTTATGTGTAAACTCGTGCAAACTCCCCAAAGTTCTGGGGGGGGGTGGTTGGTAAAATTAACCCTCTCCTGTGAAAGGACAAATTTTTTCGACCTATTTAGAAAATTTATTGCAAAAAACAACCTATTTTGAATTTAATTATCAAAATCAACTCAGTTTCAGTCACTGTAGGCATTCAAAAAAGGCCAAATTTTAAAATATGAGAAGGATAGTTAGGAAAACAAACCTCATCTCAATCAGAGACGAGGCTCATCGTTTAGTGAAGATCAACCTCGAGAACGTAGGTCGTTGAGCAGTAAAACTCAACAACAAACAGTGAAGCTCGTCATTGGAAACACTGTTCGATATTCATCTTCGAAAGATGAGGTTTGTCAGTGAAGATAAAGCTCATCGTCGGACTTGAAGCTCGTCAGTGAAGACAAGGTTCATCTAAGGGAAAGTCACTAGGTTTACTACGCAGTTGGACCTAACTATCAAAGATGAAGTTCGTTAGTGAAGAAGAAATTCGTCAGATGAAGTCAGTGAAGACAAAATTCGTCAGAAGAAGCTTATTTATTGTAAAATATACTTTGTAAGACGAACCTCGCAGTATATCGAGGCTCATCTTACATGATGAACCCCGTTTCAATTAAAGATGAAGTTCGTTGTCCATATGAGATTTAGCTGTAACGGCTCCGAAGACTTAGTCAGCCACGTGGGCTAATCTTCAGGAGCACGTTACGACATATGTTGATTTAGAGGAGGCAGTTACAACCCTTTACCCGTGATTTTAGTATGTCGGTTATGTGCTTAAACCCTATAAATAGTCATGGATGACTACATGGATAAGGGGTTGGAGATTTTTAACTTGGACTTCAAGAAGTATCGGAGATCAGAGTTTCTGCGTATAGATCCGGAGTTTGAACTTCGATTCTAGCCGGCTAACGAACATGAGAAACTTCAACAATCTTATCCTGATCGTCAACAGGAAGCAATTTCAACTCAAGCATCAAGGGAAGTATCCTTTCACTACCAAGAGCCCACGTTAAATAAAGAGGAGCTGAATTAATCTTCTCTTCATCTGTAATTGAGAGAGAGTGTGAGTGATTGTAAGAGTTACGTACCAAGTGATCGAACCCATTTCTTAAAACAAGAGAATCAATCCCATTTAATTTTTTGACCCTACAGATGATGACGACCACAGTAGGAGAAGTCATTCTTTCCGATGAGATGATGGTGGCGCAATCAGACAAGATCGCTGTGGGAACGGACATAGAGACTTTGGTCATCGAATTTGACCAGTCTAAATACGAGGAGTTCCTCTCCTCTGGTAAGTCTAGTCCCACGAAGGCACGTAAGTGTCGTCGAGTCTCGTATGAGACTTCAGTCTAAGTGGCTTCTGATGATTCAACTCGAGTTAACCTCGAGGAAAAGTCCATGCCCCTCAAAGAGGAGGCTCCAGTAACTAGCCGTCAGGCTAAGAAATAGGTTAGCAAGTAACCTAGCCGAACTATGGCTTCTACCAGTCAAATTATGGCTTTTGATAATGAACCTCATCCAGCTCTGGCTAAGGCAAAAGTTCCTGTTGGTCCACTATCAAGATGCGCTCGACAACATCAGTGCCAGAATCAAGCTCGCTGGGCTCGAGCTTTGGTCTTACTAGACGGTTTTCACTATCGACCGAGAGTTGACCAGCCCAAGGTCGACAAGTTTGATTAGGGTCAAGTGATCGAGGAACGTCAAAATGACGGACCTCATCCTCATACCCAAGTAGACTCAGAACATGAACCTTATCCTCAAAAAGAGGTTCAGCAAATTCAACAAGCGGTTCATACCAAGGTTCGTAAAGAAAATGAACCTTAAGTTAAGAACCAATTGAGAAGGTGCATGTGCCAAGCTCGTCCTACCAACGAATTTTGTCACACGAATGACAGAGTTCGTCAGCCTACCCAAGTTCGTCAATCTCTATCATTTAGAGGGTCTCACTCAGGTAAAGCCAAGATGACAGAGTCAGCTAGGGTTGTCCTGCTGGTGACCTTCAGGATTATCTCATGTGCAAGTGTAGCATGAGTCAAATGCAATCTCAGCTATGAAAAGCTTATTTTTGCAATACTTTCCCAATGTCCATGTGGGGAGTCAGCACATAAGTCTTCAGTCTTCAAACGATTGATTGAGTCATCGACGGTCTCATCATCAAGAAGAAGACGCTTTCGTCCCAAGAAGCAAGCATCTAAGAATCGCCACATTGAAGTGACGATCAATATGGTCAGCAAGGGAAAGAGAAAAGTCTTGGCTGATTCCTCTGAATCTTCTGATCCTGAATACTCTCTAGGATTAGGTGAAATGCTTGTCAAAGGACAGGGGGTGTATCAACACACTTGTATTGGTGTGGTGCTCCCGTTTGATTACTGACGATTAGCGGGTATTACAGATGAAGCTAAGGAAGAACCTGAAAACTCAGCTATTACCACTTCTCAACCTTCCAATACAGACCAAAGTGAATAAGCAAGTGCTCACATGGCCGAAAGTGAGAAAGATATGATAAGGAAGATGGAAGAGTAATAATCAACCATCCTCCAATAACAGGAATCTATCAGACGCCTAGAAGCAATGGTGGAGAAACTCATCGGGGAGAAAGAAAGAAGAAGAAGGAGGTTCATTCCCAAGCCTCGGGATCTAAGCATAGGCGACCTTCACCCGTCAATAAAGAAAATAGCCGTCGAAACCTAAATGGCAATGATGAAGATGAGGAGGAGGAAAATATTATGAAGATTCATTCTGAATCGTCTGAAGCTGAATCCAATCCTCGTACGAAAGTACGGGACCAAAAGTTAGATGATTTCCAAAAGCAACTTGATACATTGAAGCTCCAGGGAAACTTCAAACAACTAGGGGTGGCCCGGCCATATCCAAGTGAATAGGATACGACCCCGTATCCTCCAAAGTTCAAACCACTCAATTTAGTACAGTTTGATGGCAATGGTTCTCCTACCCAATATATTTATTACTTTCAGGCGCAAACCAGGCATATAGTGGGTAATGATCCCATTATGACTCGATTGTTCATCAGCACCCTAAAAGGGGTGGCTTTCGAGTGGTTCCGCAGACTTGAGCCAGGGTCAATCCAAAGTTGGAGAGATTTGGAGAAGCTTTTTCTAGCCCGATTCTTCGATGATGACTCTGAGGTGTCTATGGCCACGCTATTAGCCGAGAAGCAGAAGAAGACAGAGTCTGTCAGTGACTTTGTCAAGAGATTCAAAAATCGATTGTTGCATTCGCGTGATCAAGTCTATGAATCTACTCTTGTGAAGATGTGCCGTAATAATCTTTCTATCAATATCTTGTCTAAGATGGACGCTGTTGAAGCCCGTTCATGGAAAGATTTAGTTTGGCAGAGAGAGCAGGTGGAAAACATGCTTAAGAGGATAGATGCTAAAGAACCTTAAGAATCCCAGCCTAAAAAGGGAGGGGGTAAAGGCAACTATAATTCTCAGAAACAATCAAAATGGAAGGATACTCTAGTTGTTGAAACAACACCATCTCCAAAGTCTTCTATAAAACAGAAGGGAAATACTTCCGACAATCGATTTTAGAATGTGACGCCCCAGGGTTCACACAAGGCTGCAGTCCCAGGTGAAACCCGGATTGTCAAACCTGCCAAGCACCAACCACCATGCTATGACAAGTTTTACCATCACAATCACTATCTCTCTAGTGGAAACAATAAATAGGTGAAGGTACAGACAGGTAAAAATAAAAATAGGACAACACTGGATATACACAGAAGAAGCATAAGAAAAATCAATAATGAGCCCAACTGGAATAAAATAGACATATCTCTGAGTCTGAACTGAATCTCAAATACAATAAGTCACATAAACAAAGTCTCACAATAGCTCTCAACTCTATGAAATAAAATACCAATCTAGATTCTGAAAATAATCAACTACATGTGGAGTTCTATAATAAATACAAAATATGATAAGTAACTAAATGGACAACTAAGAAGTCCCATCAACCTGCGACTCTCCGTGCGCCAGACTCGCTGCCTGAAAGGGGGGGAAACAACTAGCGTCAAAGCGCTAGCGAGATCATCACTACCTCTTCCCAGGGGAAGGGGTAGGAGTATATAAGAAAATAGAGTCAGTACATACATATATCAAATCATTCATATAACTCTCTATGAATGAAAAATAAATAATCAATGATAAATACTCCAATCTCCAACATAAAGAATAGTCATCTCATCTCGAATTACGTCCAAGTGACATGCTCTAATATAAGAGGATACCAACTAAGCTAAAACAAATATATCTGCCGTCCATAACGGGTGTATCAAATTCTCAAAGGAAATACCCTACTCGCGGGTAATCTATCTAGGAAGTAAAACTTACAACTGATCAAATATTTATGTGTGCATCATCTTGTACTATAGCGATACTTTTGTAATGCTCGTTACTCAATCGCTCTGCAGCAATACGATTTATTATTTTCCTATTCCGGAATAGGGAGATAATAAAACCGAGTCGGTACGCTATTAGATCTGATGGACTGGCCTCACAAACCACCACATGTCTGTTCAGCATGTTTTGTCCTCACTCACATGCTCCCTGGAAAACTTTCCAGGGGGTCACCCATCCTAGAATTTCTCCAGGCTAAGCACACTTAACTTTGGAGTTTCTAAGAGTTGGGTTTTCGAAAAGAAGATGCATCTTGGTGGTATGAGTATTCCAATCAAATCTATAAATACTAATCACATCACCCTCTCAAGGGTTGGGGTATTACATACTCCCCCACTTAAACTCACAACGTCCTCGTTGTGCCAAATCATATCATCCAAGACCGTACCATCCGTGTGAGATTCTAGAGGTGGCTCCTACGGCCTCAAGAGGTGGCTCCCGCCCTCTCGACGTAGCACTTTGCGCCGCATAGCACTTAGCTCTCACAATTCCGGTTGGCTTGGCTCTGATACCATTTGTAACGCCCCGCCCTAGAATCCCGGAGTCGGTACGCTATTAGATCGGATGGACTGGCCTCACAAACCACCACATGTCTTTTCAGCACGTTTTATCCTCACTCACGCGCTCCCTGAAAAACTTCCCAGAGGATCACCCATCCTAGAATTTCTCCAGGCCAAGCACGCTTAACTTTGGAGTTTCTAAGAGTTAGGTTCCCGAAAAGAAGATGCATCTTGGTGGTATGAGTGTGCCAATCAAATCTATCAATACTAATCACATCACCCTCTCAAGGGTTGGGGTATTACATAGAAGGAGTATGATTTCAAGGATGAACATGTGGTTTCCATTCTCACATCTTTGATCAAGATGAAGAAGATTAAATATCCAGAGGTAAAATGGAATGCAAAAGTTTTAAGGACCGATGATCCTAACTTTTTCATGTACCACAGAATGGTGCATCATCCAACCAATGCCTGTTATATCCTGAAAGATAAAATCCAGGCTTTGTTAGATGCACGTGTGATGACCCTTCAAGTCAAACAAAAGAAGGTATCTGCGAATATGGTCTCGCTACAGTTTGAAAATTTCGATGAGGTGTAAGTCCAAGACGGCATAAAACCGATTCCCCAAGCAGAGACGAGGGTTGTGAACTTTGACCCTCATTAGAAGAAAGAAAAGGGAATGGTCCCCTACACTACCCCCTAAAGGTGAAATGATGTGGGTTCATCCTGACTTACTAATGGACGAGCAGTGGACATCGGTAAACGCAAAGAAGCCTAAAGTCACACGAAGATCTTACAACGTTATTTCAGCCGTCCCAGATGAGGGGGTTAAAATTGTGTCACTTAGCAGTTTTGAAAATGAACAGCCAACATTCACTGCACAACCTGCACAGATATCAGGAACATGCGAGGGAAAGGAGTATTTGAAGAAATATTCTGAAATAGCAGTCGCACCACCCAAACCAGGGAAAGAAGTAACATAGCAAACTCAAGCGAAGGAACTTCGTTACAACAAAGCACTCAGAAAGGATGCACCAGAGAACTCGAAAGATCCTTTTCGGTTTGATGTGCTGGCTTAGTTAGCTAATATCTCAGTAAGAATTACGTTGTTTGAGCTTCTGTATCTATCCTAATCAACGAGAGAAGCTCTTTGTGAAGCGTTGGCAGATTATAAGGCTTTTCTCACTCACTTTCCACCAAACCCAGTCGGAGCAACGTTGGAAGAAGCTTGCCCTCAATGTTGTTAAGTCTTTCGAGGAAGAATGTCGTGCATCACCTTTTCTCAAGAAGATATGCACATGAGAAACCCGAAACACGACAGACCATTGTACTTCACAGGGTATATCGGTTCTATTCATGTAGACAGAATTCAGGTTGACCCCGGTTCTACTTTGAGCATCATACCGTTGAGGCTCATTCATAACCTTGGATCCCCTCTGCATCGTTTATCAACAACGGGAGCCACCATCTATGGCTTTAATGCTTCCAATACTCATCCCCTTGGTAAAATCAAACTCAAATGCCAGATGGGTGACTTGAGGATAGATGTCACTTGCTACATTATTGATGCAGAGACATCTTACAATTTGTTATTGGGTCGACCATGGATCTATAATAATCTGATTGTTCCATCAACTCTACATCAATGCATGAAATATGTATGTGAGAGTGGTGAAGTCAAAACAGTGGTCACAGAGAAGCAACCATTCAAGGGGGGTGGAGAATTATTTCACAGATTCTATCAATTACCTTGATGGTGAGCCATTTGAAGTACTACTGATTGAAGAACCAGATCGCGATAATGAAGCCGATACCAAGTCTGAGCACGAACAGGGTCTTGTTTTTAATGACATAGAACCCGTCGTAATCGGTCTTGAAAATCTAGATATAAATGATCCTGTCTATGAGGACAGTGGAGTTATCTTTAATAATAATGATGATTTGGCTTATTTATCGTGTGTTGAATTGAATCTTAACATGCCAGGTACAAGCGCCAACATGTTAGCACATCCTCTATCCCGGTTATATGCTGAATCAAATTTATACATGCTGATTCAATCATCTTTTGTGGCAAATCGACAACAAATTGAATCTTTGAAAGTAGTCTTCATAGTATCGGTTAAGGTTAATGGCCAAAAAGACATTATCTTTGGGAAGAGTGACGGCCCGACGCAAACTCTTCTGGAAGAATCCGAGAATGAAGTAAAAGATGCGCAATTCTCGTATTTCACACCCACAACCCAAAAGCTTATGAAGAATATGAGATACGACTTTATCCATAAAGAAGACTTAAATTTCGGTAAAGGGATCCGGACACCAATCCGATCCGCTTATGTCCCGGAAGGAAAGTCGGAGGATTACTATCACAAAACTTGTAATGGGTTAGGTTATAAATCCCCGTCGTTCACACTGTGTTTTGGAACCAATAGAGAGCCAGATGATGATTCCTGCAACTCATCTTCTGAATCCATTTGTTGGGAGTCTGACACCAATGTAGGAGCTATGCTCAAGGCACTCATGGCCAACATGACCTTAGCATCACCAATAGAAAATCAAGAAGATGACTAATTACCTGTGCTTGATGATCCGCTAAGTCGATAGCTGTGTATACAGTGGGAACACTGCTTCAAACAACGCGAGCCTCCTACTGATGACAAAGTGATTCAAGTAAACACGGGAGACGAGATTAACCCAAAACCCATATTCATAAGTGATAGCTTGTCGCCCGAAGAAAAAGAAGAACTCATTACTTTAGTCCTGGAGTATATTGATGTTTTTGCTTAGAATTATAAGGATATGCCTGGGCATGATCCCCAAGTGGCTATGCATCGATTAAACATCAAACCAGACGTCAAGCCTGTTAAACAATAGCAAAGGCGATTTCAGCTCTAAATCGTGGAGACAATTGAAGCTGAAATCAAGAAGCTCATCGAGTCAGGATTTATCTGCGAAGAGCAACACCTGATTGGGTGGTCAACATTGTCCCTGTTCTGAAAAAGAACGGGAAGATTCGAGTGTGCATTGACTTCCGAGACTTGAATTTAGCTTGTCCTAAAGATGATTTTCCTTTACCCATCACGGACATCATTATTGATAATACGTGCAGGTTTGAAAGGATGTCTTTTATGGATAGATTCTCAGGGTACAACCAAATCAAAATGTATCCTGATGACGAAAAACACACATCCTTTCTAACACCTTCAGAGATATACTATTATACAGTAATGCCCTTTGGGTTGAAGAATACTGGTGCTACATATCAACGTGCCATGACCTCTATTTTCCAAAAATATCTACAGAAGACTGTAGAATGTTACGTAGATGACTTGGTCGTTAAAAGTCGTGACAAGGGAAACTATTTACACGACTTGAAAATGATGTTCAACCTTATGCGGGCACACCAACTAAAGATGAATCCAACCAAGTCATTCTTAGGAATGGCTAGCGGTAAATTCCTCGGGTTCGTGGTCAAACCTAATGGAATTCATCTTGACCCAGACAAAGTCAAAGGCATTCGAGAGCTACCACCTCCTAGAAATCTCAAGGAGCTTCGAGGTTTACAAGGACGATTGTCATATATTCACAGGTTCATTTCTAACCTGTCAGATAAATACCAACCATTCTCAAAACTAATAAAGAAAGGGGTATCCTTTGTGTGGGATGAAGCTTGCCAGAAAGCATTCGAGGAGATTAAGCAATATCTCTCCAATCCACCTGTGTTGATCGCACCGAAGTCAGGTAAACCTTTTTTAATATATATTTGGGCTGCAGATCATGCCTTAGCAGGACTCTTAGCACAAGATGACGAAAATGGCCATGAACAAGCCATCTACTATCTCAGTAGGACTTTATCCGGTGTTGAACCTTGTTATCTTCC